>JAQISU010000119.1:4652500-5240000 GCA_029339505.1 Unio delphinus
CATCAAGGGGCGCCCAACGGTTACATATAATCACGAAGCGTATTCCCCCCGAGTCGAGTCTAACTCGGATAACGGGTTTGACCTACAAGAGGATACGTTTGGCGAATGTGGACGCACGGACAGCACATACATATAGAACCAACCAATCAGAAATCAATGACTGTGTTTAAGATCCGTAACTGTGTTAGACCATAATATACCTAAGGGAGTTATTCCCCTTATTAGTTATAAATAACTAAGTCCGTTTAGTTATACATAAGTAAACCTAATTCTGTTTTTAAAACGCTTTGAAAACGAAGATAGATAAATTCCTTCTGCAACGCATTGAATAGAATACAGATAAATATCAAAATACTTACCAGCTGAATACAAAGATTTAAATACTATTTTTTCGTTATTTTCAGTATTAAATGACTTTACAGGTGTAGCTTTTTTCGAGTGTTTCCCATTTCTACCTCGTTTTGTGTTTTCGCGTTGTGTAACGGCTTCTAAATTATTTAAGGAATTATTAGTCCTAATACCATCAATGTGATCAATTACAAGGCCATCCTTGATCAAACCATTAAACACTTCATATATGAAACGGTGATTGAGATACATTTTTTCTCCAGCAGAAAATATCAAATACCCCATACCATTATCGTACCCAACATATTTCTTGAGTCTACAGTGTCTAACAACACCATCACGAGAGGCTTCATAGTTTTTAATAAGAGGATGTCGTTGAAATTCTTGGTTCATTTTTATACATAATATTTTATTTGTCTAATTCGTTAATTGGCTGAATTATAACACTGGAAATCTTTCTATGTAGTCCTGAGCAGTTTTTATAATCCTGTCATTGACGTCATTGACAGAGTCAGGATTTTTGATTTTTTTGTTTTGTCATAATAACGCTTCAACTCTCTATAACGCTTACCACTACAACTGATACATAACTGTGATTTGCTCTCTAACACCTACCCCACAATGGAGGCACGGGAGAGGACCTTTCGAACCATTTCTCACACTTTGCATATGATACCCACAGAACTCATTTCTGCATGATTTATTACACACGGTTACTGATCCAATCATGAGCCATTTGCAATGATTCATTATATAAAAAAACTTTTATTTAAATAATTGTTTTAATTATAATATGAAAGAGTTCAAGAGATTAACGAAAATTAAACCTAAATTCAATCTCGATAGAGTCTCTGATACACCAAAACGTCTAATAGACGATAGCATGAAGGAGTTTAAGAGATTATCGAAAATTAATCCCTGATTTAATCGGGATAGAGTCTCTGTTAAACCAAAACGTCTAATAGACGGTAGCATGAAGGAGTTTAAGAGATTATCAAAAATTAAACCTGGATTTAATCGGGATAGAGTATCTGTTAAACCAAAACGTCTCATAGACGGTAGCATGAAGGAGTTCAAGAGATTATCGAAAATTAATCCTTCGAATACTAGATTCGATCTCGATAGAATCTCTGATATGAAGGAGTTCGAGAGATTAACGAAAATTAATCCTTCGAATACTAGATTTAATCTAGATAGAATCTCTGATATACCAAAAAGTCTAATAGATGACAAAACCATGTTGAGTAAAATCAACGACTGTTTTAATGAATTTAAGCGTGATGGAGCATCTCATACGTGGTCGACATTTCGAATTATACATGATGATGTCAATGTACCTGTAATCGATGCTACCATGAACAATGCAAGAGCAGCTGAGATAATCTCACACCTTGGCTCGCCTACGGGGAAATCCAAGGGCGTAAAATAAAAAGGATTTTCATTGCAAAGTAATTCCCAACAGAGGTACTTTTTCAGAGTAAAATTCATTATCGAAGTCGAAGGTGAATGGATTATCAGAGATAAATTTGATCCAATCCTCAAGGATAAAAAACTCTCATTGTGAGTAGAGATTCCAAACCAGGAATTCTAACTGGAATTGACAAACCATACTACGAGAGATCTTATCCTGTAACAGCAGTTGTTTACGGAATATATCCGCTAAATGATAAGCCAAGTATTGCAAAAACTAGCTCCTATGAAATATTCAAGTTCACTGAATTGTGTAGCAACACGGGTAATGGAACACTTCACAAATGCATCCCGAGGAAATAAACTAACTGATCTGCGACGTACGAAAATAACCGAATGGGAACTGACAGTGAAACAGCATGGGGCAATGATTTCCGATATAGCTAAATTAGAAGCATCATTAAAATTTCCAATATCAGTAGCGACGATAACCGGAGAAGTATTATATGAACCGAAATATCAATCGCGAGGAGCTCCAATTGAAATTATTGATCATAGCAAACACGCATGGACGGATGCAGTAAATGTATTTCCACGAGAACGAATCGTGAAATATATCCCCGGGGAGTTTTGTAAGGATGTGTTCCACGAAGAGAGGTTATTCGATGCTATTCATGCGTTGTGTAAAGATGATCCTGTGTCAGTGTGGCTACTTCGCAGCGCTGAAGATTTCGAAGCAGGATTTGATCAGTTTGTAAGACCGAATGGAGAATTATATCGCACTGAAGAGTTACACTCAAGGATGAAAAAAACCGCTGTAAAATACTCGAATAATTTCCATGAAAATTCTAAAGAATTTTCCAATTCTAAAGAATTTTCCAATGAAAAACTACTCACGGATAGTTTTACGATTCCATCAGTGGTAGCTCATTTTGCACGAGAAAAGAACTCATGGCGTCCAACATTAAGTGATTTTCTCGAAGATGTTAAATTAAGCTGTCTTAAATTCGGTCATGGAGGACTGTGGAATACAAAATACCACCGCGAGGGTATGATTTCAATTGATATATCTGCGTGTTATCCAGGGAGTTTTCTAGGATATGGAGAATGTGCCAAGTACTTTAAACGATTTGGACACCCCACACATGAAATGACTCGTGTTTCGGTTAATGGTCCATTGCCTGATTTTGACTTCACTGGATTCGCTCGTGTGGTATCATTTGAATTAGCTACAGGATTACATCCGTGTAGTTATGTTTGGATTGGTAGACATATGTCTGTGAAACACTGGATTGATTGTGGTATGCTGATATCGCTGATTATTTCCGAAGCAATTATATGCTATCGAGCTCAAAAAGAAGTTTGGCTACCACAACCCGATCTAGATAGTATAATACGCGAACAACGAAAACAATTTTCTGATGGAAAATCGGAGATTTTCAATGAACAACAAATCATGGATTGGTCTAGGCAGTTATTTGAAATTGAAAATGGACAAGCAAAAGATTTTGGACGAAAAATAATCGGTAAATTTACTCAAGGTGGAAGATATGACAATGCAAAATATTCTTCGCGGTTGATCATATACAGCGCTGAATACGATTTTATCATAGCGGATTTAACGAAACATGGAAAACTTGTAACTCGTAAAGATGCTTTTCTATCCAATGGGACTAAGTTAGGTACAAGTGTTACCACTGTGATGGATACAGTTGTCAGTATACACACTTAAGATCATCTATGCTCGGTTATTCTACTATTAATCTATTTTCGATGATAAATAGATTTCCTAATACCGTGGTTAGAGTAGCTACTGATTCGATGTATATACATGACAAATACAAATCAGCAGTGGCTGAATTCACATCCCCGGAGGAAGCGTGGGATGTTGGAGATTTAAAAAGGAGACGCTACACGAGTATTGTGAATCGGCAGATGTTACCATGGACGATAAATACTTGAAAAGCAACCAATTATCAGAATTTTCTAATGCACCACCGATATCTGATCCTGTATGCAGATATAAAACCGTTTATTTGAACGGTTGTGGTGGATCAGGAAAGACAACTCGTGTGACTGAATTATTTAAAGATAAAATCAACATGATTGTGCTAACACCAACTCATAGACTTGCAAGAGAGATGATACAGCGTGGAGTAAATGCTTGTACTTATCACAGCTTCTTTCGATGGAAAGGTGACTCATGGACTCCTGAACGAATGGGTGAGAAATTTATCCCTGATGTCATTATCTATGATGAAATATGCACGGTGTCGTTAAAAGTATTACAAATATTCCTTGAATGGTTATCAACGAAAACAACAAAAATTATTATGTGCGGTGATTATGGTCAACCACCACCATTTGTCGGTACATCCACACATGATTGGTTAAAATCACACGTAGACTATTACGAAGAGATTAACACCGACCATAGATCACTTGATGAACAATTACGTGAGTTTAAACAACTAATCAGATTACAACCGGATAGAATCCAATGTGAAATAGCTAATAAAATAATTTCGGAAACTCCCATGAATGATTTTTGGGAAACATGGAGACCAAACGATTTGATAATCGCAAGTAGAAAAATAGTCAGAGATAAACGTCAGATGAAATTATTTGAATTACATAAATGTAAATTTGCAACACTTCCAGTATCGCTCTGTTATAGACCTTCGGATACACGAAAGCAGAATATTTTCGTTGACATTCCTGGACAACGTGAAAAGCAGAATTTAGTGTTAAATGATATTGTGCTGGTTGATATCAGCGTCGTCGAAGATGCATTGCGTGCTGATAAATCCCCGTGGACGTTAGGTTACGCAGCGACAATACACTCTTCACAGGGATTAACTATCACAGACACAATTGTTTGGATAGTAGATAATCGCATTGAGTGGTCAAATTTAGTTTATCTTGCAGTATCCAGAGTACGAAGAATAAATCAGCTTCGAAGAATTGTCCTTGAAAATTCTACGGATTTTGAAAATGATAATGACACTACAATCAGCGCTGACAACATCAAGGATATAATCAGAAAAAAAACTCTCTGGTTATAAACAACAGGATAAAAAAAATAATAGAGAATTTGACATTGATGCTGAATTAATAATTTCGCTGAAGCAACAACAGAATAATCACTGCGCGAGTTGCAATTGTATAATGCGTTGGAGTTGGTCGGATAAAGATCCTCGCCAATTTACCGTAGACAGAAAGAATAGCAGCATTGGTCATACCAACGATAACGTTATGCTGACTTGTCTTGAGTGCAACAGACGAAGACGCGCCAGCACAATGCCTCTGGCATCGGGTGCTAGTTAAGACCACGCGGTGGTAGTTGAGTATACTCGGGAATTACCAGTAGTTGTTGTCGAGTAAATCCTCGCTGACGAGCAGTTGAATCTAGTTTATAGATTGCTGGTCTACCAGTTGATCGTGTTATACCGGATATCTTATGTACGGTGACACTCCAAATAGGATCAGTAGCGCTTTTTTTACCACCCTCAATCTCTCCTGGTTCGTATAAATACCTTACAGTGATATTACTACCAAGAATTTGTTCTCGGAAATCTTTTTGTGGTTGTACGGGTATATACTTTACTTTAATCGCGTTGTTAGGTTTCATGTTGATTGTTCTAGTAATCTCATTATTGATTGCGGTAACTACACCTGGTAATCTCTTAACCCATTCACGGGATCGTTCACGTTGGATGAATTCTTTCGCGTATTGATATCCAAATAACCGCTCAGCAAGTGTCCGATTAAATCGGTTCAACAATTGCCTGATCGCGATGTAACGCAGTATGTCCCCGTCGTAACGTGGTATTATGATGTTTCATCGTTGTTAAAACAGCGTCTTGAAATTCCTTGCCAGGATCAACTTGTAATAGATTTGGCCAACGCAGAGGACCCCTTCGATAAATCCTTTCAAATGCAGAAGCCACTTCAGTTGATGATTTTGTCCTTAGCGGCTCTGCTTGTTTGTATCGACTCGCAATATCAACTACGGTTAACGCGTATTTATAACCGAGTTCATGCGGCAGAAATAATATATCAGCTTGATGAACTTCATTAGGAACTGTCACATTAAAAACCGAGTAGTTAATTTGTTTAGGCGGTGGTAGATAAATTTGCCATATTGCCTGTTTGGATAACCAATCAGCTGCAGTAGTATTTTTTTACTTTTGCAGCGCTAGCGAGTTTACTAATTGCTGTCTTACCTCTCCAGTATCCTCTCGGAGAATAGTAAATAGATTCCATGTTGTTATTAATTACCCGCACCAAATATTAATTTACCTTTCATGGCGGATTTTATCAGCGTTGAAGCCAATTTTTTTTTTCTTTTAACGATTCATCTGGAATAGCATTCAACGCGTGAATCAACGCTACATCTGCGAGATGACGCTGTTGTAGATCACCACTACGGTAAGCTATATCATGTACACGACACGCTTCATCGATAGCATTTATAGGATTTTCCCCCTGACGTGGATTATTTTGATCATCAAGTCTTATATCTAATCGTGTTCCCGGTCCACAATAACTATAACCGGGAAGGTGTTTTTCACCTGGATATTTTGACCATGGTAACCCTGGGAGTTTAGCTAACTTGGTTGTAATATCACCTCCGCGCTTTTTTTAAAAAATGTTTTGATGAATCTCTTTGAGATTCCATTTTCACAAATCGATATTTTTTTTGTTGCGCATATTTCACACTTGCCGGTGACCGCGCTTCTGTTATTTTTTGTGGTAACAGTCGTTGGGTCAATAGTTGCTGTACGCGTTTTACATTTCACACAATATAGATCCATAATTATATTTATGTTATATCAACAAATGGAAGTGATCGATTTCTTCGCGTTGAAAAAGAAACAGCCGATAAAACATCATCCGATGCTACCAAACTCTATCAGAATGATTATCATTGGACCTTCCGGAAGTGGTAAAACTCAATTGCTCTTAACGTTGATAATGAAGTATCTTAACTGGGATAAATTGTATCTAATAGCTCCGAGAGTAGATGATCAACATTGCTATCAAGTGCTAAAAGATTTCAACGAAACCGCTTCAGAAATTGCCTGTGAAAATATTATTGAGTTTATCACAGATATTGACGAAGCGCCATCAGTGGAAGACCTGGATGGAAGAATTAATAACCTCGTCGTGTATGACGATGTGATGTTGGAACGACAAAAAAAACCTGCTAGGATATTTTCACAAGGGCGTCACAAAAAATCCGACGTGATATATACTACTCAGCGTTACACACAAATACCAAAAGTGATAAGAGATAACTGCAATTTATTATGCGTATTTAACGGCATTGATAAACATACACTACGAAATATCTGGCAGACCTGGTGCTACGATATGGATTATAATAAATTTGAAAATTTCTTCAGCGATGCAAGAACGACTCCTCATGGATTTATCACGATAAATTTATCAGATCCTCATACACAATATCGAGCTGGATTAGACCGTATTTATAGCTAATTCGGTTAGCGTATGGCAGCAACGGGGGTGAACGCCAACTATATGGCGTCGATTTTTTTACCGTTCTATTAAGCATTTTCGAGGAAGCCTCGGACCAAATCAGACGCAGTCCACGTTCTCACCTCATCATGTTTAAAACCGCTGATTTTCCACTGAAAGTTCCAGGCAGCAAGGGATGGTGACAATACAATTGGCGTCGTTTTTTTTTTTTACTGAAAAATTTAATTAAGTATTTTCAGGGAAGCCTCAGTTTGCTAAATTGAGGCCTACTAAGCAATTTCGAGAAAGCCTCAGTTTGCTAAATTAACACCTGTAAAAGTTGGTCTGTTCACCCTTCTGAAATAATTTCGGTTTCGGTAGAAGCCTTATTTTTGCTTGAAAACTTGGTCTGTTCACCCTCTCTGATGCTACTCGGGTGATATTGCAACTTCCATCTGTCGTAACTTCATTTACATCATATGGAAAACCAGACTTAAAAAGAAAAGGAAATGACTGAATGTAAAACAACAAATGTTCAAATTATTTCTGCTGATTTAATTAGCTTAGATAAACATAAACCTTATAGTGGATGAAATCACTTAACAGCATTGATAATTAATCAGCCTTGTATATGAGTAGTAATACATAACAATTCAGACTCCAGTCTTCCAAAACTTGTCATATATTACATCAGTATCACTGATAGCTAAAGGTAAAATTCATTTTGAAGCTTTACAGAGGGTTATTAAACTGTATTAAGTTATTTGTATGATTACATATAAGTAATCGATTCTGACCTTGGTGATGAGGTTGCTGCATTTACCAACTTTGATGTTAAACTGACTGAGACCAAATATTATCACTGGTGATTTTGTTTACTTGTCAGTGAATATCTCCATCAGGTTGGTATTAACAAACCCTCATATAATATTGTTAAAACTCAAATAAAATTACTAGTTGGGTATGCCCTAATGTGCCAATGTCAGCTTGGTGTTATAGCATTAGCACATGAAGATATCCAAGCGTTGAAATTACAAAACGTGTGAAATAACTCTGGGATTGTTTCTTGAGTGATAAAGTTGAAATCACCGCTGAATCTGCCTCTGTTACCATTTTCAATGCATATGTTGAAATAGCATTAACTCAGCTGATAAAGGAAAGATCTTGACTGTTGTTCCACAATGAAGCACTTGTTCAGTTGACAGTTATTGTGTGAAAATAAGAATATACCCTTATTGTTACAGACATGCTGAAAACATAATTGAATCAGAACAAAAACAGCAAAATGAAAATATCAAGAGGTCACATTTATCATTAATTACAAATTTCCATGTTTTGTCATAGATGCTGTTTATGGTCTTGCTGTAACAACAACTGTTGTTCTCAATATGGCAGGAATTATGACAACAAAAGGCATCATAGGCTCACTAATCAGAATAATTGTTGGAGCTATTATCAGTGATGAGGATGAGGGTTTTACTCATTGGTTGTCCCACTTAATTTGGTTTTCATTATCTAGAGATTGACCACCCTCGATGTTCTTGCCCGGTTCGAGTAAATATACATATAAGTGGTGAAACTTATACATGAAATAGATAGAGATCTGGGCAGATATATTGAACAAACCAACACGAACCCCCATACAGGTAAAGAAACAATTTAATCAATTACATAAAACAATTGTGAGAAGTCATTACATCAGGAATACACTCTGCTTTTAGAAACAAAACTTTCTCCGAATTACAAAGGAAGGCACAAATGGATTTCATTAAATTAGCCGATCTGTTTACTAATAGATTTAGTTGATCATAACATTGAGTGAACAATCGAGGTCAGTGTCTTGTATGATTGCATAACCTGTTTCTTCAGTTCACTATACTTTTACTGTAGGTGTTTAGACCCCTGGATCTCAGGATGTTACTTTTCACAATCCGTCAGAAGATTACATCACACGATTATATGTCCCGCTATACTTCTCAGTATGTGTCTTAGAATTGATACGCCACAGGATTGCATCACAGGATTATACATCTCAGGAGCTATTTTCTCCCTTTGCATTCAACATTCCTCCCTCTAATTGCCAAATTAGTTCATATGTTTCCTTCGACAACAGTCCCCTCTTTGACAACAGTTTTTACGAGGAAATTTCTTGCAAATCCCAAAAAGCCTACTCTGGTTTCTCTTGCAGAAAAGCTTAGACTGATGAAAATTTTCGATGTGGTGATATTAAAACCTTGGAAATTTTTGGTGAGAAACATGTCCCTTAATTATCATAACCAATTAGAGTAAAATATCTCTGCTGCCCTTCTCAGAGAAGCACTTACCAACATTGGACAGAAGTGTGACATAACACATCAATATATTTGGCCCCAATCAACCAGATGAAGTTCATGACCATTTGTGCCTCTTGTTACTGCTTTTTTATTCTCTTGTTTTGGTAATTTAAAGTTACATTCTTTTTTAAACTCTTTTTGTTTACAGAAATTGCAAATGCACCATGTATACCATCTTGTGACAGTAGTTGGAAATGTCAGATTCCTCAAACCTGTCCTGTAAAAAATTATATTGATGCTGTTTGGACTGTTGACGGTGTTAAACATGTAAGTATTAATCCTAATATAGTTTCTGATGGTATCAAATTTATTTTCTAATATGAATGCTTTCTTTCTAGACAAATGTATGGAGTGAAACATGTACAGCTTGTATGTATGTATGTATGTATGTATGTATGTATGTATGTATGTATGTATGTATGTATGTATGTATGTATGTATGTATGTATGTATGTATGTATGTATGTATGTATGTATGTATGTAAGCAGCAGAGAGAGTGAATCGGACAAGCCATTACAGGCGTCTTTTTGGTAATCCAAAGCTTCCTCATAAATGCTTAATAGAGGCGTCTTTTTGGTAATCCAAAGCTTCCTCATAAATGCTTAATAGAAGCGTCCATTTAGTAAAATCAGAATTTAAAAAAAAACGACGCCACAGTCGTTGTAACCATCCCATTGCTGCTAACAGGTAAACCGAATTAGCCATAGATACGATCTAATCCGACGCGATATCGTGTTTGAGGATCTTGTATACTTATCGTTACAAATCCATGTGGGGTAGCTCGAGCGCCACTAAAGAAATTTTGAAATCGATGATAATCCATATCGGAGCACCAAGTTTGCCAGATACATGTATTTCGTAACGTATGAGTATCAACTCCATTAAACATGCATAACAAATTACAATTATCTCTGATCACCTTCGCTATCTGTGTGTAGCGTTGAGTGACATATATGACGTCAGAGTTTTTGTGACGCCCTCGGGAGAATATCCTAGCTGGATTCTTTTGTTGGTCCAACATTACATCATCATACACAATGAGGTTGTTAACACATACATCCAAGTCTTCCACGAATGGTGCTTCGTCATTATCTGTGATAAACTCAATAACGTTTCCGCCGTAATCTTCTGAAACGGTTTCATTATAATCTTTTAACATTTGATAACAGTGCTGATCATCCACGCTCGGGGCAACTAAATACAATTTGTCCCAGGTCATATATTTCATTATCATTTTGAGTAATAATTGAGTTTTACCACTCCCGGTCGGTTCGATGATAATCATCCTGATAGAGTTTGGTAACAATGGGTGATGTTTTACTTGTTGTTTTTTCTTTAACGCTGAGAAATCGATCATTTCCATTTGTTGATATAACATAAATATATTATGGTTCTTTATTGTGTGAAATGTAAGAAGCGTACACCAACTATTGACCCAACGACTGTTGCCACAAAAAATAACAGAGAAGCGGTCACCGGCAAGTGTGAAATGTGTGGTACAAAAAGATATCGATTTGTGAAAAATTCTACGAATTTTCAAAAAAAAAAAAAGAGGCGGTGATATCGCCGCCAAGTTAGCTAAACTCCCAGGGTTACCATGGAGGAAGTATCCAGGTGAAAAACACCTTCCAGTATATAGTTATTGTGGACCAGGAACACGATTAGATATCAGACTTTATAATCATGATAATCATGATAATCCTAACCCGGGAGAAAATCAGATAGATGCTATCGATGAAGCATGTCGGATACTTGATATAGCATAACAGAGTGATGATTTACAACAGCGTCATCTCGCAGATGCGAAATTAATTTATGCGTTGAATTCTATCACAGGAAATACTGGTATTTCAAACACTAGTGTTTCATTCAAAGAAAAATTGGCTTCATGGTTGATAAAATCGGCAATGAAAGGTAAATTGATGTTAGGTGCGGGTAATTAAGAACAACATGGAATATATGTATTAATCTCCGAGAGGATACTGGAGAGGCAAAGCGGCAAACAGTAAACTCGCTAGCGCTGCAAAAGTAAAAAATATCACTGCAGCGGATTAGTTATCTAAACAGGCGATATGGCAAATTTATCTACCGCCGCCTAAACAAATTAACTACTCGCATTTTGATGTGACAGTTCATCAAGCTGATATACTATTTCTGCCACATGATGGTGGTTACAAATACGCGTTAACCGTAGTTGATGTTGCGAGTCGATACAAACAAGCAGAGCCGTTAAGGACAAAATCATCAACTGAAGTGACTTCTGCATTTGAAAGGATTTATCGGAGGGGTCCTCTGCGCTGGCCAAATCTATTACAAGTTGATCCTGGCAAGGAATTTCAGGGTGTAGTGTTATCAACAATGAAACATCATAATGTTACCATTAGACAAGGGTATACTGCACTACATCACGATCAGGCAATTGTTGAACGATATAATTGGACACTTGCTGAGCGGTTATTTGGATATCAATACGCGAAAGAATTCATCCAGGATAAACGATCTCGTGAATGGGTTAAGAGATTACCTTGTGTAGTTACCGCGCTGAATAATCAGATTACTAGAACAATCAACATGAAACCTAACAATGCGATTAAAAAAAAGTCTATACCTAAAACCCCACAAAAAGATTTCAAAGAACAAGTTGGATAGAAAAGCATCTTTTCGAGTTACAAGTTTTCCATGTTTCGTTAAATCTGCTACAATAAAATCGTATTCAGCGCTGTCTATGATCAACCGCGAAGAATATTTTGCATTGTCATATCTTCCACCTTGAGTAAATTTACCGTTTAATCTTCGTCCAAACTCTTTTACTTGTCCATTTTCAATTTCAAATAACTGCCTAGACCAATCCATGACTTGTTGTTCATTAAAATCAGGGAATTGTTTTCGTTGTTCGCTAATTATACTATCTAGATTGGGTTGTGATAGCCAAACTTCTTTCTGAGCTCGATAACACACAATTGCTTCGGAAATAATCAGCTATATCAGCATACCACAATCAATCATGTATCTGAATAACACAATTGGCATCCAGTGTTTTTCAGACATGTCTACCAATCCAAATATAACTACACGGATGTAATCCTGTAGCTAATTCAAATGATACCACATGAGCGAATCCAGTTAAATCAAAATCAGGCAATGGACCATTAACAGAAACACAAGTCATTTCATGTGTGTGGTGACCAAATCGTTTAAAATATTTAGCACATTCTCCATATCCGAGAAAACTCCCTGAAATACTCAGATATATCAATTGAAATTATACCCTCGTTGTGGTATTTTGTATTCCACAGTCCTCCATGGCCGAATTCAAGACAGCTTGATTTAATATCCAATAAATAATCACTTCGTGTTGGACGCCATGAGTTCTTTTCTCGTGCAAAATGAGCTACCACTGATGGAATCGTAAAACTATCCGTGAGTAGTTTTTCATGGAAACTCTTCGAGTTGTCAGATGAATATTTATTAGCGATATTTTTCATCCTCGAGTGTAACTCTTCAGTGCGATATAATTCTCCATTTGGTCTTACAAATTGATCAAATCCCAATTCTGAATCTTCAGTGCTGTGTATTAACCACACTGATACAGGATCATCTTCACACAACGCGTGAATAGCATCGAATAACTTCTCTTCATAGAAAACCTCACTACAGAACTCCTCGGGGATATATCTTACGGTTCTATCTCGTGGAAATATTGTTACTGCAGGTGTCCACGCGTGTTCGTTATGATCAATAATTTCACTTGGAGCTCATTTTGATTTATATTTTGATTCGTGTAATACTTCTCCAGTTATCGTCGCTACCGATATTGGAAATATGAATGACGTTTCAAATTTGGTTATATTTTGAATTGTTGCCCCGTGCTCCTTCACTGTCAGTCCCCATTCGTTTTTTTTTACGTCGCGTATCAGTTAATTTTTTCCCCCGGGATGCATTCGTGAAGTGTTCCATTACTCGTTCTGCTACACAATTCATTCTCATTGACAAAGTCAACGACGACGTTTTCATAGGTGCTAGTTTTTCAATACTTGGTTTATCATTTAGCGGATATATTCCATAAACAACTACTGTTACAGGATAAGATCTCTCGTAGTATGGTTTGTCAATTCCAGTCAAAATTACTGGTCTGGAATCTCGACTCACAATGACAGTTTTTTATCTTTGAGAATTGGTTCAAATTTATCTCTGATAATCCATTTCCCTTCATCTACGATAATGAATTTCATTCTAAAAAAATACTTTGTTCCCCAAAGATGTGAAATTATCTTAGCTGCTCTTTCGTTGTTCATGGTAGCATCGATTGTGGGTACATTGACATCATCATCAATAATTCGAAATGTCGACCATGTATGAGATGCTCCATCGCGCTTAAATTCATTAAAACAATCACGAATTTTACTCAATATGGTTCTATCGTCTATTAGACTTTTTGGTATATCAGAGATTCTATCGAGATTAAATCTAGCATTTTTCCAAGGCGTAATTTTCGATAATCTCTCGAACTCCTTCATATTATAATTAAAACAAGTATTTAAATAGAGAGTTTATTATATAATGAATCATTGTAAATGACTCCATGTAACAAATCATGCAGAAATGAGTTCTTTTGGGTATCATATGCAAAGTTTTCGTTGAGGAAGTAATGGACCGCTTTCTTGCATACAATGTGGGGTAGGGGTTAGAGGTATATCACAGTTGTGTCTCGGTTGTGGTGGTAAACGATACAGAGAGTTGAAACGCTATTATGATAAACGAGTTAAAAACTCCATCAATGAATCTGACAGCGTCAACGACAAGATCATAAGAACTCCCCACGACTACATTCATAGATTTTCAAGTAATATATTTCAACCAAATAATGAATTAGACAAACAAAGTATATGTATATAAATGAACCAAGAATTTCAATCGCATCCCGTGATTGTAAACTATGAGGCATCCCCTGACGGTATTGTCAGAAATCGTAGGCTGAAGAAGCCAGTTGGTGCTATGACTAATCAAGGGTATTTGAGGTTTTGCGCTGGTAAGAATAAATATCTCAATCATCGTTTCATCTTCGAGGTATATAACGGATTTATCAAGGATAGTTTTGTGATTGATCACTTAAATTGCATTAAGACTGATAATTCTTTATCAAATCTACAAGCTGTTACACAAAGTGAGAATTTAAAATGAGGAAAACTGGTACTTGTAAAATAGTTGGGAAGAGACCTGTCAAATCATTTAATACGGCAACTAACGAGGAAATAGTATTTCAGTCTATGAAAAGCGCTGGTAGATATTTCGGTATTTGTATGTCCTCATTACGATTTGTTGCAGAGAATATAACCAAGACGGCGATTTCCAGAAAAAACGGACAAAAATTTCAGTTTACTTACGTCTAACTATATGTATTTTGATAGCATCAAAGGGGAATAACTCGTTTCGGTATATTACGGCCTAACATAGTTACGGATCTTAAACACTGTCACCTAATTTCGATGGTAGGTTTTGATTGGTTGGTTTCACTGTCATGAATCTCAACAGGATATAATCAATTTTCTGTTTTGTAGGAAAACGAATCAAATATGAAGTGTTTACAAACAGTTGTATTCGTTTTTTTTGTATTTTATTAAAGTATTTTGTCTTATTTCAGAGTTGTCAATGACCACTATTAAACAAAACAAAGAATAAAATCACCACACCTCTATGTGCTGTTTTCATGTATAAACAGCTTATATACCATATTGTCTGTTATATTAATTTGGCTTTAGCTCGAATTTCAAGCGCAAAACCAAACCACCCTGTCACGTGGTGTGAATTTTTCATTCAAACCAGGTTGATTTTTTAGGTTTGGTTTTGCGCTTGAATGTAGACCTGCCCCGTCATTCATCAATTATCATTGAATCCATTCATTCATTGGTGTGCTGTCTATTACAATTCGCCATATAACACTCGATTGGGAATTGTTGTGCCGTCCTTATATGTAACCTCTGGGCCCCATTCGATGTATAAATACACCGAAGGGGTTCGAAATGGAGTTTTAATTGTAATGCCCAGAAACTACCCTAATGAATGGTTGTAATGGCATTGTACTGTCTAAAAAACACGGGTCAAAATTGACCCCAATTTTTTGATTTTTTATAATTGAAAATATATAATTATATATAAAAAATATGTTTTTCAAACATGAATCATGAAAGTATTGACCAGATTAATTATGAAGTATTAAAAACTAAAAAATAACTGGATTAAACTGTCAGATGATTTGAACCCTGATAAAATTATGTCAGAATATCAAAATATTGAGTTTGCAACAATGAACAACAAGTACACACTTTCAAAGAAATATTCATTGATAAAGCATATTCAAACTTCCATACGTAATTCTCTTGTTTATTGTGAAGATGTTGGTGTGTTTTTCCCATTATGTACTATTGTTGAGAGTCTAAGAAAAGATTTAGGTCAAGAGTATGAGATTAAATAGTTGATTAATTCAAAAGTTAGGGATATTAAAATTCTAATTCAACAGAATGAAACCCTTTAAGAGTCTCTGTTGTATAAACTGTGTAAAAATACTTCAGTGCATGTATAGAATACCTGTATATGAAATCCTATACTAGCTGGCGGCTATACAGGTATGGGTCTCTCCCCCCATTCAACCAACAAACAATAGCGATGAAATTCTATAGCTTACACCACGTGCGCTATCAATGAATAAAAAATCCTTTGGATTTTCAGATACAGGTATAGCCATTCAACTTACAACCAGGAAGTTGTAACAGTTACAGATTTTAACACTGAAATATTTTTTTTTTGTAATTGAAATTCGAAGAATTTCCATGCAAAATCCTTTGGATTTGAATCTCGTCGACATTCAGGCTAGTATTGTCAGCAATTCTTCAACACGTAAACATGAATGAGTATATTGCATGATTTGATCATAGTTACAATTAATCGTTGTTATAGTATGTTCTTGCAATTGTTGTAATTGTGTTTCAGTCAGTAGGAATTTATCATTGTCGCTTAGGTTATCAATGATTAGTTCAACGTTAAATCTGAAAATCTCCGATTTTCCCGAGATTTCATCCTTTGATGAATATCCTTTAGATTTTTCATTTTTACGAAAAATTTCCCTTATTGCGTTTTCGAGTTTATGTTTCTCATGAATGGTTATTCGCGTATGATGATACATATTATGTGAAAAAGTCTACACTGCTCTAAATCGCTTTGCGATTCAATTGCAAAGCAACTCAATTGCAATGAAAAAAGTGGAAAAAGTCTACGAGAAATAACATTACAAATCGACCATTTGACCGTAAAATCTCTTCGAGATTTTCCACTGAACAAATCATGATTGTTCATTGATTTTTACTGATTTGTATGCATTTTTCACTGATTTTTGATTAATTTCCATGGAAAACCACCAAAAATGTAAAATCTCATTTTTTCACCGTAACAGCTTTGAAAAGTTCTTTAAGAACTTTTCCCTATGGAAAATCCCATGCAAAATCGACCATTTGACCGTGTAATTTCTTTTGAAATTTCCACTGAATGCAGTAAAAATACATAAAAAATGCATCAAAATCAGTGAAAAATGCATACAAATCAGTAAAAATAATTGAAAATTCTATGTTGAAAAACTCAAAGAGATTTTCCATTTCCAATAAAAAATCATTTTAAGATTTTCAATTATTTGATTGAAATTACTTTGCAATTTACGACTTGAAAATCCTTTCAGGATTTCACATCTAAAGTAATTTGTAGTTTTTCCCCTCTAAGGTCAATCAAGGCAAAATCCTGATCGGTTATTCTAAAATTCATCCTTGTTATGAGTCTATTAGTGGTTTCCAAAGTAAGTTAAATGAGGTGGATTTTTCACAATTAAACTCCCCGGAGAAACGTCCGGAGAAAACTTATATAGGATATATCCTTGATCAGCGTTATCTGATCTTGAAATATCAACTGCGAAACTTCCTAACACTACATCACAAATAACGTGTATTGCAATAACTGATGATATATCAACGTTGCCAGGGGATCTGTGTTTGTTATTTTTATACACCGAATTCGTTGATGATAAAATTTCCATGTAGGGATTTATTTTAAACCATAGCGTGTGAATCTGTGGAAAGAATTCATCAATGAGTTTCTTCAACGACGCTTTCATTGCTGGTACATCCCATCCTGGAAATTTATAAAAGACTAAATTATCCTCGGTGCGTGAAAATACTTTTTTGAATTTTTCTCTGTTTGGTGATTTATCTTCGTAGACGAGAGAAAGAGAGAGTAATCTATCATTGAGGAAGTTCATATCGGCGATAATTTGATTTAGTTGTTGTTGTTGTTGTTTGATTGTCTCACGTTGAGTTGTTAAATCGAGTAATAGAGATCTTTGCAAATAATCTCGCAATTGTCCCAATTGTGTTTGGAATGTTTGTTTCATCGAGTTGAAGATCCCAATGAGACTTTTTTCTGTGATTATAAATACACCTTGATCACCTAGAGCAAATCACCATATTATTCTACCATACTCGTTGTATTCGTAACGTCTAAGTGTATCAGTTTCTGTTCCGTCGTAGACATCATATGAATATTTTTTATAAATATCTTAAGGTCGTAGAAAACTAATGTCAAAGTTGTAATTGAACTTTGGATCTACAGCAGGTAAATCATCAGTGAAGAAATAAGATTTTACAGGTTCTGGTAACTGGTGATGAACCGCAGGAAGACTATTCAACCACACTGTGTGAATCCGTGGGAATAATTCGTCGATGGTGTCACTAAGTTTTCCTCGCATCCATGGTACGTTATATCCTGGAAATTTAAAATCGGGGATATCTTCAATGCGGATTTTATTCCTTGTTGCAAAATGTGTTTTCGTTGCAGGATGATCACTAGATAATATATATTGAATAACTCGCAAATTAAATCCATCCATGTCGGCGATAATTCGATTACATACTTGTATGTACTTGATTATCTCGGATTGGGTTGGTGGAATTGTACTGATTTCCGTTACAATATAGCCCTTAAATCGCTCAAAATCACTATTCATCGCTGTTAATATTTTAGTAATATGCTATTCATCTATTTTAATATGCCCGTGTTCGTCTCGATAACTTGTAAAAACCGATTCCATTTCTGACAAGTATGTTAATTTAGGTATAACACCAACATCACCACGATCAAACCCGTGATAATCCTCCTTCGTCGAAACAAAGTTAGATTTTAATGGCTCATGTGGTAGATCTTTTATACCAATGGTGCCTGGAATATACTCAGGGAAACCTAACAAAGTTCTAATTGAGCTGTTATATATATCTACGGCGTAGTTAGGTGAATTTATCTCGATGACCGTCGACAACAGTGGTTCATGTCCTTTTATTTCAATAGGAGATTTATCAGGTCCATCTGGGACGGCAATGATATTATTTCCTGTGATTGCTTCGATAGAATTTATGATCTCCGCGTTGATATCTTCGATGTCATATGCGACAGTGGGTAGGTGTATTGTGTGCCATTCTGGTTCAGTGGTACCATCTGGTTTGACTTTATTTTTATACGAAAATGTAAAACTGTTGTTGGGGAGTTTACCATTAAATGGTGCTGATCGCACATTCGTCCAGCTGTAATAACATCTTAATTGCGTTAGCGCTATCTCAGATGCTGCCAGCAGAGGGTTAAATTCAACGCTAAACTCTGGTGTGTTTGTTACCAGCGAGATCAACTTTGTTTTCGTCGTGGTAGTATTTTCTGCTATTCGTTGAAGCAGTTCTTTTGACATTATTATTATTGTTATTTTCACGCTCCATTTTCGACATCATTGAATCATATAACCGAACCATTTTCGAGAATTCATCATCGGATATAAACGTGTCATCGATGGATGTTGAGATCAACATTGACAATTGCGAGTATGCGGTTGATACAACATGAAATTTTATTATGTAGTCACGCAATTTATGCTGACTGCATATTTTTTTTGTTATCCCGGTTGATATACCCGCGATTGTAGCCACCGCAGAAATGCAAATTGGAACTACGACCGGAGCAATCATTGTAACTGATGCGAGTATTACTCCAGTGCCAGCGAGAACGCCTGACACCGAGTACACGGTAACATCAACTGCGGTGATTCTTCATTGGTATTTTTTATTTTTGTTTGATACTCCTCAGTGAACGCTTTGAGTTTAGTTTGCAATTCTCTGACCTGATCATAGCGGTATTGTTGCGGAGTTGTCATTTTTTATTTTAAAAACGCTAGCGTTTTCAATTGAATCTTTGGAAATCCTTTGGATTTTAATTTAGTTATTTACTTTAAATCTGCTACGAATTCCACATACCACGACATCAAAACCCTGGCTAGATTATTATCCGTGGATATTATCGTGAATTGTTCAATTGTATCCTTGTCGATGATCGTTGATATTGTATTATTGACCCCAGATGAACTCGACGATGATATATTAAACTTAGTTGGTGTCACTAGTGTTAATCGATAAATACCTTTGACGGTTGCAGTGATATTTAATATGTTATTTAGTGGCGTCCACGCAAATGATCCGTGTTGAATCGTGTATACTACGTTGTTGGTTTTCTCATGAGGAATTTTTGTTTTCTCAACGATTGCTATCATCCTTGTTGCATCCGCTATGATGGCATTGGTGGTCGTTTTGAGATCTTCATTAGATTTTTTAATAACCGCGATTGAATCTGAAATTGATCTCTCTTCGCGAATAACACCTAACCGGGAATTAATCGCGGTTATTTCATCGAGTTTTGTAATAATATTTGCAAGGGTTGTTTTAATATCATCTGGTTTTGCATCCTTTCCGAAGAACTTGTTGACGGCATCATCAGCTCTTCTAAAATTTCTACGTAAACTAGTAAATTGTTCAACATGAGAATCAAAATCAGTTTGTAATTTTGGTAAATTATCGACGGTGGCTTTTACTTGTGCGATATGTAAATCAGGGTATGCACGCGGAACACCAAAGAAGTTATTGATTGGAGTTTCAATGGTGTCAATGATATCCTGTTGGAGTTGATTAAATTTGGTTATATGATCGTCATATTCGTCACGTAGTTTTTTCATATCCTCGGCGGAGTCACCAGCGGTGACTTTAACGTCATCGATGATTTTTTTAATCCCGTTAGAGCATTTGTTTGATCATATAATTTTTTTAATTCATCTAAGTTTGCTATCGATGTGATAGTTTTATTGATTATTTTTTTTACTTGTCCGATAGTAACTGTTTTGGAAACACTGGTACTGATCTTCCAAAAATATCTGCCATGTTATATATTACATGAATCTCTTTAAGTGATTTATCATCGTATACTCGTGGATGACTTTATGAGGTAATTTAGAACTCGTCGAGATAGCTGTTAGCGCATTAAGAACCTCTCGTCCACAGATAGGAGGATCTGTTAATGTCTGCGTGGGTAAAGTTGAATACATGTACTAAATTGGGATTTTTGACGAAACTTTAGTTTGAGTTGTAAACAACTTGGATACATATTTGACAAATTCGTTCGGGGGTGGTAATCCATATGAGTCAAAATAGATAATCGATGTTGGATATATTGCGTAACAATCGCAATGAGTTCCAGGTCCAGTATTATCATCGAGATTAATTATACCAGTTTCTGGTATTTGTGGTTGTGCTGGTAATTGATCTTCATGAATACACCTCTGAAATGTTTTATTGGAAGTATTTTTACTACGTCGAGTAAATCAAAATTTGACATTGGATTTAACTGGTTTTGTAATATCTTGTGAATCGACTCCCTGGTAGTCTGAATCCCTTTCCCTTTTTTTTAGTTCTAACTGATCCACCGGTTGCTTTCTTTACTGCAAGCCCTGTCGCGGTACCAATAGCTCCTAGCGCTGCTGCTTTAGCAACCGCTTGGGCTGCTGCTGCAATCAACGCTGGAATTGCAGCTAACAGCCTGAATATACCATCGGCTTTAATCATATCGTTGACAGCAGCTTGTGAAAAAGTCAATTTAACTCCTGTGTTACCCTTTAATGCTTTGTTGAAATTATTAATCTGAGTTTTCGTCAACGATAATTTATTTGATCCACCTGTCATCTGTTCTTTTTTAAGCATTATCGTTGTGCCACACGCAGTAGAATTTTTCATTTGAAGTTTCTTTACCTAACCAGGTGTCAGGGTGACATTAACATGATTGTACGACATTTTATTTAGATAGTGATCATCTAATTGTCCCATTACATATTTTCTATCGGTGCATCAATGACTCGCATTTTTCCACCACCACCTTCGAGCATCTTAGATTTTTCACTGAGAATAACAGCAACTGCTCAAAATCCTCCAGCAGGAGGAGTACGGATATTAGCCTGAAATTTTGCATCAACGGTCGAGTGTTTAGATAGATCAAGATGTTGCAACGAAAAGTAATAAATCGGGTACAATGTTTTAAAATCCAACTGATATTTGTAGTCCAGTATCGACATTTTGATCACGACCCATAAAAGACCACAATCGATGATAAACTCGTCCTAATTGATTGTTACCATAATCGAGAATAAGTTGCTCTGCGGGTTCTTGTTGATTACTTATTCGCAATGATACTTCACTGGCACCACATTGATCAAATATCATATGCGATCGCAGCTGTAAACAATCAGCTGCAGCCCCAGCTATTTTTTGAGTTCTATTTACATTTTGTAGAGCAACAAAAACATGTCTCGGTGCGGAATCATTTTTTGTTAACGCAAGTTGCCAAGTAAAATTCCCAGCAACGGTACTGGTTGTTGTAGCTGTTGTAACATCACACCAACTCAATAATGACTTTCCTCCTTGATACATAAAGGATAGCAACCGAGTCTCAACAGTCAACGATGGAGTCATAATTGGCATCCATAGTGCTAATTTTGTTAATTCTACATTACCATCTTTAACAGGATCAGCACCATGCCAAAGAGCATAATTGTCAGTTGATCTTCGCGTGAGCACTACAGTATGACTAGCACCAAAGATAACTCTTCTGACATCTCTACAAAATCCAAATATATGAGATAGTGGAATCGTACATGAAAATCTACCAAGGTTGTCTATGTTCTTTTTTCGTGCTGCAAATCCTGGATTGTAATTAGGATTACCACTTACAACAACAGCCTGAATATCAGCATCATCATTAGCAGCTGAAGTTTTTTTTTGGTATTCTTATAATAAATTCATTATTATCAGCGCTATTGGTAGCATCCTTCGCAAACATCATTGAATGACCAGCAGATTTAATAAAATCATCAGAATATCTAGCTAAACCTATTATTGTAGTTGCAATATCAACATCGTTATCGATGGATTCGATTCTAGTAGAATTGATTATATACTGCGCATTATTAAATAGCGCCATTATGCCATTATTGACAAACCCGATCGGGGTATTTTCGAGGTGATCACCGTCAACAAATGCAGTATTGTCATGCTTTACTAGTCGTCCCTCTACTTCTATGTAAGCTTCACACGGCAAGAAGTATTTAGATGTATCATCAAACCTAAGTTCAATTTGTGACCTTGCATTTGCATTCTGGGCTTGATACGAAAAATACTGATAATCACGTATAGAATAATTTTTTCCATGTTATTTGTGCTTCTCCGACGTTTGCCATTTATATAAAAAATATATCGCTAATTCATCATTGTATCTATGGCTAATTCGGTTAACCCGTTAGCAGCACGGGGTGGTGACAACGACTGTGGCGTCGTTTTTATTTTAAATTCTGTTTGCCAGATGGACGCTTCTAATAAGCATTTATGAGGAAGCTTTGGATTAACAAAAAGACGCCTGTAACGGCTTGTCCAAAGGAAGCTTTGGATTACCAAGAAAAGCCTGTAACGGCTTGTCCAATTCACCCTCTCTGCTGCTATGTATGTATGTATGTATGTATGTATGTATGTATGTATGTATGTATGTATGTATGTATGTATGTATGTATGTATGTATGTATGTATGTATGTATGTATGTATGTATGTATGTATGTATGTATGGATGTATGTATGGATGTATGTATGTATGTATGTACTCACATATAAGCCGAATAATTTAGGAAAGAAATAAAGTCATGAAGGAGGCGGGTCTGCTTACCTGCAGGCCTAGGTCTGAGTCTGAAGATTTTGAAGCTTTTTTTATTCTTCTTGATTACTGGTATTTATTGTTCCTGTTCTTTGCCAAAGATGAGATCACATGCTAATATGACACGTGCTGTTGTGAAGTGAAACAGATATTTGTTCTAGCCTAACTGGAAGGATAATGAATGAAAAACTAGTATTACTGTACTTGACGTCTGTTTGACAGATGTCCATCCACAAGTAAATGCAGCCATATTTGAGCCACTGGTGGTGCATGTATGTTCCAAAAGAACTGTCATTTTATTAATCTCTCAGCCAAGTATTAGTAAAAATCAGTAATCATTAACCTCTATGGTACTTTACAAATGCACACTAGCTTATTTGTAAATATGAAAAGAATCTACATTAAAAAAATTAGAATTACGATAATGAAGGTATTTACAATATAAACATTTTGGTATCGAGAAGAGAAATACATGTATGATAGTCTTAAAGAAATAATAGCGACATTGGGGTTTGTTGCACTCACACTTAGGAAGGGTAAATAACAGGCATGTAGCAATATACGAGTCAGAAAGAATAATTGTATAAAATGTAATTTGTGGGATTTCTTAAGACAGGTGTTTTAGAATTTAACAGCAGCCACAATTTATCTTCTACTGCTGTTTAGTTGTTTGTAAGGCAAAATGGTTTGTTAGTGGTAGAGTCTTGTACAGTAACTACCGGTATGCTTAATCTGTGGTAAACGCCTTAGGGATAATGGGTTTGTTTTGTTGCACAATGCCAATTACTTTACTAATACATACCAACTTTCAGATATATTGTTTAATGAGAATAAGGTAGTGGACATGGTTTCTGCTCAAAGTTATAACTGTCACAATACTTGAATAATGTCCACGCTGAAACCAATTATATTTTGGTCCACTGAATCACGCAACCAGTAGTTTAAAAAAAACAACAATGATAAGTAATTATCCAATACAAATTGATAACCTACCACCCATGGAGAAAATTACTGGACAAGCTATAAATAGTATACTTACCACTATAAGAAAATATTTCAGTTTAATCTTTCCAGAAGTTTATATTCAATCAGATAAAATGAATAGTGTTAGAAGTAAAAGAAAGCATTCTGCTTATGAGGCAGCATTCAAACTTAAAGCTATTGAAATGCAGAATTTTGTGTTAATGAGAAGCAAGTGTGGGAATGGCGGGAAAGCGAAGCAGTATTAGAAGAAATGCCAAGAATCAAGAAGGCTTGTCGGACTGTGATCACATCTTTCCCTGAATTGAAGAAAGGACTCAAGTGATGTTGTAAGTGAATGTTGACAAAATGGTTACATTGTCACACAAACTTCAATTCCTCTGCATGCTATGCAAATGGCAAAAGATGACATATACAAGATGGCAGGTTCAAAATGTGTTGCATCAGCCTGTTGGTGTTCTTGTTTTATGAACCAGCATCATGTTCCTGTCTCAGGCAGCGAACAAAAATAGCAACAAAGCTACCAACAGACTTGGAGGAAATTATTGAATAATTTCAGCAGTTCATCATTAAACTCAGAAAGCCTTCTTTCTCGTTTGAACTATCACAAATTGGAATTATGGATGAGGAACCTATGACCTTTGAGTTACCAAGCAATGAAACAGTCAATGCTGTTGATGAGAAAACTATTCTAATAAAAACGTCTGGCCATGAGAAAATGCATTTCACGGTTGTTTTTGCCTATTTAGCTGATAGATCAAAGCTGCCTCCTTTCATCGTTATTTGAAAGGAAGACACTGCCAAAAAGCATGAAATTTCCTGCTGGTGTCATCGTTTGTGCACATGAAAAGGGAATTGGATGGACAAAAGTGGAACGATTGAATGGTTGGAGAAAGTCTGGAATAAGAGACAAGGTGCACTTCTTCAGAAACCTTCAGTGCTTGTCTGGGACATCTTTCGAGTACACAAGACAGATGAAGTCAAAAAAGGCATGCATGGATGTATTACAATATCTGTTCAGGCCCCAAACATTTAATTTTCATCAGTTGGAAATAAGTATTCAGTTCTGAGCTGTGCCATAATAGTCAGGTACAAGTATAGACTCTGAAGCTTGTTTTATATTTTAATTAACTTCTTGCCTCTCTCTTGGCATGTCAGATTTCAGTGAATTTATAGCTGTGAGATACCGCTGGCCTCTAACAGCTCATGCTGATTGCTAGAACATTTGATACTAATTTATTTGATAAGCATGTATTCATTTTTGGAAATATACCTTTATTTCATAATGTGCAATCAGGATTTAGAAAGTGCCACTCATGCCAAACAAAACGTACCAGATTAACAGGTCTTTGGCTGAAGGAAATTGATAATGGACATATGACTGTGAATGTTTTCCTTGGCTACAAAAAGCCTTTTTGTCTTTAGGATAATGAAAAGTTGAACTGTTACAGGTTTAACAATTCTTTTTAAACTGGTTTAGATCATACCTAAATGAAAGGTCTCAACAAGTAAGCATTGGCAATATTATCTCTCAAACTCACACTAGTCATTCAGGAGTCCCTCAAGGCTCAGTTTTGGGACCTCTCCTCTTCCATATCAATATCAATGATCTACCATTCAATAATGAATCCACAAACACATATTCATTTGCAGATGATGCATCTTTGTACACATCTAGTTCTAAAAGTATCCGAACAAGATTAGACTCAGACCTTATTAGAGTCAAAACCTGGGCACAACAAAATAGGATGGTATTAATGAAGGTAAAACAAAAGTTACACAAGTCAGAGAACCCAAAGCTGTCTCTTGCAATAAATAATCATCCATCAGAAAATGTCAATCATTAAAGGCTTGTAGGTGTGTCCATAGATCATAACTTATTATGGAAATACCATATTGATAAGCTTTGTATAACAATGTCATCCAAAATTGCCCTTCTCAGCAGAATCAAGAAATATTTACCTATGGAAACTCGCAGTCTATACTATAAGTCATATACATGTACTCTTCCAACAATTGATTACTGTTACAGTGTATGGGGAAACCGTGCTAAATCTGAGCTTGACAGGATTTATGAACTTCAGAAATGAGCAGCACGTGTAATTTTACATGCATATATTGTTCATCTCTTAAAAGCATGGTTTACAGAACTCAAATGCTTCACAATATATGCCAGAATAGATTTTCACAAAGCAGTTATTTTATATAAATGTCCACATGGAACTGCACCAGAGTATCTTCAAGACTTATTCAGGTCTTTTTCAACATGATACCAGTCGAGATCAATATCACATGGAACCATTTTAGCACCAAAACCAAGAACAGAGTAGTAGAGCTTCCAGTATTCTAGTACAGTTCTGTGGAGCAGGCTTCTGCTACATGTAAAATCTGCTGAAACTATTAGAGTATTTAAGAAGAGATAAGTGAGCATAAATGTATTTCTAATAAAATGGAATTTAGTATTTTAATATGGGACATGGTTCTGTTTTCATAAGACCAAATACTAGTGAAAGGTCTTTGAAAACAGTAAACATTCTTCAGGGCTTATACTGTCTAGTCAGTCACGAATAGATATGATGCCAATCCAGCTTCTAAAATGACTTCCACAGTTGTCATCTTTAACACTTTGTTAGCACTACTTTTCCTTGATATTGACATTATGACCTTCATTTCTTATGATGCATAATTGGTACTAAATAGAAATGGTGTCATTTAACAAATATGGCCAACATGGCATCAGTCTTAAAACATTTCTTATCATTGGTACTACAGAAAATCATATCATCATGATGATTCCATACATGAAACCATTTTGCTTTGGTAATCATTACCTTTTTCACCAAATAAAGTCTTACGCTTGCCTGTATATGGATTTCACTTTTCTGGTACATTTACAAATAAAATCAAAATCAAGCAATAGTTATTGTGTTTGTCATTTATAAAATCATCCTTTTATTCATAAAAATTCGAAAAAGAGAAACTGCTGTGTAAGAAAAATGTAAGAGCTAATTCGGCCCACATAAATCAACATGATTTCCTAATTTTCTGTTTATAGCAACTGTATATGAACTGTTTCCAGGGGGGGGGGGGGGGGGCCCAAGTGGTCTAAAGCGCTCTCTGTTACGGATCACTGCCATCTCACCTCTGTCTGCGTGGGTTTGAGTCTTAAATTTCGGATAATGTAGTTATGTGAGAAAGTTTGCCAGTAGCTTCTCATGGGCCAGTGGTTCTTTCCGTGGGTTTTACTGGGTTCTTCCTCCACCAATAATACTGGCCACTATGTATAGCCTATACAGGCGTTAAACCCTACAACAACAACAATTGTTTCCAAGAAAACATACAGGTTTCTTTGAAACTTTGCTTCACAGATTCATGTGAGTTACTAGACCAATCTTTTAATGACAATGGTGCTAAGTATTAAACAAAAGGGCTTTTATTGTGTGACTTTTGGATGAAAATCTTCAGACAGCAGATGGGTGTTTCTAAACTTCAAAACATGTCTGATCAGGAAAAGGACACATCAATGCCACTTTACAAATTTTTAGAGAAGAATATGAGTGTGATGCAGTACAGTGTTTTGGAGCACTTTATCCAGCCCATTACAGATTTGTGGATCATTCAGCATTTTTCATTTAGACTAGTTAAGATGAGTGATGGATATAAATAATTTTTCAGTATATTTTTTTATAGGACTTTTAATGTAGCTTTAACAATTTTTCCGTCATATTGCTACGATGTCTGCAGTGAGGCAGTTTATAATGATGTCTACCAGTGGGGCATCAAGCCGCAGACACGTAGCATGATGTCCCACTCAGTCTCATTATCCTGACACCAGGCCGACCAGTCTATACTCTAACCTCTTTATGCTGAGCACCAAGCGAGGCAGCTGTTAGTACCATTTTTGTAAGTCATTGGTATTACTCTGCCGAGGATCAAACCCAAGACCTTCCACTATCGCGGTGGATGCTCTAACCACTAGGCTACCAGAGCTTTTTTTGGTGTGTATTCTGGTTCTAAACCACAAGGAATTTTCCCATTAGTCTATTTTGACCTGCAGGTTCTGGTTGGTAGAAAATATAAATGAACATTTTTCATACAGTTTACTGTAAATTTGGCTTGTCATATTCCAGCTGTACATATTCCTAGGAAAAACCACTGAGCATTGGTTGCTGACTTTCCAAGGTAATAGTCCAAGAATTCTTTTATATATACCAATATCCAAGGTTTTTGTTCTCAATGTCCAAATTTGACCTCAGACTTCCAAGTTTTTTTGTAACCAATACTCCAAGGTTTCCTAGGAATCCTTGGACATGTCTATGGTTTACAAGCACTCTGAGAATTCTGCAGATATATTGTCTGACGTTTTCTAGGATACATTACCCAAAGATTCCTCAGACATATTGTCAGAGGATTCCTTGGACATAATGTCAGGCCAACCAGTTCTAAGACTAACATCTTATTGCTGAGTGCCACACAATGCAGCTGTTAGTACCATTTTTATAAGTCTTTGATATGACTCAGCTGGGCTTCAAACCCATGACCTCCTGCATTGAAGGCAGACGCTTTAACCAGTAGGCCACCAGATTGGTCAAGAAGTATTAAGATGTATTAACACCTAAGATGTATGATGCTAAGTGGACATTTTGCCTATTGTGGTTGGTGTTGTTAATCCAAGTTGCCCCAACTTACAATTCCAGATGGAAAGCCTGTTGTGGTTGGTGTCGTAGACAGCATGTTAATCCCTGTTGTTTTACTGTCACTACAGTAGCTCATTTTCTTTTCTTTTCTTTCTTTTTGAAGACAAGCATACCATGGTTTCTGCTGTTAGTGGCCCTTTCCAGGACTAAACATTTCAAAATGCCTGGCTCTTAGAACAGATCCTCATTTTTGCAGACTTGATCAGGTATTTCAAGTTTCTTCATATCCAATGCCTAAATGGAACCCTCTTGTGTCTTGTTGTCTCTTAACATACTCCTTTATGAACATTTGGGTGAAGTTTCTTTTGGGAATCTCACCCTCAGAAAAGTTGTCTTGTTCACCATGGTGTCTGCAAGATAAAGTTGCAAGCTTCATGTAAAAATTATGTGTCATTTTCTCACCTTTACCAGTCAGGTGGGTTTTAAAAAAAAACAAAAAAACCCTCTTCCATCACTTGCTTTGCTCTGCTTGAGATTCCTCAGCTCATCTTCGTGTTGGAAATTATCAAGATAGATTTTTATTGCCTGTTAAGGCGTTATATTTTATTTTCAGTAGAATAAATCAAAGGAAGTATTGATTCCTCCTAATTTAATGTTCAACTATTTCACCTGCAATAATTTCTAGGTGGATTACAATCAAGAGGGCTTACCTCTCCATTACTGATTGGGATCTGTCCTTCATAAAAGTTAAGGCAATGAGAAAAGTGAGCCACTGCTACCTCACTGTGACCTATCTAACTTGTTTTATTTTTGGAGGATGTGATGAATCACGTGTTTTCCTGTAGTGTCTTCTCCTTTTACTTTTGCTCCTTAGATCAACATATCAAGGCATTTTCTACCATATGCCCCAATCATTTTTGCTCAGTAGGTGGCCCATGCTGATTCCGTCATGCAGTAGTTTCCTGTGAGGGAGTCTTTTTGTGTTTTTGTCTTTGTTTGTAAGATGTGGAAACATCAGCCTCCCACCATACAAATTCAGCTATGCAATATCAGCAAGTATTCCAGATTTTTAAATGTTTTTCTTTTTGTAATGGGTGGGTGGTTAATTTTTAATTTTAATACTGCAATACATACCGGTTACTGTTTCCCCAACTAGATTTCTTCCTAGGAAAGAATGAAGAGAATTTGCATTGGCATTATATTTATGGTATGCCTGAGAGGCAGTCCAGTGATCTGGAATCTTCTATTTCAACCTAATAGAACAATACATTCTTGTCTTATGGCCAGGGTATAGTAGATAGCAATAACAACAGGTAAGCATTACATCATTAAAATTAGTTGACCCCTACTATTTATCCATTAGACAGCCTTCTATCCATATTTCTTTCTTTCTCATTACAGACCAATGAATTTAAATGCTCACCAAATAACTACAATAAACCATACAATGTTTGCGCTGAAGGAGATGCAGTTACATCATGTTACAGAGGGCCATCTTTGTGTCACGAGCAAAAGCGGTGTATAGGTAAGATGTTTAACTATTTTGTTATAACATCTTCATATCTACTTAGAAGATAGTAGCTGTAGATATTACATGGTATTCCCAGAAAAGGTATGGAAAGTTCAAGCATGGAAAATCCTGTAGTATTTGAACTAATATTCCAGGTTCCAGGTTCCTTCAAGGGTAGGCTAGAAAACTTGGGGGGTAGGGATACTAGGAAAATCATGGAATATTGACATTGAAAAACCTTATACAATTCTAACAGTATTATGTCTGATATTTCAGTCTCCGTCCAGATCCCTGGATAATTTTAGCATGTAAAACCCTGGAGTATTTTAGATTAATATTTCATACTCCATCCAGGTTAGGCTGGAAAAATATGAAATATTGGCATGAGAAATCCTAGAAAATTGGCCTTAATAAAACTGTAGTATTTGGATGGAAAACACTTAAGTTTTCATGATGAGATGGCAGACTATGGAGGCAATGGAGCAGGATACAGACACACAAAACAGGACACGGCTTTCTATTATTGAGTGTACCCTGCTGATGGCAGCAAATCCCTCTTTGTCATGCATAACTGCTTCATCTTACAGTATTACTAACTATAATGTAGTTACTTATTTCATTCACAAAAACATCTTCCTGTAGCTTTTTCATCTGCCTTGCATATACACGAACCATGATGCATCAATGATACCTCCAAGAATGCAGCAAGAAAATATTAATTTAATTAAGACTGATAATGCCAACTGTTTGCAATAATACACCGTGTTTCATCGGAGAGCACATCCTTTTAGTGTAATAGAAGTGAAGCATAACAGTCTTAATGACTTGCATATACTTAATACATTGGCACCATTGGCATAACTCAGTCTTAATGGCTTGCATATACTTAATACATTGGCACCATTGGCATAACTCGGTCTTAATGGCTTGCATATACTTAATACATTGGCACCATTGGCATAACTCAGTCTTAATGGCTTGCATATACTTGATGCATAGGCACCATTGGCATAACTCAGTCTTAATGGCTTGCATATACTTAATACATTGGCACCATTGGCATAACTCAGTCTTAATGGCTTGCATATACTTGATGCATAGGCACCATTGGCATAACTCAGTCTTAATGCCTTGCACATACTTAATGCATAAGCACCATTGGAATAACTCGGTCTTAATGGATTGCATATACTTAATGCATATGCACCATTGGCATAACTCAAGTCATAATGGCTTGCATATATTTAACTCATAGGCACCATGGGCATAACTCAGTCTTAATGGCTTGCACATACTTAATGCATAGGCACCATTGACATAACTCAGTCTTAATGGCTTGCATATATTTAACTCATAGGCACCATTAATATAATTTAGTCCTAATCGCTTGCGTATACTTAATGATTAGGCACCATTAACATAACTTATTTTTCCATAATAAATTAGGGTATATTTTTCATTTTCTTTAACTTCGCTACAATCCCAATAGCATAAATAATCTCTTTAAAAGCTAACACTATTTCCTATTTTCTTATTTCATTTCTAAATAATATATTACATTTCTTTAGTAACTTTTTTTTGCATTAATCTCTTTAAAAGCTAACACTGTTTCCTATTTTCTCTTTTCATTCTAAACAATATATTACATTTCTTTTGTATTTTTTTTTCCTTTTTAATTAGCTAGTTCAAAATCTAACTCACAAATCAAATCTATTATTCTTTAAAAAAGATAATGCTCTTTGCTTATATGACATATGAAATCTCTAACATCTACCTTCCTCATTCACAGACTTTTTTATATCATCAGAGCTTGAGTATTCATGCAAGTATAGGCTTAACAAAGCCACCTTTTACTGCTGTGAAACTACTTGAAATATTTCTGTATGTAGGATGCCCAATAAATAGCTACTAAAACCTCCCATGTCAACCAGGAAGTCTTTTTCTGTGCTATCATCTTTAGAATCCAGCACCAGCAATTTGTGCAGTGATCCGTTTATTTCTATTGCAAGGAAAGCAGTTGTAATTTTCTGCCTGTATATCAGCTAAATGATTACAGTTTTACAAAGAGTATTTGGTTGTAAATTGTTTTTAAAGGTTCATGATTTATAAGGCATGCCTGGTTAATGACAATCTTTGTGTTTTATTCTTTATATTTTAACTGTTTGGAGTATAATGTTTACAGTGTATGGCTTAATTATGGCTTTATTATTATTAAAATCATAAGAGTTTATGAAGAGAGTAAGAAAATAAGAAAAGGATCATGCACATGATTATAATATCATAAGATTTTTAGGAAGAAAGTAAGAAAATAAGAAAAGTATCATGTACATTTAGGAAGTCTTCCTCGGAACTATCAGATTTGATTTAAATTTTTCCTCGCAAAAAGAAGTATAGTTTGTGTCAGAAGTTTATTTCCCTATCATATTATTCATTTCATGATAAATTTATATACATGCCAATTTTTGTGCAAATTGATCCAATGAATGGTAAAAAATATTAAATTTACACTTTAGCAATCTTTTTCTTCTTTACTTTGTTACCAATTACACATGTATATTTATGTGAACAGTTTTTTGTATATAATTTTTTTTGTGTTGAGTATTTTTATGTTTGTATATTTTTGTGTATCTTTTAATTAAAGAATGAATTATAAACAGCGTCTATTTAACTCCCATTTCTTGTATATGTAATTGGAACTATTTTGAGACATATACACACAAGCATACATAAACCAAAAGTTATGGAGGGTGGTCTAAATGCCTCAAATGTGGGAGGTCACCAGTTCAAACCCCAACCAAGTTATACCAAAGACTTACAACAGCTTCCTCACTAGGCACTCAGCATTAAAAGTTTAAGACTGAATGTCCTGGTAGCAGGATAATGTGACTGTGTGGGATATGATTTTCATGTACACAGCTAGATGCCCCAGTGCTTGAGATCACTTTAAACTGCCGCAAAGCTATGTTAAAAATCCAAATCATACACACACAGCTAGTGAGGTGTTTGGATACAAGGTGAGGTGTTTGAATGCAGGATAGGGTGTTTGGATACATGGTGAGGTGTTTGGATGCAGGGTGTGGTGTTTGGATACAAGGTGAGGTGTTTGGATGCAGGGTGTGGTGTTTGGATACAAGGTGGGGTGTTTGGATGCAGGGTATGGTGTTTGGATGCAGAGTATGGTGTTTGAATACAAGGTGAGGTGTTTGGATGCAGGGTAGGGTGTTTTAATGCTTAGAGCTTTTATTGATACATGTACCATGACAGATTTAATGTTTACTGTTTGAATTCCATGAATCTCAAATGCCTTGGAAGCATCCAGTTATTATATTCATTTAGCAAGTGAAGTACATTACATTTACTCCTAGATCAAATATCAACCCTAATATTTCGCACTTTTTGTTTCTTTTATTTAGGGAAAATGTCTGATGCAAAGGTCACAAAATCATTCTTAAGATCAGCTTAGAATGTTGATTTTTTAAATTATCAGTGTAAAATTAACCAACAAGTCATGTGTCAGACATTTAAGCTGAGTTGAAGTATAAGCTTGAAAATATCTTTATATGCAAAGGATCTGGATGAAGAAAAATATTCATAGAATTTTTGAAGATATCTAATGTCAGATAATGCCATTCAGATTCCAATGGAGATGGATGACTAGGTTTTGTATTAAGGAGGCATGTTTCCATGTGACTTGCTTATCAGATGTATCTCTTGTGTAGCAGTCAGGGTTAAATAAGACCACTATCCAACCATGCTGGTCAATACATTTTAGTCAGGATTTAATAAGAACACATGCCTGCTTAGCTGGTCAATACATATTAATCAGGGTTTATTAAGACCACTTACCAGCCTGGCTGGTAAATACATATTAGTCAGGGCTAAATAAGACCACTTTCCAGCCCGGCTGGTCAATACATATTGGTCAGGGTTTAATAAGGCCACTACCAGCCAGGCTGGTCAATACATATTAGTGTGGGGTTATGGCAACTTACCAGTCTGGCTGATCCCGACATTAGGGTTTAATGCCACTTACCAGCCAGGCTGGTCAATACATATTAGTCATGCTTTAAGGCCACTTACCAGCTTGGCTGTTCAATACATTTTAGTCAAGGTTTAAGGCCACTTACCAGCCTGGCTGTTCAATACATATTAGTCAGGCTTTAAGGTCACTTACCAGCCTGGCTGTTCAATACATTTTAGTAAGGGTTTAAGGCCACTTACCAGCCTGGTTGTTCAATACATACTAGTATTAGTCAGGGTTTAAGGTCACTACAGCCTGGCTGATCCAGATATATTAGTCAGGGTTTAAGGCCACTTATCAGCCTGGCTGATTAATACATGTTAGTCAGGGTTTATGGCCACTACAGCCTGGCTGATCCAGATATATTAGTCAGGGTTTAAGGCCACTTACCAGCCTGGCTGTTCAATACATTTTAGTCTGGGTTTAAGGCCACTTTCCAGCCTGGCTGGTCCAGACATTATTATAGTTGTATGTGCATCTGATTGTACACAGATGCACCAGGTTCTGTTCCTGACAGTGACATGTATACTTTTGCTATGGCTCAGTTGGTTGAGTATGCCTGTGCGGTGTTGAAAACCAACCTGCTCAACCACTTACAATCTAGTATATACAGCCAAAACACATTAAGTGGTGGAAAGGTAGAGGATGTGTTTTGACTGCTAATGATGAATGTCAGTAGCTAGAAAGGGTGACAGAAAATAGCAATTTTGGGGTAACCTAATAACCAGCGTCATATCTGGTCCAGGCCATTTTAGCTAGTGATATCAGAGCCCGAATGTTTATACACATGTCTGGTTTCATTCCTTGAGGTTGCTACATTTAGCATTTTTAACTTTTAACTTTTATTTTTTAGTACAAATGTTTTAGGATAAAGGCTTTATTTTCCCAGTTTGTTTTTTGTCTTTATTTTTTGCTCTAGAAATTTACATTTTTAAAATTTTTAAGCAGTATAGTATAGCCTGTAATGTGATTATTTGCTGTTACACCCTAAGTGTGCTAATACTTGTTTTATTAAATAACCATTATATCAGTTAACAAAGTTGTGTCATATCTACAGTGTTTTATTTCTTATTTAACTGTAGACATCAGTTAACAAAGTTGTGTCACATCTACAGTGTTTTATTTCTTATTTAACTGTAGATATCAGTTAACAAAGTTGTGTCACATCTACAGTGTTTTATTTCTTATTTAACTGTAGGCATCAGTTAACAAAGTTGTGTCATATCTACAGTGTTTTATTTCTTATTTAACTGTAGACATCAGTTAACAAAGTTGTGTCATATCTAAAGTGTTTTATTTCTTATTTAACTGTAGGCATCAGTTAACAAAGTTGTGTCATATCTACAGTGTTTTATTTCTTATTTAACTGTAGGCATCAGTTAACAAAGTTGTGTCATATCTACAGTGTTTTATTTCTTATTTAACTGTAGGCATCAGTTAACAAAGTTGTGTCACATCTACAGTGTTTTATTTCTTATTTAACTGTAGACATCAGTTAACAAAGTTGTGTCACATCTACAGTGTTTTATTTCTTATTTAACTGTAGACATCAGTTAACAAAGTTGTGTCACATCTACAGTGTTTTATTTCTTATTTAACTGTAGGCATCAGTTAACAAAGTTGTGTCATATCTACAGTGTTTTATTTCTTATTTAACTGTAGACATCAGTTAACAAAGTTGTGTCATATCTACAGTGTTTTATTTCTTATTTAACTGTAGGTGTTTTATTTCTTATTTAACTGTAGACATCAGTTAACAAAGTTGTGTCATATCTACAGTGTTTTATTTCTTATTTAACTGTAGACATCAGTTAACAAAGTTGTGTCATATCTACAGTGTTTAATTTCTTATTTAACTGTAGACATCAGTTAACAAAGTTGTGTCATATCTACAGTGTTTAATTTCTTATTTAACTGTAGACATCAGTTAACAAAGTTGTGTCATATCTACAGTGTTTTATTTCTTATTTAACTGTAGACATCAGTTAACAAAGTTGTGTCATATCTACAGTGTTTTATTTCTTATTTAACTGTAGACATCAGTTAACAAAGTTGTGTCATATCTACAGTGTTTTATTTCTTATTTAACTGTAGGCATCAGTTAACAAAGTTGTGTCATATCTACAGTGTTTTATTTCTTATTTAACTGTAGGCATCAGTTAACAAAGTTGTGTCATATCTACAGTGTTTTATTTCTTATTTAACTGTAGACATCAGTTAACAAAGTTGTGTCATATCTACAGTGTTTTTTTTCTTATTTAACTGTAGACATCAGTTAACAAAGTTGTGTCATATCTACAGTGTTTTTTTTCTTATTTAACTGTAGACATCAGTTAACAAAGTTGTGTCATATCTACAGTGTTTTATTTCTTATTTAACTGTAGACATCAGTTAACAAAGTTGTGTCATATCTACAGTGTTTTATTTCTTATTTAACTGTAGACATCAGTTAACAAAGTTGTGTCATATCTACGGTGTTTCATTTCTTATTTAACTGTAGGCATCAGTTAACACAGTTGTGTCATATCTACGGTGTTTTATTTCTTATTTAACTGTAGACATCAGTTAACAAAGTTGTGTCATATCTACAGTGTTTTATTTCTTATTTAACTGTAGACATCAGTTAACAAAGTTGTGTCATATCTACAGTGTTTTATTTCTTACTTAACTGTAGACATCAGTTAACAAAGTTGTGTCATATCTACAGTGTTTTATTTCTTATTTAACTGTAGACATCAGTTAACAAAGTTGTGTCATATCTACCGTGTTTTATTTCTTATTTAACTGTAGACATCAGTTAACAAAGTTGTGGCATATCTACAGTGTTTTATTTCTTATTTAACTGTAGACATCAGTTAACAAAGTTGTGTCATATCTACAGTGTTTTATTTCTTATTTAACTGTAGACATCAGTTAACAAAGTTGTGTCATATCTACAGTGTTTTATTTCTTATTTAACTGTAGACATCAGTTAACAAAGTTGTGTCATATCTACAGTGTTTTATTTCTTATTTAACTGTAGACATCAGTTAACAAAGTTGTGCATATCTACAGTGTTTTATTTCTTATTTAACTGTAGACATCAGTTAACAAAGTTGTGTCATATCTACAGTGTTTTATTTCTTATTTAACTGTAGACATCAGTTAACAAAGTTGTGTCATATCTACAGTGTTTTATTTCTTATTTAACTGTAGACATCAGTTAACAAAGTTGTGTCATATCTACAGTGTTTTATTTCTTATTTAACTGTAGACATCAGTTAACAAAGTTGTGTCATATCTACGGTGTTTTATTTCTTATTTAACTGTAGACATCAGTTAACAAAGTTGTGTCATATCTACGGTGTTTTATTTCTTATTTAACTGTAGACATCAGTTAACAAAGTTGTGTCATATCTACGGTGTTTTATTTCTTATATAACTGTAAACATCAGTTAGCAAAGTTGTGTCATATCTACGGTGTTTTATTTCTTATTTAACTGTAGACATCAGTAAACAAAGTTGTGTCATATCTACGGTGTTTTATTTCTTATTTAACTGTAGACATCAGTTAACAAAGTTGTGTCATATCTACGGTGTTTTATTTCTTATTTAACTGTAGACATCAGTTAACAAAGTTGTGTCATATCTACAGTGTTTTATTTCTTATTTAACTGTAGACATCAGTTAACAAAGTTGTGTCATATCTACAGTGTTTTATTTCTTATTTAACTGTAGACATCAGTTAACAAAGTTGTGTCATATCTACAGTGTTTTATTTCTTATTTAACTGTAGACATCAGTTAACAAAGTTGTGTCATATCTACAGTGTTTTATTTCTTATTTAACTGTAGACATCAGTTAACAAAGTTGTGTCATATCTACAGTGTTTTATTTCTTATTTAACTGTAGACATCAGTTAACAAAGTTGTGTCATATCTACAGTGTTTTATTTCTTATTTAACTGTAGGCATCAGTTAACAAAGTTGTGTCATATCTACGGTGTTTTATTTCTTATTTAACTGTAGGCATCAGTTAACAAAGTTGTGTCATATCTACGGTGTTTTATTTCTTATTTAACTGTAGGCATCAGTTAACAAAGTTGTGTCATATCTACGGTGTTTTATTTCTTATTTAACTGTAGGCATCAGTTAACAAAGTTGTGTCATATCTACGGTGTTTTATTTCTTATTTAACTGTAGGCATCAGTTAACAAAGTTGTGTCATATCTACGGTGTTTTATTTCTTATTTAACTGTAGACATCAGTTAACTAAGTTGTGTCATATCTACAGTGTTTTATTTCTTATTTAACTGTAGAGATCAGTTAACAAAGTTGTGTCATATCTACGGTGTTTTATTTCTGATTTAACTGTAGACATCAGTTAACAAAGTTGTGTCATATCTACAGTGTTTTATTTCTTATTTAACTGTAGGCATCAGTTAACAAAGTTGTGTCATATCTACGGTGTTTTATTTCTTATGTAACTGTAGGCATCAGTTAACAAAGTTGTGTCATATCTACGGTGTTTTATTTCTTATTTAACTGTAGACATCAGTTAACAAAGTTGTGTCATATCTACAGTGTTTTATTTCTTATTTAACTGTAGGCATCAGTTAACAAAGTTGTGTCATATCTACGGTGTTTTATTTCTTATTTAACTGTAGGCATCAGTTAACAAAGTTGTGCCATATCTACAGTGTTTTATTTCTTATATAACTGTAGACATCAGTTAACAAAGTTGTGTCATATCTACAGTATTTTATTTCTTATTTAACTGTAGACATCAGATACTAAAGTTGTGTCATATCTACAGTGTTTTATTTCTTATTTAACTGTAGGCATCAGTTAACAAAGTTGTGTCATATCTACGGTGTTTTATTTCTTATTTAACTGTAGACATCAGATACTAAAGTTGTGTCATATCTACAGTGTTTTATTTCTTATTTAACTGTAGGCATCAGTTAACAAATTTGTGTCATATCTACGGTGTTTTATTTCTTATTTAACTGTAGACATCAGTTAACAAAGTTGTGTCATATCTACAGTGTTTTATTTCTTATTTAACTGTAGGCATCAGTTAACAAAGTTGTGTCATATCTACGGTGTTTTATTTCTTATTTAACTGTAGACATCAGTTAACAATGTTGTGTCATATCTACAGTGTTTTATTTCTTATTTAACTGTAGGCATCAGTTAACAAAGTTGTGTCATATCTACGGTGTTTTATTTCTTATTTAACTGTAGACATCGGTTAACAAAGTTGAGTCATATCTACAGTGTTTTATTTCTTATTTAACTGTAGGCATCAGTTAACAAAGTTGTGTCATATCTACAGTGTTTTATTTCTTATTTAACTGTAGACATCAGTTAACAAAGTTGTCTCATATCTACAGTGTTTTATTTCTTATTTAACTGTAGACATCAGTTAACAAAGTTGTGTCATATCTACAGTGTTGTATTTCTTATTTAACTGTAGACATCAGTTAACAAAGTTGTGTCATATCTACAGTGTTTTATTTCTTATTTAACTGTAGACATCAGTTAACAAAGTTGTGTCATATCTATAGTGTTTTATTTCTTATTTAACTGTAGAAATCAGTTAACAAAGTTGTGTCATATCTACAGTATTTTATTTCTTATTTAACTGTAGACATCAGATACTAAAGTTGTGTCATATCTACAGTGTTTTATTTCTTATATAACTGTAGACATCAGTTAACAAAGTTGTGTCATATCTACAGTATTTTATTTCTTATTTAACTGTAGACATCAGATACTAAAGTTGTGTCATATCTACAGTGTTTTATTTCTTATTTAACTGTAGGCATCAGTTAACAAAGTTGTGTCATATCTACGGTGTTTTATTTCTTATTTAACTGTAGACATCAGTTAACAAAGTTGTGTCATATCTACAGTGTTTTATTTCTTATTTAACTGTAGGCATCAGTTAAAAAAGATGTGTCATATCTACGGTGTTTTATTTCTTATTTAACTGTAGACATCAGTTAACAAAGTTGTGTCATATCTACAGTGTTTTATTTCTTATTTAACTGTAGGCATCAGTTAACAAAGTTGTGTCATATCTACGGTGTTTTATTTCTTATTTAACTGTAGACATCGGTTAACAAAGTTGTGTCATATCTACAGTGTTTTATTTCTTATTTAACTGTAGACATCAGTTAACAAAGTTGTGTCATATCTACAGTGTTTTATTTCTTATTTAACTGTAGACATCAGTTAACAAAGTTGTGTCATATCTACAGTGTTTTATTTCTTATTTAACTGTAGGCATCAGTTAACAAAGTTGTGTCATATCTACGGTGTTTTATTTCTTATTTAACTGTAGACATCGGTTAACAAAGTTGTGTCATATCTACAGTGTTTTATTTCTTATTTAACTGTAGGCATCAGTTAACAAAGTTGTGTCATATCTACGGTGTTTTATTTCTTATTTAACTGTAGACATCGGTTAACAAAGTTGTGTCATATCTACAGTGTTTTATTTCTTATTTAACTGTAGACATCAGTTAACAAAGTTGTGTCATATCTACAGTGTTTTATTTCTTATTTAACTGTAGACATCAGTTAACAAAGTTGTGTCATATCTACAGTGTTTTATTTCTTATTTAACTGTAGGCATCAGTTAACAAAGTTGTGTCATATCTACGGTGTTTTATTTCTTATTTAACTGTAGACATCGGTTAACAAAGTTGTGTCATATCTACAGTGTTTTATTTCTTATTTAACTGTAGGCATCAGTTAACAAAGTTGTGTCATATCTACGGTGTTTCATTTCTTATTTAACTGTCGGCATCAGTTAACAAAGTTGTGTCATATCTACAGTGTTTTATTTCTTATATAACTGTAGACATCAGTTAACAAAGTTGTGTCATATCTACAGTGTTTTATTTCTTATATAACTGTAGACATCAGTTAACAAAGTTGTGTCATATCTACAGTATCTTATTTCTTATTTAACTGTAGACATCAGATACTAAAGTTGTGTCATATCTACAGTGTTTTATTTCTTATTTAACTGTAGGCATCAGTTAACAAAGTTGTGTCATATCTACGGTGTTTTATTTCTTATTTAACTGTAGACATCAGATACTAAAGTTGTGTCATATCTACAGTGTTTTATTTCTTATTTAACTGTAGGCATCAGTTAACAAAGTTGTGTCATATCTACGTTGTTTTATTTCTTATTTAACTGTAGACATCAATTAACAAAGTTGTGTCATATCTACAGTGTTTTATTTCTTATTTAACTGTAGGCATCAGTTAACAAAGTTGTGTCATATCTACGGTGTTTTATTTCTTATTTAACTGTAGACATCAGTTAACAAAGTTGTGTCATATCTACAGTGTTTTATTTCTTATTTAACTGTAGGCATCAGTTAACAAAGTTGTGTCATATCTACGGTGTTTTATTTCTTATTTAACTGTAGACATCGGTTAACAAAGTTGTGTCATATCTACAGTGTTTTATTTCTTATTTAACTGTAGGCATCAGTTAACAAAGTTGTGTCATATCTACAGTGTTTTATTTCTTATTTAACTGTAGACATCAGTTACCAAAGTTGTGTCATATCTACAGTGTTTTATTTCTTATTTAACTGTAGACATCAGTTAACAAAGTTGTGTCATATCTACAGTGTTTTATTTCTTATTTAACTGTAGACATCAGTTAACAAAGTTGTGTCATATCTACAGTGTTTTATTTCTTATTTAACTGTAGACATCAGTTAACAAAGTTGTGTCATATCTACAGTGTTTTATTTCTTATTTAACTGTAGACATCAGTTAACAAAGTTGTGTCATATCTACAGTGTTTTATTTCTTATTTAACTGTAGACATCAGTTAACAAAGTTGTGTCATATCTACAGTGTTTTATTTCTTATTTAACTGTAGGCATCAGTTAACAAAGTTGTGTCATATCTACGGTGTTTTATTTCTTATTTAACTGTAGGCATCAGTTAACAAAGTTGTGTCATATCTACGGTGTTTTATTTCTTATTTAACTGTAGGCATCAGTTAACAAAGTTGTGTCATATCTACGGTGTTTTATTTCTTATTTAACTGTAGGCATCAGTTAACAAAGTTGTGTCATATCTACGGTGTTTTATTTCTTATTTAACTGTAGGCATCAGTTAACAAAGTTGTGTCATATCTACGGTGTTTTATTTCTTATTTAACTGTAGACATCAGTTAACAAAGTTGTGTCATATCTACAGTGTTTTATTTCTTATTTAACTGTAGACATCAGTTAACAAAGTTGTGTCATATCTACGGTGTTTTATTTCTTATTTAACTGTAGACATCAGTTAACAAAGTTGTGTCATATCTACAGTGTTTTATTTCTTATTTAACTGTAGGCATCAGTTAACAAAGTTGTGTCATATCTACGGTGTTTTATTTCTTATTTAACTGTAGACATCAGTTAACAATGTTGTGTCATATCTACAGTGTTTTATTTCTTATTTAACTGTAGGCATCAGTTAACAAAGTTGTGTCATATCTACGGTGTTTTATTTCTTATTTAACTGTTGACATCGGTTAACAAAGTTGTGTCATATCTACAGTGTTTTATTTCTTATTTAACTGTAGGCATCAGTTAACAAAGTTGTGTCATATCTACGGTGTTTTATTTCTTATTTAACTGTAGGCATCAGTTAACAAAGTTGTGTCATATCTACAGTGTTTTATTTCTTATTTAACTGTAGACATCAGTTAACAAAGTTGTGTCAAATCTACGGTGTTTTATTTCTTTTTTAACTGTAGACATCAGATACTAAAGTTGTGTCATATCTACAGTGTTTTATTTCTTATTTAACTGTAGGCATCAGTTAACAAAGTTGTGTCATATCTACGGTGTTTTATTTCTTATTTAACTGTAGACATCAGATACTAAAGTTGTGTCATATTTACAGTGTTTTTTTTCTTATTTAACTGTAGGCATCAGTTAACAAAGTTGTGTCATATCTACGGTGTTTTATTACTTATTTAACTGTAGACATCAGTTAACAAAGTTGTGTCATATCTACAGTGTTTTATTTCTTATTTAACTGTAGGCATCAGTTAACAAAGTTGTGTCATATCTACGGTGTTTTATTTCTTATTTAACTGTAGACATCAGTTAACAAAGTTGTGTCATATCTACAGTGTTTTATTTCTTATTTAACTGTAGGCATCAGTTAACAAAGTTGTGTCATATCTACGGTGTTTTATTTCTTATTTAACTGTAGACATCGGTTAACAAAGTTTTGTCATATTTACAGTGTTTTATTTCCTATTTAACTGTAGGCATCAGTTAACAAAGTTGTGTCATATCTACAGTGTTTTATTTCTTATTTAACTGTAGGCATCAGTTAACAAAGTTGTGTCATATCTACAGTGTTTTATTTCTTATTTAACTGTAGGCATCAGTTAACAAAGTTGTGTCATATCTACGGTGTTTTATTTCTTATTTAACTGTAGACATCAGTTAACAAAGTTGTGTCATATCTACAGTGTTTTATTTCTTATTTAACTGTAGGCATCAGTTAACAAAGTTGTGTCATATCTACGGTGTTTTATTTCTTATTTAACTGTAGACATCGGTTAACAAAGTTGTGTCATATCTACAGTGTTTTATTTCTTATTTAACTGTAGACATCAGTTAACAAAGTTGTGTCATATCTACAGTGTTTTATTTCTTATTTAACTGTAGGCATCAGTTAACAAAGTTGTGTCATATCTACGGTGTTTTATTTCTTATTTAACTGTAGACATCGGTTAACAAAGTTGTGTCATATCTACAGTGTTTTATTTCTTATTTAACTGTAGACATCAGTTAAGAAAGTTGTGTCATATCTACGGTGTTTTATTTCTTATTTAACTGTAGGAATCAGTTAACAAAGTTGTGTCATATCTACAGTGTTTTATTTCTTATTTAACTGTAGACATCGGTTAACAAAGTTGTGTCATATCTACAGTGTTTTATTTCTTATTTAACTGTAGACATCAGTTAACAAAGTTGTGTCATATCTACGGTGTTTTATTTCTTATTTAACTGTAGGCATCAGTTAACAAAGTTGTGTCATATCTACAGTGTTTTATTTCTTATTTAACTGTAGACATCGGTTAACAAAGTTGTGTCATATGTACAGTGTTTTATTTCTTATTTAACTGTAGACATCGCTTAACAAAGTTGTGTCATATCTACAGTGTTTTATTTCTTATTTAACTGTAGACATCAGTTAACAAAGTTGTGTCATATCTACGGTGTTTTATTTCTTATTTAACTGTAGACATCAGTTAACAAAGTTGTGTCATATCTACAGTGTTTTATTTCTTATTTATCTGTAGGCATCAGTTAACAAAGTTGTGTCATATCTACGGTGTTTTATTTCTTATTTAACTGTAGACATCGGTTAACAAAGTTGTGTCATATCTACAGTGTTTTATTTCTTATTTAACTGTAGGCATCAGTTAACAAAGTTGTGTCATATCTACAGTGTTTTATTTCTTATTTAACTGTAGACATCGGTTAACAAAGTTGTGTCATATCTACAGTGTTTTATTTCTTATTTAACTGTAGACATCGGTAAACAAAGTTGTGTCATATCTACAGTGTTTTATTTCTTATTTAACTGTAGGCATCAGTTAACAAAGTTTTGTCATATCTACAGTGTTTTATTTCTTATTTAACTGTAGGCATCAGTTAACAAAGTTTTGTCATATCTACAGTGTTTTATTTCTTATTTAACTGTAGAAATCAGTTAACAAAGTTGTGTCATATCTACAGTGTTTTATTTCTTATTTAACTGTAGGCATCAGTTAACAAAGTTGTGTCATATCTACAGTGTTTTATTTCTTATTTAACTGTAGGCATCAGTTAACAAAGTTGTGTCATATCTACGGTGTTTTATATCTTATTTAACTGTAGGCATCAGTTAACAAAGTTGTGTCTTATCTACGGTGTTTTATTTCTTATTTAACTGTAGACATCAGTTAACAAAGTTGTGTCATATCTACAGTGTTTTATTTCTTATTTAACTGTAGGCATCAGTTAACAAAGTTGTGTCATATCTACGGTGTTTTATTTCTTATTTAACTGTAGACATCAGTTAACAAAGTTGTGTCATATCTACAGTGTTTTATTTCTTATTTAACTGTAGGCATCAGTTAACAAAGTTGTGTCATATCTACGGTGTTTTATTTCTTATTTAACTGTAGACATCGGTTAACAAAGTTGTGTCATATCTACAGTGTTTTATTTCTTATTTAACTGTAGGCATCAGTTAACAAAGTTGTGTCATATCTACAGTGTTTTATTTCTTATTTAACTGTAGGCATCAGTTAACAAAGTTGTGTCATATCTACAGTGTTTTATTTCTTATTTAACTGTAGGCATCAGTTAACAAAGTTGTGTCATATCTACGGTGTTTTATTTCTTATTTAACGGTAGACATCAGTTAACAAAGTTGTGTCATATCTACAGTGTTTTATTTCTTATTTAACTGTAGGCATCAGTTAACAAAGTTGTGTCATATCTACGGTGTTTTATTTCTTATTTAACTGTAGACATCGGTTAACAAAGTTGTGTCATATCTACAGTGTTTTATTTCTTATTTAACTGTAGACATCAGTTAACAAAGTTGTGTCATATCTACAGTCTTTTATTTCTTATTTAACTGTAGGCATCAGTTAACAAAGTTGTGTCATATCTACGGTGTTTTATTTCTTATTTAACTGTAGACATCGGTTAACAAAGTTGTGTCATATCTGCAGTGTTTTATTTCTTATTTAACTGTAGACATCAGTTAACAAAGTTTTGTCATATCTACGGTGTTTTATTTCTTATTTAACTGTAGGCATCAGTTAACAAAGTTGTGTCATATCTACAGTGTTTTATTTCTTATTTAACTGTAGACATCGGTTAACAAAGTTGTGTCATATCTACGGTGTTTTATTTCTTATTTAACTGTAGACATCATATACTAAAGTTGTGTCATATCTACAGTGTTTTATTTCTTATTTAACTGTAGGCATCAGTTAACAAAGTTGTATCATATCTACGGTGTTTTATTTCTTATTTAACTGTAGACATCAGTTAACAAAGTTGTGTCATATCTACAGTGTTTTATTTCTTATTTAACTGTAGGCATCAGTTAACAAAGATGTGTCACATCTACGGTGTTTTATTTCTTATTTAACTGTAGACATCAGTTAACAAAGTTGGGTCATATCTACAGTGTTTTATTTCTTATTTAACTGTAGGCATCAGTTAACAAAGTTGTGTCATATCTACGGTGTTTTATTTCTTATTTAACTGTAGACATCGGTTAACAAAGTTGTGTCATATCTACAGTGTTTTATTTCTTATTTAACTGTAGACATCAGTTAACAAAGTTGTGTCATATCTACAGTGTTTTATTTCTTATTTTACTGTAGACATCAGTTAACAAAGTTGTGTCATATCTACAGTGTTTTATTTCTTATTTAACTGTAGGCATCAGTTAACAAAGTTGTGTCATATCTACGGTGTTTTATTTCTTATTTAACTGTAGACATCGGTTAACAAAGTTGTGTCATATCTACAGTGTTTTATTTCTTATTTAACTGTAGGCATCAGTTAAAAAAGTTGTGTCATATCTACGGTGTTTTATTTCTTATTTAACTGTCGGCATCAGTTAACAAAGTTGTGTCATATCTACAGTGTTTTATTTCTTATATAACTGTAGACATCAGTTAACAAAGTTGTGTCATATCTACAGTGTTTTATTTCTTATTTAACTGTAGACATCGGTTAACAAAGTTGTGTCATATATACAGTGTTTTATTTCTTATTTAACTGTAGACATCGCTTAACAAAGTTGTGTCATATCTACAGTGTTTTATTTCTTATTTAACTGTAGACATCAGTTAACAAAGTTGTGTCATATCTACGGTGTTTTATTTCTTATTTAACTGTAGACATCAGTTAACAAAGTTGTCTCATATCTACAGTGTTTTATTTCTTATTTATCTGTAGGCATCAGTTAACAAAGTTGTGTCATATCTACGGTGTTTTATTTCTTATTTAACTGTAGACATCGGTTAACAAAGTTGTGTCATATCTACAGTGTTTTATTTCTTATTTAACTGTAGACATCAGTTAACAAAGTTGTGTCATATCTACGGTGTTTTATTTCTTATTTAACTGTAGGAATCAGTTAACAAAGTTGTGTCATATCTACAGTGTTTTATTTCTTATTTAACTGTAGACATCGGTTAACAAAGTTGTGTCATATCTACAGTGTTTTATTTCTTATTTAACTGTAGACATCAGTTAACAAAGTTGTGTCATATCTACGGTGTTTTATTTCTTATTTAACTGTAGGCATCAGTTAACAAAGTTGTGTCATATCTACAGTGTTTTATTTCTTATTTAACTGTAGACATCGGTTAACAAAGTTGTGTCATATGTACAGTGTTTTATTTCTTATTTAACTGTAGACATCGCTTAACAAAGTTGTGTCATATCTACAGTGTTTTATTTCTTATTTAACTGTAGACATCAGTTAACAAAGTTGTGTCATATCTACGGTGTTTTATTTCTTATTTAACTGTAGACATCAGTTAACAAAGTTGTGTCATATCTACAGTGTTTTATTTCTTATTTATCTGTAGGCATCAGTTAACAAAGTTGTGTCATATCTACGGTGTTTTATTTCTTATTTAACTGTAGACATCGGTTAACAAAGTTGTGTCATATCTACAGTGTTTTATTTCTTATTTAACTGTAGGCATCAGTTAACAAAGTTGTGTCATATCTACAGTGTTTTATTTCTTATTTAACTGTAGACATCGGTTAACAAAGTTGTGTCATATCTACAGTGTTTTATTTCTTATTTAACTGTAGACATCGGTTAACAAAGTTGTGTCATATCTACAGTGTTTTATTTCTTATTTAACTCTAGGCATCAGTTAACAAAGTTTTGTCATATCTACAGTGTTTTATTTCTTATTTAACTGTAGGCATCAGTTAACAAAGTTTTGTCATATCTACAGTGTTTTATTTCTTATTTAACTGTAGAAATCAGTTAACAAAGTTGTGTCATATCTACAGTGTTTTATTTCTTATTTAACTGTAGGCATCAGTTAACAAAGTTGTGTCATATCTACAGTGTTTTATTTCTTATTTAACTGTAGGCATCAGTTAACAAAGTTGTGTCATATCTACGGTGTTTTATATCTTATTTAACTGTAGGCATCAGTTAACAAAGTTGTGTCATATCTACGGTGTTTTATTTCTTATTTAACTGTAGACATCAGTTAACAAAGTTGTGTCATATCTACGGTGTTTTATTTCTTATTTAACGGTAGACATCAGTTAACAAAGTTGTGTCATATCTACTGTGTTTTATTTCTTATTTAACTGTAGGCATCAGTTAACAAAGTTGTGTCATATCTACGGTGTTTTATTTCTTATTTAACTGTAGACATCGGTTAACAAAGTTGTGTCATATCTGCAGTGTTTTATTTCTTATTTAACTGTAGACATCAGTTAACAAAGTTGTGTCATATCTACGGTGTTTTATTTCTTATTTAACTGTAGGCATCAGTTAACAAAGTTGTGTCATATCTACGGTGTTTTATTTCTTATTTAACTGTAGACATCATATACTAAAGTTGTGTCATATCTACAGTGTTTAATTTCTTATTTAACTGTAGGCATCAGTTAACAAAGTTGTGTCATATCTACGGTGTTTTATTTCTTATTTAACTGTAGACATCAGTTAACAAAGTTGTGTCATATCTACAGTGTTTTATTTCTTATTTAACTGTAGGCATCAGTTAACAAAGATGTGTCATATCTACGGTGTTTTATTTCTTATTTAACTGTAGACATCAGTTAACAAAGTTGGGTCATATCTACAGTGTTTTATTTCTTATTTAACTGTAGGCATCAGTTAACAAAGTTGTGTCATATCTACGGTGTTTTATTTCTTATTTAACTGTAGACATCGGTTAACAAAGTTGTGTCATATCTACAGTGTTTTATTTCTTATTTAACTGTAGACATCAGTTAACAAAGTTGTGTCATATCTACAGTGTTTTATTTCTTATTTAACTGTAGACATCAGTTAACAAAGTTGTGTCATATCTACAGTGTTTTATTTCTTATTTAACTGTAGGCATCAGTTAACAATGTTGTGTCATATCTACGGTGTTTTATTTCTTATTTAACTGTAGACATCGGTTAACAAAGTTGTGTCATATCTACAGTGTTTTATTTCTTATTTAACTGTAGGCATCAGTTAAAAAAGTTGTGTCATATCTACGGTGTTTTATTTCTTATTTAACTGTCGGCATCAGTTAACAAAGTTGTGTTATATCTACAGTGTTTTATTTCTTATATAACTGTAGACATCAGTTAACAAAGTTGTGTCATATCTACAGTGTTTTATTTCTTATATAACTGTAGACATCAGTTAACAAAGTTGTGTCATATCTACAGTATTTTATTTCTTATTTAACTGTAGACATCAGATACTAAAGTTGTGTCATATCTACAGTGTTTTATTTCTTATTTAACTGTAGGCATCAGTTAACAAAGTTGTGTCATATCTACGGTGTTTTATTTCTTATTTAACTGTAGACATCAGATACTAAAGTTGTATCATATCTACAGTGTTTTATTTCTTATTTAACTGTAGGCATCAGTTAACAAAGTTGTGTCATATCTACGGTGTTTTATTTCTTATTTAACTGTAGACATCAATTAACAAAGTTGTGTCATATCTACAGTGTTTTATTTCTTTTTTAACTGTAGGCATCAGTTAACAAAGTTGTGTCATATCTACGGTGTTTTATTTCTTATTTAACTGTAGACATCAGTTAACAAAGTTGTGTCATATCTACAGTGTTTTATTTCTTATTTAACTGTAGGCATCAGTTAACAAAGTTGTGTCATATCTACGGTGTTTTATTTCTTATTTAACTGTAGACATCGGTTAACAAAGTTGTGTCATATCTACAGTGTTTTATTTCTTATTTAACTGTAGGCATCAGTTAACAAAGTTGTGTCATATCTACAGTGTTTTATTTCTTATTTAACTGTAGACATCAGTTACCAAAGTTGTGTCATATCTACAGTGTTTTATTTCTTATTTAACTGTAGACATCAGTTAACAAAGTTGTGTCATATCTACAGTGTTTTATTTCTTATTTAACTGTAGACATCAGTTAACAAAGTTGTGTCATATCTACAGTGTTTTATTTCTTATTTAACTGTAGACATCAGTTAACAAAGTTGTGTCATATCTACAGTGTTTTATTTCTTATTTAACTGTAGACATCAGTTAACAAAGTTGTGTCATATCTACAGTGTTTTATTTCTTATTTAACTGTAGACATCAGTTAGCAAAGTTGTGTCATATCTACAGTGTTTTATTTCTTATTTAACTGTAGGCATCAGTTAACAAAGTTGTGTCATATCTACGGTGTTTTATTTCTTATTTAACTGTAGGCATCAGTTAACAAAGTTGTGTCATATCTACGGTGTTTTATTTCTTATTTAACTGTAGGCATCAGTTAACAAAGTTGTGTCATATCTACAGTGTTTTATTTCTTATTTAACTGTAGGCATCAGTTAACAAAGTTGTGTCATATCTACGGTGTTTTATTTCTTATTTAACTGTAGGCATCAGTTAACAAAGTTGTGTCATATCTACGGTGTTTTATTTCTTATTTAACTGTAGACATCAGTTAACAAAGTTGTGTCATATCTACAGTGTTTTATTTCTTATTTAACTGTAGACATCAGTTAACAAAGTTGTGTCATATCTACGGTGTTTTATTTCTTATTTAACTGTAGACATCAGTTAACAAAGTTGTGTCATATCTACAGTGTTTTATTTCTTATTTAACTGTAGGCATCAGTTAACAAAGTTGTGTCATATCTACAGTGTTTTATTTCTTATTTAACTGTAGACATCAGTTAACAATGTTGTGTCATATCTACAGTGTTTTATTTCTTATTTAACTGTAGGCATCAGTTAACAAAGTTGTGTCATATCTACGGTGTTTTATTTCTTATTTAACTGTAGACATCGGTTAACAAAGTTGTGTCATATCTACAGTGTTTTATTTCTTATTTAACTGTAGGCATCAGTTAACAAAGTTGTGTCATATCTACGGTGTTTTATTTCTTATTTAACTGTAGGCATCAGTTAACAAAGTTGTGTCATATCTACAGTGTTTTATTTCTTATTTAACTGTAGACATCAGTTAACAAAGTTGTGTCAAATCTACGGTGTTTTATTTCTTTTTTAACTGTAGACATCAGATACTAAAGTTGTGTCATATCTACAGTGTTTTATTTCTTATTTAACTGTAGGCATCAGTTAACAAAGTTGTGTCATATCTACGGTGTTTTATTTCTTATTTAACTGTAGACATCAGATACTAAAGTTGTGTCATATTTACAGTGTTTTTTTTCTTATTTAACTGTAGGCATCAGTTAACAAAGTTGTGTCATATCTACGGTGTTTTATTTCTTATTTAACTGTAGACATCAGTTAACAAAGTTGTGTCATATCTACAGTGTTTTATTTCTTATTTAACTGTAGGCATCAGTTAACAAAGTTGTGTCATATCTACGGTGTTTTATTTCTTATTTAACTGTAGACATCAGTTAACAAAGTTGTGTCATATCTACAGTGTTTTATTTCTTATTTAACTGTAGGCATCAGTTAACAAAGTTGTGTCATATCTACGGTGTTTTATTTCTTATTTAACTGTAGACATCGGTTAACAAAGTTGTGTCATATTTACAGTGTTTTATTTCTTATTTAACTGTAGGCATCAGTTAACAAAGTTGTGTCATATCTACAGTGTTTTATTTCTTATTTAACTGTAGGCATCAGTTAACAAAGTTGTGTCATATCTACAGTGTTTTATTTCTTATTTAACTGTAGGCATCAGTTAACAAAGTTGTGTCATATCTACGGTGTTTTATTTCTTATTTAACTGTAGACATCAGTTAACAAAGTTGTGTCATATCTACAGTGTTTTATTTCTTATTTAACTGTAGGCATCAGTTAACAAAGTTGTGTCATATCTACGGTGTTTTATTTCTTATTTAACTGTAGACATCGGCTAACAAAGTTGTGTCATATCTACAGTGTTTTATTTCTTATTTAACTGTAGACATCAGTTAACAAAGTTGTGTCATATCTACGGTGTTTTATTTCTTATTTAACTGTAGGCATCAGTTAACAAAGTTGTGTCATATCTACAGTGTTTTATTTCTTATTTAACTGTAGACATCGGTTAACAAAGTTGTGTCATATCTACAGTGTTTTATTTCTTATTTAACTGTAGACATCGCTTAACAAAGTTGTGTCATATCTACAGTGTTTTATTTCTTATTTAACTGTAGACATCAGTTAACAAAGTTGTGTCATATCTACGGTGTTTTATTTCTTATTTAACTGTAGACATCAGTTAACAAAGTTGTGTCATATCTACAGTGTTTTATTTCTTATTTAACTGTAGGCATCAGTTAACAAAGTTGTGTCATATCTACGGTGTTTTATTTCTTATTTAACTGTAGACATCAGTTAACAAAGTTGTGTCATATCTACAGTGTTTTATTTCTTATTTAACTGTAGGCATCAGTTAACAAAGTTGTGTCATATCTACGGTGTTTTATTTCTTATTTAACTGTAGACATCGGTTAACAAAGTTGTGTCATATCTACAGTGTTTTATTTCTTATATAACTGTAGACATCAGTTAACAAAGTTGTGTCATATCTACAGTGTTTTATTTCTTATTTAACTGTAGTTATCAGTTAACAAAGTTGTGTCATATCTACGGTGTTTTATTTCTTATTTAACTGTAGACATCGGTTAACAAAGTTGTGTCATATCTACAGTGTTTTATTTCTTATTTAACTGTAGACATCGGTTAACAAAGTTGTGTCATATCTACAGTGTTTTATTTCTTATTTAACTGTAGACATCAGTTAAACAAAGATATTTGGATAAGTTGTAATATTACATAAACGGAAATCATTTTATTTTGCTCTTAGTCTTTTTAGTTTGTTTTTGTTTTGTTTTTTCTGGTTTAACGCCATTTTTTCAGCACAATATAGGCTATACATGGCGGCCAGTATTAATGGTGGAGGAAGAACCGGGACAAACCCCGGAAAGAACCACCAACCTACCATAAGCTACTGGAAAGTTTTCTCACATAACTAAATTTGCCGAATCTTAGACTCGAACATACGCAGACAGAGGTGAGATGGCAGTGGTCCGTAACAGACAGCGCTTTAGACCACTCGGGGCCACTCTTAGTCTTTTTAGTGTAAACAACACAAAAAAACATACACAACTGCTGAGTTGATTTTATTCACATTGTTTATCATAAACATTTGTTTAATATATAATCAGTATAAAGAGATTATAAATTATTTCACAGGCATTGATTATAATCTTGTTTTTCACTGTTGTGTTTTATATTTAAGTAATTATTTTAATACACGTTTTATATTTGTGTTATATCTATATTAGTTTCATATGCTTTCTATATTTTAGTTGAACTATATTGATCTCATATGTAAATCACCTGCTGCCAGTGTTCATCACCATCATTGCTGCTAGCCAGTGGTTATTGATCCACTTTGACTGCTCAAAACAGAAAAATTCCCAGCAATGTTTATCTGGTCTTTTTTTCTAAATCTATTACTTATAAGGTTGAAACAATTAGTGTATAAGAAACAGTCAAAAGGCATAATTGATATACTGCCACTTCACCATTTGGACAGCCACACATACGAACTGAAAAAAAGTTGTCGGCAGTGACAGCTGATAAAACCAAATAAACTTCGACACATAGTCAACTGACCATATAAACTCAAATTATCTTTTTAACTTAAATTAAGAGTCAAATTTTAAACTCATCATTAGCATTGTCATATTTGAACATTTTCATTAGGAATTGTTAATATAAAATGAATATACTTGTAATATAGAAAAAAATATAGGTGTTAGAAGTAGGTCAATTATCCTTATATCCATATTAAACTTACATTCCAAATATTTAATGTGTTGCTTATTGTAATGATTAGATATCACATGGAAAAGGTGTTAGAAGTAGGTAAATTATCCCTATATCCATATAAAACTTACATTCTAAATATTTCATGTGTTGCTTATTGTAATGATTAGATGTCACATGGAAAAGGTGTTAGAAGTAGGTCAATTATCCCTATTTCCATATAAAACTTACATTCCAAATATTTCATGTGTTGCTTATTGTAATGATTAGATGTCATATACAATGGATGTTAGAAGTAGGTCAGTTATCCCTATTGCCATATAAAACTTACATTCCAAATATTTCATGTGTTGCTTATTGTAATGATTAGATGCCACATGCAAAAGGTGTGTTAGTTATTTTGTCTTCTAACTTGCATTAAAATAAGAGAACTAAAACTGTTCATATTTACAAATATTCAAAAGAGTCTAGTGATAGGTTTTGGTTCAAAAACTGTCTTGTATTAAAACCTGTGTTTTTAACTCGGTTCAAAGACTCCCAAATCCTAACCTTAGATAAGCTTGAAAGTGATGAATATATTTGGCTAAAAGTAAATTATATTGACTGTGGATGTTTTTAGATGATGCTTTTAATTTAAAACTTGTTATTTGCCAGCTATCAAATACAATTGTCCATAATAAGGGTAATTTGCTGTGAACATGTGACTATTACACAAAAGTTGTAAAAAATAATTTGTAATTATTTTACAATTGAAACCCAGAATCATTATACCATTGAGTTGTTTATGACAAATTATAACATATATAATATAGCAGTATACTTGTTAATTACATATTTTTCATCTTGTAATAAAGATTTATTCTGAACAGTATTTTACATTTCGTGTTAATTTAAAAAAGAAGAATCCACTCTCACTCACTCCTTTCTCTTTCTTGTTGTTTCCTAATTATTAAATTTTCAGTGATTTGTCAATGGCATAAACAATGAGTTTAAAAACCTCACTGAACACAATCATTATGAAGAATAAAATATGACCACTACCCCCCAGTCCAGTAACTTATATTTTGCAAAGCAACAAAGAATGATGTCATATAATTCAATTAGCTTATACTCCTGCTTACAGTCGCTTATAAAACCATGCTTGAAACCTGATTATTTGTGTCCACAACTTGACCTCCCCAAGTAAAGTTAAGCTTTTCAACTTTGCATCTGTAGACATGTTTTGTAATAATATATATGTTCCTTCCCATCACATGTACATTATATCATCATCATATATACCTGCTACAAGGTGATGGCTAAAATGTTTAGTCCAAACAAAACTACTTGATATATATTTATCATAATGTCTTTGTAATTCCAGCTTTGAAGACTATTCAACATGATATACCCGTAAATGAAAAGGTCTAGTAGTCAAATGAATTTAAGTCTAATGGACTAACATTTTCAAAATTGAAGATGACAGTACATGGCACTAATTACACAGTAGGAGGAAAACTAGTATGAAAACAGGTGAAAATAAAATATTGAACATACTGGTTTGAGATTCCATGATTGGTTTTTAATCTGAATATTTGTTAATCGTTTTAAATTTTATCCTAGAAAGAGAGAAAAGATTGTAACTGTACACTATCTGTTATTTTATTAGCTTGATGTAGGAAAGCCAAATAGACACTGTCTTAAAAGACTACCCCTTCTGCCAAAAAATAATGGTCTCTCATAGCAGGTCTTAACACTGTATAATCAATAAAACAGTGCATTGAGATTCTGGTCTCCCAAAACAGATAGTCTCCCATAGCAGTTGTCTCAAGACAGGTTTTATATATATATATATATATATATATATATATATATATATATATATATATATATATATATATATATATATATATATATATATATTGGCATAGAATTCTTTACAATTTAAAGACTGAAAGGAAAATTTTAAAATAGAATTAAATACATGATTAATTAATTTCACATCTGCAATATGTCTTTGTTTTAAATCTTCACCTGTATAAGCTACATCGTAAATATGACATGCTTTATGAATTTCATTTATCGGATATTCACCAGGACTTTGTTGATCTTTTTTTATTGAGTCAGATATTAAGTCTGGTTGCAGGACCACAATAATTGTATCATGAAAGTTTTTTTTCTTCTTAGAGTTCCTGGTAAGTTTCCTAATGAAATAGATATATAACCACCTATTCTTTTCTAGTTATGTGAAAAAAGGTGCCAGTAGCTTCTCGTGGGCCTGTGGTTCTTTACAGGCGTTTTCCCGGGCTCTTCCTCCACCAATAATACTGACCGCCATGTATAGCCTATCGAGTGCTTAAAAATGGTGTTAAACCCTAAAAAACAAACAAAAACATATATCAATAATGCCATGCATATATAATATTTTATATATCATTAAAATTATGCTATTCATTACTCAGTCATATTACATATATCATTAAAATTATGCTATTCATTACTCAGTCATATTACATCTATCATTAAAATTATGCTATTCATTACTCAGTCATATTACATCTATCATTACAATTATGCTATTCATTACGCAGTCATATTACATATATCATTAAAATTATGCTATTCATTACTCTGTCATATTACAAATATTAAGAGGGCCAATTACTCATACTATTTCTGTCACTTAATAATGGTATACAGTGTACTTGATACAGACTTTATAATTATGTGTAAAGGAAAACAGTTCATAGTGTACTTTATACAGACATAATTATGTGTAAAGGAAAACAGTTCATAGTGTACTTGTTAGAGACTTTATAATTATGTGTAAAGAAAGACAGTTCATAGTGTACTTTATATAGACATTATAATTATGTGTAAAGAAAGACAGATCATAGTGTACTTGATACAGACTTTATAATTATGTGTAAAGTAAGACAGTTCATAGTGTACTTGATACAGACTTTATGATTATGTGTAAAGAAAGGCAGCACATAGTGTACATGATACAGACTTTATAATTATGTGTAAAGGAAAACAGTTCATAGTGTACTTTATACAGACATAATTATGTGTAAAGGAAAACATGTAATAGTGTACTTGATAGAGACTTTATAATTATGTCTAAAGAAAGACAGCTCATACTGTACATGATACAAACTTTATAATTATGTGTGAAGTAAGACAGTTCATAGTGTACTTGATACAGACTTTATAATTATGTGTAAAGAAAGACATCTCATAGTGTACTTGATACAGACTTGATAATTATGTGTAAAGGAAAACAGTTCATAGTGTACTTTATAAAGACATTATAATTATGTGTAAAGGAAAACAGTTCATTGTGTACTTGATTCAGACTTTGTAATTATGTGTAATGAAAGACACTTCATAGTGTACTTGACACAGACTTTATAATTATGTGTAAAGAAAGACAGCTCATAGTGTACTTGATACAGAATTGATAATTATGTGTAACGAAAGACAGCTCATAGTGTACTTGATACAGACTTTATAATTATGTGTAACAAAAGACAGTTCATAGTGTACGTGACACAGACTTTATAATTATGTGGAAAGAAAGACAGCATATACTGAACATGATACAGACTTTATAATTATATGCAAAGTAAGACAGTTCATAGTGTACTTGATACAGACTTTATAATTATGTGTAAAGAAAAACATCTCATAGTGTACTTGATACAGACTTGACAATTATGTGTAACGAAAGACAGCTCATAGTGTACTTGATACAGAATTTATAATTATGTGTAAAGGAAAACAGTTCATAGTGTAGTTTATACAGACATTATAATTATGTATAAAGGAAAACAGTTCACTGTGTACTTGGTACAGACTTTATAATTATGTGTAAAGAAAGACAGTTCATAGTGTACTTGACACAGACTTTATAAGTATAAGTAAAGAAAGACAGCTCATAGTGTACTTGATACAGACTTTATAATTATGTGTGAAGAAAGACAGTTCATAGTGTACTTGATACAGACTTTATAATTATGTGTAAAGAAAGACAGTTCATAGTGTACTTGATACAGACTTTATAATTATGTGTAAGGTAAGACAGTTCATAGTGTACTTGACACAGACTTTATAATTATATGGAAAGAAAGACAGCTCATAGTGTACTTGATACAGACTTTATAATTTTTTGTAAAGGAAGACAGTTCATAGTGTACTTGATACAAACTTTATAATTATGTGTCAAGGAAAACAGTTCATAGTCTACTTGATACAGACTTTATAATTATGTGTAAAGAAAGACTGCTCATAGTGTACTTGATACAGACTTGATAATTATGTGTAAGGGAAAACAGTTCATAGTGTACTTTACAGAGACATTATAATTATGTGTAAAGGAAAACAGTTCATTGTGTACTTGATACAGACTTAATAATTGTGTGTAAAGAAAGACAGCTCATAGTGTACTTGATACAGACTTTATAATTATGTGTAAAGAAAGACAGTTCATAGTGTGCTTGATACAGACTTTATAATTATGTGTAAAGAAGGACAGTTCATAGTATACTTGATGGAGACTTTATAATTATGTGTATAGAAAGACCGCTCTTGGCGTATTTTATACAGACTTTATAATTGTGCACAGAAAGACTGCTCATAGTGTACTTGATACAGACTTTATAATTATGTGTAAAGAAAGACAGTTAATGGTGTACTTGATACAGACTTTATAATTATATGTAAAGGAAGACAGCGCGTAGTATACTTGATACAGACTTTATTAATTATGTGTAAAGGAAAACAGTTCATAGTCTACTTGATACAAACTTTATAATTATGTGTAAGGGAACACAGCTCCTAGTGTACTATATACAGACATTATAATTATGTGTAAAGAAAAACAGTTCATAGTGTACATAATACAGACTTTATAATTATGTGTAAAGAAAGACAGTGCATAGTGTACTTGATACAGACTTTATAATTATGTGTAAAGAAAGGCAGCACATAGAGTACATGAAACAGACTTTATAATTATGTGTAAAGGAAAACAGTTCATAGTGTACCTTATACAGACATAATTATGTGTAAAGGAAAACAGTTCATAGTGTACTTGTTAGAGACTTTATAATTATGTGTAAAGAAAGACAGTTCATAGTGTACTTTATATAGACATTATAATTATCTGTAAAGAAAGACAGATCATAATGCACTTGATACATACTTTATAATTATGTGTAAAGAAAGACAGTTCATAGTGTACTTTATATAGACATTATAATTATGTGTAAAGAAAGACAGATCATAGTGTACTTGATACAGACTTTATAATTATGTGTAAAGTAAGACAGTTCATAGTGTACTTGATACAGACTTCATGATTATGTGTAAAGAAAGACAGCTCATAGTGCACTTGATACAGACTTTATAATTATGTGTAAAGAAAGACAGTTCATAGTGTACTTGATACAGACTTTATAATTATGTGTAAAGAAAGACTGCTTATAGTGTACTTGATACAGACTTTTTAATTATGTGTAAAGAAAGACAGCTCATAGTGTACTTTATACAGACATTATAATTATGTGTAAAGGAAACCAGTTCATAGTGTACTTCACACGGACATTATAATTATCTGTAAAGGAAAACATTTCATAGTGTACTTGATACAGACTTTATAATTATGTGTAAAGAAAGACTGCTCATAGTGTAGTTGATACAGACTTGATAATTATGTGTAAAGGAAAACAGTTCATAGTGTACTTTATAGAGACATTATAATTGTGTGTAAAGGAAAACAGTTCATTGTGTACTTGATACAGACATAATTATGTGTAAAGGAAAACAGTTCATAGTGTACTTGTTAGAGACTTTATAATTATGTGTAAAGAAAGACAGTTCATAGTGTACTTTATATAGACATTATAATTATGTGTAAAGAAAGACAGATCATGGTGTACTTGATACAGACTTTATAATTATGTGTAAAGTAAGACAGTTCATAGTGTACTTGATACAGACTTTATAATTATGTGTAAAGAAAGGCAGCACATAGTGTACATGATACAGACTTTATAATTATGTGTAAAGGAAAACAGTTCATAGTGTACTTTATACAGACATAATTATGTGTAAAGGAAAAAATGTGATAGTGTACTTGATAGAGACTTTATAATTATGTCTAAAGAAAGACAGCTCATACTGTACATGATACAAACTTTATAATTATGTGTGAAGTAAGACAGTTCATAGTGTACTTGATACAGACTTTATAATTATGTGTAAAGAAAGACATCTCATAGTGTACTTGATACAGACTTGATAATTATGTGTAAAGGAAAACAGTTCATAGTGTACTTTATAAAGACATTATAATTATGTGTAAAGGAAAACAGTTCATTGTGTACTTGATTCAGACTTTGTAATTATGTGTAATGAAAGACACTTCATAGTGTACTTGACACAGACTTTATAATTATGTGTAAAGAAAGACAGCTCATAGTGTACTTGATACAGAATTGATAATTATGTGTAACGAAAGACAGATCATAGTGTACTTGATACAGACTTTATAATTATGTGTAACAAAAGACAGTTCATAGTGTACGTGACACAGACTTTATAATTATGTGGAAAGAAAGACAGCATATACTGAACATGATACAGACTTTATAATTATATGCAAAGTAAGACAGTTCATAGTGTACTTGATACAGACTTTATAATTATGTGTAAAGAAAAACATCTCATAGTGTACTTGATACAGACTTGACAATTATGTGTAATGAAAGACAGCTCATAGTGTACTTGATACAGAATTTATAATTATGTGTAAAGGAAAACAGTTCATAGTGTAGTTTATACAGACATTATAATTATGTATAAAGGAAAACAGTTCACTGTGTACTTGGTACAGACTTTATAATTATGTGTAACGAAAGACAGTTCATAGTGTACTTGACACAGACTTTATAATTATGTGTAAAGAAAGACAGCTCATAGTGTACTTGATACAGACTTTATAATTATGTGTGAAGAAAGACAGTTCATAGTGTACTTGATACAGAGTTTATAATTATGTGTAAAGAAAGACAGTTCATAGTGTACTTGATACAGACTTTATAATTATGTGTAACGTAAGACAGTTCATAGTGTACTTGACACAGACTTTATAATTATATGGAAAGAAAGACAGCTCATAGTGTACTTGATACAGACTTTATAATTTTTTGTAAAGGAAGACAGTTCATAGTGTACTTGACACAGACTTTATAATTATGTGTCAAGGAAAACTGTTCATAGTCTACTTGATACAGACTTTATAATTATGTGTAAAGAAAGACTGCTCATAGTGAACTTGATACAGACTTGATAATTATGTGTAAAGGAAAACAGTTCATAGTGTACTTTATAGAGACATTATAATTATGTGTAAAGGAAAACAGTTCATTGTGTACTTGATACAGACTTAATAATTATGTGTAAAGAAAGACAGCTCATAGTGTACTTGATACAGACTTTATAATTATGTGTAAAGAAAGACAGTTCATAGTGTACTTGATACAGACTTTATAATTATGTGTAAAGGAAAACAGTTCATAGTGTACGTTATACAGGCATTATAATTATGTGTAAAGGAAAACAGTTCATTGTGTACTTGATATAGACTTTATAATTATGTGTAACGAAAGACATTTCATAGTGTACTTGACACAGACTTTATAATTATGTGTAAAGAAAGACAGCTCATAGTGTACTTGATACAGACTTTATAATTATGTGTAAAGAAAGACAGTTCATAGTGTGCTTGATACAGACTTTATAATTATGTGTAAAGAAGGACAGTTCATAGTATACTTGATACAGACTTAAAATTATGTGTATAGAAAGACCGCTCTTGGCGTATTTTATACAGACTTTATAATTGTGCAAAGAAAGACTGCTCATAGTGTACTTGATACAGACTTTCTAATTATGTGTAAAGAAAGACAGTTAATGGTGTACTTGATACAGACTTTATAATTATATGTAAAGGAAGACAGCGCATAGTATACTTGATACTTACTTTATTAATTATGTGTAAAGGAAAACAGTTCATAGTCTACTTGATACAAAATTTATAATTATGTGTATCGGAACACAGCTCCTAGTGTACTTTATACAGACATTATAATTATGTGTAAAGACAAACAGTTCATAGTGTACATAATACAGACTTTATAATTATGTGTAAAGAAAGACAGTGCATAGTGTACTTGATACAGACTTTATAATTATGTGTAAAGAAAGGCAGCACATAGAGTACATGAAACAGACTTTATAATTATGTGTAATGGAAAACAGTTCATAGTGTACCTTATACAGACATAATTATGTGTAAAGGAAAACAGTTCATAGTGTACTTGTTAGAGACTTAATAATTATGTGTAAAGAAAGACAGTTCATAGTGTACTTTATATAGACATTAGAATTATGTGTAAGGAAAGACAGATCATAATGCACTTGATACAGACTTTATAATTATGTGTAAAGAAAGACAGTTCATAGTGTTCTTTATATAGATATTATAATTATGTGTAAAGTAAGACAGTTCATAGTGTACTTGATACAGACTTCATGATTATGTGTAAAGAAAGACAGCTCATAGTGCACTTGATACAGACTTTATAATTATGTGTAAAGAAAGACAGTTCATAGTGTACTTGATACAGACTTTATAATTATGTGTAAAGAAAGTCTGCTTATAGTGTACTTGATATAGACTTTTTAATTATGTGTAAAGAAAGACAGCTCATAGTGTTCTTTATACAGACATTATAATTATGTATAAAGGAAACCAGTTCATAGTGTACTTCACACGGACATTATAATTATCTGTAAAGGAAAACATTTCATAGTGTACTTGATACAGACTTTATAATTATGTGTAAAGAAAGACTGCTCATAGTGTAGTTGATACAGACTTGATAATTTTGTGTAAAGGAAAACAGTTCATAGTGTACTTTATAGAGACATTATAATTATGTGTAAAGGAAAACAGTTCATTGTGTACTTGATACAGACTTAATAATTATGTGTAAAGAAAGACAGCTCATAGTGTACTTGATACAGACTTTATAATTATGTGTAAAGTAAAACAGTTCATAGTGTACGTTATACAGACATTATAATTATGTGTAAAGGAAAACAGTTCATTGTGTACTTGATACAGACTTTATAATTATGTGTAACGAAAGACATTTCATAGTGTACTTGACACAGACTTTATAATTATGTGTAAAGAAAGACAGCTCAAAGTGTACTTGATACAGACTTTATAATTATGTGTAAAGAAAGACAGTTCATAGTGTGCTTGATACAGACTTTATAATTATGTGTAAAGAAGGACAGTTCATAGTATACTTGATACAGACTTTATAATTATGTGTATAGAAAGACCGCTCTTGGCGTATTTTATACAGACTTTATAATTCTGCAAAGAAAGACTGCTCATAGTGTATTTGATACAGACTTTATAATTATGTGTAAAGAAAGACAGTTAATGGTGTACTTGATACAGACTTTATAATTATATGTAAAGGAAGACAGCGCATAGTATACTTGATACAGACTTTATTAATTATGTGTAAAGGAAAACAGTTCATAGTCTACTTGATACAAACTTTATAATTTTGTGTAAGGGAACACAGCTCCTAGTGTACTTTATACAGACATTATAATTATGTGTAAAGAAAAACAGTTCATAGTGTACATAATACAGACTTTATAATTATGTGTAAAGAAAGACAGTGCATAGTGTACTTGATACAGACTTTATAATTATGTGTAAAGAAAGGCAGCACATAGAGTACATGATACAGACTTTATAATTATGTGTAAAGGAAATCAGTTCATAGTGTACTTGTTACAGACTTTATAATGATGTGTAAAGAAAGACAGTTCATAGTGTACTTTATATAGACATTATTATTATGTGTAAACAAAGACAGATCATAGTGCACTTGATACAGACTTTATAATTATGTGTAAAGTAAGACAGTTTATAGTGTACTTGATACAGACTTCATGATTATGTGTAAAGAAAGACAGCTCATAGTGCACTTGATACAGACTTTATAATTATGTGTAAAGAAAGACAGTTAATGGTGTACTTGATACAGATTTTATAATTATATGTAAAGGAAGAAAGCGCATAGTATACTTGATACAGACTTTATTAATTATGTGTAAAGGAAAACAGTTCATAGTCTACTTGATACAAACTTTATAATTATGTGTAAGGGAACACAGCTTCTAGTGTACTTTATACAGACATTATAATTATGTGTGAAGAAAAACAGTTCATAGTGTACATAATACAGACTTTATAATTATGTGTAATGAAAGACAGTGCATAGTGTACTTGATACAGACTTTATAATTATGTGTAAAGAAAGGCAGCACATAGAGTACATGATACAGACTTTATAATTATGTGTAAAGGAAAACAGTTCACAGTGTACCTTATACAGATATAATTATGTGTAAAGGAAAACAGTTCATAGTAAACTTGTTAGAGACTTTATAATTATGTGTAATGAAAGACAGTTCATAGTGTACTTTATATAGACATTATAATTATGTGTAAAGAAAGACAGATCATAGTGCACTTGATACAGACTTTATAATTATGTGTAAAGAAAGACAGTTCATAGTGTACTTTATATAGACATTATAATTATGTGTAAAGAAACACAGTTCATAGTGTACTTGATACAGACTTTATAATTATGTGTAAAGTAAGACAGCTCATAGTTTACTTGATATAGACTTTATAATTATGTGTAAAGGAAGGCAGCTCATAGTGTGCTTGTTACAGACTTTATAATTATGTGTAAAGGAAAACAGTTCATAGTGTACTTTATAAAGACATTATAATTATGTGTAAAGGAAAACAGTTCATTGTGTACTTGATTCACACTTTGTAATTATGTGTAATGAAAGACACTTCATAGTGTACTTGACACAGACTTTATAATTATGTGTAAAGAAAGACAGCTCATAGTGTACTTGATACAGAATTGATAATTATGTGTAACGAAAGACAGATCATAGTGTACTTGATACAGACTTTATAATTATGTGTAACAAAAGACAGTTCATAGTGTACGTGACACAGACTTTATAATTATGTGGAAAGAAAGACAGCATATACTGAACATGATACAGACTTTATAATTATATGCAAAGTAAGACAGTTCATAGTGTACTTGATACAGACTTTATAATTATGTGTAAAGAAAAACATCTCATAGTGTACTTGATACAGACTTGACAATTATGTGTAATGAAAGACAGCTCATAGTGTACTTGATACAGAATTTATAATTATGTGTAAAGGAAAACAGTTCATAGTGTAGTTTATACAGACATTATAATTATGTATAAAGGAAAACAGTTCACTGTGTACTTGGTACAGACTTTATAATTATGTGTAACGAAAGACAGTTCATAGTGTACTTGACACAGACTTTATAATTATGTGTAAAGAAAGACAGCTCATAGTGTACTTGATACAGACTTTATAATTATGTGTGAAGAAAGACAGTTCATAGTGTACTTGATACAGAGTTTATAATTATGTGTAAAGAAAGACAGTTCATAGTGTACTTGATACAGACTTTATAATTATGTGTAACGTAAGACAGTTCATAGTGTACTTGACACAGACTTTATAATTATATGGAAAGAAAGACAGCTCATAGTGTACTTGATACAGACTTTATAATTTTTTGTAAAGGAAGACAGTTCATAGTGTACTTGACACAGACTTTATAATTATGTGTCAAGGAAAACTGTTCATAGTCTACTTGATACAGACTTTATAATTATGTGTAAAGAAAGACTGCTCATAGTGTACTTGATACAGACTTGATAATTATGTGTAAAGGAAAACAGTTCATAGTGTTCTTTATAGAGACATTATAATTATGTGTAAAGGAAAACAGTTCATTGTGTACTTGATACAGACTTAATAATTATGTGTAAAGAAAGACAGCTCATAGTGTACATGATACAGACTTTATAATTATGTGTAAGGAAAGACAGTTCATAGTGTACTTGATACAGACTTTATAATTATGTGTAAAGGAAAACAGTTCATAGTGTACGTTATACAGACATTATAATTATGTGTAAAGGAAAACAGTTCATTGTGTACTTGATATAGACTTTATAATTATGTGTAACGAAAGACATTTCATAGTGTACTTGACACAGACTTTATAATTATGTGTAAAGAAAGACAGCTCATAGTGTACTTGATACAGACTTTATAATTATGTGTAAAGAAAGACAGTTCATAGTGTGCTTGATACAGACTTTATAATTATGTGTAAAGAAGGACAGTTCATAGTATACTTGATACAGACTTAAAATTATGTGTATAGAAAGACCGCTCTTGGCGTATTTTATACAGACTTTATAATTGTGCAAAGAAAGACTGCTCATAGTGTACTTGATACAGACTTTATAATTATGTGTAAAGAAAGACAGTTAATGGTGTACTTGATACAGACTTTATAATTATATGTAAAGGAAGACAGCGCATAGTATACTTGATACTTACTTTATTAATTATGTGTAAAGGAAAACAGTTCATAGTCTACTTGATACAAAATTTATAATTATGTGTAACGGAACACAGCTCCTAGTGTACTTTATACAGACATTATAATTATGTGTAAAGACAAACAGTTCATAGTGTACATAATACAGACTTTATAATTATGTGTAAAGAAAGACAGTGCATAGTGTACTTGATACAGACTTTATAATTATGTGTAAAGAAAGGCAGCACATAGAGTACATGAAACAGACTTTATAATTATGTGTAAAGGAAAACAGTTCATAGTGTACCTTATACAGACATAATTATGTGTAATGGAAAACAGTTCATAGTGTACTTGTTAGAGACTTAATAATTATGTGTAAAGAAAGACAGTTCATAGTGTACTTTATATAGACATTATAATTATGTGTAAGGAAAGACAGATCATAATGCACTTGATACAGACTTTATAATTATGTGTAAAGAAAGACAGTTCATAGTGTTCTTTATATAGATATTATAATTATGTGTAAAGAAAGACAGATCATAGTGTACTTGATACAGACTTTATAATTATGTGTAAAGTAAGACAGTTCATAGTGTACTTGATACAGACTTCATGATTATGTGTAAAGAAAGACAGCTCATAGTGCACTTGATACAGACTTTATAATTATGTGTAAAGAAAGACAGTTCATAGTGTACTTGATACAGACTTTATAATTATGTGTAAAGAAAGTCTGCTTATTGTGTACTTGATATAGACTTTTTAATTATGTGTAAAGAAAGACAGCTCATAGTGTTCTTTATACAGACATTATAATTATGTATAAAGGAAACCAGTTCATAGTGTACTTCACACGGACATTATAATTATCTGTAAAGGAAAACATTTCATAGTGTACTTGATACAGACTTTATAATTATGTGTAAAGAAAGACTGCTCATAGTGTAGTTGATACAGACTTGATAATTTTGTGTAAAGGAAAACAGTTCATAGTGTACTTTATAGAGACATTATAATTATGTGTAAAGGAAAACAGTTCATTGTGTACTTGATACAGACTTAATAATTATGTGTAAAGAAAGACAGCTCATAGTGTACTTGATACAGACTTTATAATTATGTGTAAAGTAAAACAGTTCATAGTGTACGTTATACAGACATTATAATTATGTGTAAAGGAAAACAGTTCATTGTGTACTTGATACAGACTTTATAATTATGTGTAACGAAAGACATTTCATAGTGTACTTGACACAGACTTTATAATTATGTGTAAAGAAAGACAGCTCAAAGTGTACTTGATACAGACTTTATAATTATGTGTAAAGAAAGACAGTTCATAGTGTGCTTGATACAGACTTTATAATTATGTGTAAAGAAGGACAGTTCATAGTATACTTGATACAGACTTTATAATTATGTGTATAGAAAGACCGCTCTTGGCGTATTTTATACAGACTTTATAATTCTGCAAAGAAAGACTGCTCATAGTGTATTTGATACAGACTTTATAATTATGTGTAAAGAAAGACAGTTAATGGTGTACTTGATACAGACTTTATAATTATATGTAAAGGAAGACAGCGCATAGTATACTTGATACAGACTTTATTAATTATGTGTAAAGGAAAACAGTTCATAGTCTACTTGATACAAACTTTATAATTTTGTGTAAGAGAAAAACAGCTCCTAGTGTACTTTATACAGACATTATAATTATGTGTAAAGAAAAACAGTTCATAGTGTACATAATACAGACTTTATAATTATGTGTAAAGAAAGACAGTGCATAGTGTACTTGATACAGACTTTATAATTATGTGTAAAGAAAGGCAGCACATAGAGTACATGATACAGACTTTATAATTATGTGTAAAGGAAATCAGTTCATAGTGTACTTGTTACAGACTTTACAATGATGTGTAAAGAAAGACAGTTCATAGTGTACTTTATATAGACATTATTATTATGTGTAAACAAAGACAGATCATAGTGCACTTGATACAGACTTTATAATTATGTGTAAAGTAAGACAGTTCATAGTGTACTTGATACAGACTTCATGATTATGTGTAAAGAAAGACAGCTCATAGTGCACTTGATACAGACTTTATGAGTATGTGTAAAGAAAGACAGTTAATGGTGTACTTGATACAGATTTTATAATTATATGTAAAGGAAGAAAGCGCATAGTATACTTGATACAGACTTTATTAATTATGTGTAAAGGGAAACAGTTCATAGTCTACTTGATACAAACTTTATAATTATGTGTAAGGGAACACAGCTTCTAGTGTACTTTATACAGACATTATAATTATGTGTGAAGAAAAACAGTTCATAGTGTACATAATACAGACTTTATAATTATGTGTAATGAAAGACAGTGCATAGTGTACTTGATACAGACTTTATAATTATGTGTAAAGAAAGGCAGCACATAGAGTACATGATACAGACTTTATAATTATGTGTAAAGGAAAACAGTTCATAGTGTACCTTATACAGATATAATTATGTGTAAAGGAAAACAGTTTATAGTAAACTTGTTAGAGACTTTATAATTATGTGTAATGAAAGACAGTTCATAGTGTACTTTATATAGACATTATAATTATTTGTAAAGAAAGACAGATCATAGTGCACTTGATACAGACTTTATAATTATGTGTAAAGAAAGACAGTTCATAGTGTACTTTATATAGACATTATAATTATGTGTAAAGAAACACAGTTCATAGTGTACTTGATACAGACTTTATAATTATGTGTAAAGTAAGACAGCTCATAGTTTACTTGATATAGACTTTATAATTATGTGTAAAGGAAGGCAGCTCATAGTGTGCTTGTTACAGACTTTATAATTATGTGTAAAGGAAGACAGCTCCTAGTGAACTTTATACAGACATTATAATTATGTGTAAAGGAAAACCGTTCATAGTGTACATAATACAGACTTTATAATTATGTGTAAAGAAAGACAGTGCATAGTGTACTTGATAAATACTTTATAATTATGTGTAAAGAGAGGCAGCACATATTGTACATGATACAGACTTTATAATTATGTGTAAAGGAAACCAGTTCATAGTGTACTTTATACAGACATAATAATTATGTGTAAAGGAAAACAGTTGATAGTGTACTTGATAGAGACTTTATAATTATGTGTAAAGAAAGACTGCTCATAGTGTACTTTATATAGACATTATAATTATGTGTAAAGAAAGACAGATCATAGTGTACTTGATACAGACTTTATAATTATGTGTAAAGAAAGACAGTTCATAGTGTACTTTATATAGACATTATAATTATGTGTAAAGAAAGACAGATCATAGTGTACTTGATACAGACTTTATAATTATGTGTAAAGTAAGACAGTTCATAGTGTACTTGATACAGACTTTATTATTATGTGTAAAGAAAGACAGCTCATAGTGCACTTGATACAGACTTTATAATTATGTGTAAAGAAAGACAGTTCATAGTGTACTTGATACAGACTTTATAATAATGTGTAAAGAAAGACTGCTGATAGTGTACTTGATACAGACTTTTTAATTATGTGTAAAGAAAGACAGCTCATAGTGTACTTTATACAGACATTATAATTATGTGTAATGGAAAACAGTTCATAGTGTACTTCGCACAGACATTATAATTATGTGTAAAGAAAGACAGCTCATAGTGTACTTGATACAGACTATATAATTATGTGTGAAGAAAGACAGTTCATAGTGTACTTGATACAGACTTTATAATTATGTGTAAAGAAAGACAGTTCATAGTGTACTTGATACTTACTTTATAATTATGTGTAACGTAAGACAGTTCATAGTGTACTTGACACATACTGTATAATTATATGGAAAGAAAGACAGCTCATAGTGTACTTGATACAGACTTTATAATTATATGTAAAGGAAGACAGCGCATAGTGTACTTGATACAGACTTTACAATTATGTGTCAAGAAAAACAGTTCATAGTCTACTTGATACAGACTTTATAATTATGTGTAAAGAAAGACTGCTCATAGTGTACTTGATACAGACTTTATAATCATGTGTAAAGGAAAACAGTTCATAGTGTACTTTATACAGACATTATAATTATGTGTAAAGGAAAACAGTTCATTGTGTACTTGATACAGACTTTATAATTATGTGTAACGAAAGACAGTTCATAGTGTACTTGACGCAGACTTTATAATTATGTGTAAAGAAAGACAGCTCATAGTGTACTTGATACAGACACTATAATTATGTGTAAAGAAAGACAGTTCATAGTGTACTTATACAGACTTTATAATTACGTGTAAAGAAAGACAGTTCATAGTATACTTGATACAGACTATATAATTATGTGTATAGTAAGACAGTTCATAGTGTACTTGATACAGACTTTATAATTTTGTGTAAAGAAAGACAGCTCATAGTGTGCTTGATGCAGACTTTATAATTATGTGTAAAGAAGGACAGTTCATAGTATACTTGATACATACTTGATAATTATGTGTACAGAAAGACCGCTCTTGGCGTATTTTATACAGACTTTATAATTGTGTAAAGAAAGAATGCTCATAGTGTACTTGATACAGACTTTATAATTATGTGTAAAGGAAGACAGTTAATGGTGTACTTGATACAGAATTTATAATTATATGTAAAGGAAGACATCGCATAGTATACTTGATACAGATTTTATAAATTATCTGTAATGGAAAACAGTTCATAGTCTACTTGATACAAACCTTATAATTATGTGTAAGGGAACACAGCTCCTAGTGTACTTTATACAGACATGATAATCATGTGTAAAGGAAAACAGTTCATAGTGTAATAATACAGACTTTATAATTATGTGTAAAGAAAGACAGTGCATAGTGTACTTGATACAGACTTTATAATTATGTGTAAAGAAAGGCAGCACATAGTGTACATGATACAGACTTTATAATTATGTGTAAAGGAAAACAGTTCATAGTGTTCTTTATACAGACATAATTATGTGTAAAGGAAAACAGTTCATAGTGTACTTGTTAGGGACTTTATAATTATGTGTAAAGAAAGACAGTTCATAGTGTACTTTATGTAGACATTATAATTATGTGTAAAGAAATACATATCATACTGTGCTTGATACAGACTTGATAATTATGTGTATAGTAAGACAGTTCATAGTGTACTTGATATAGAGTTTATGATTATGTGTATGGAAAGACAACTCATAGTGCACTTGATACAGACTTTATAATTATGTGTAAAGAAAGACAGTTCATAGTGTACTTAATACAGACTTTATAATTATGTCTAAAAAAAGACATCTCCTAGTGTACTTTATAGAGACTTTATAATTATGTGTAAAGGAAGACAGCTCCTAGTGAACTTTATACAGACATTATAATTATGTGTAAAGGAAAACCGTTCATAGTGTACATAATACAGACTTTATAATTATGTGTAAAGAAAGACAGTGCATAGTGTACTTGATAAATACTTTATAATTATGTGTAAAGAGAGGCAGCACATAGTGTACATGATACAGACTTTATAATTATGTGTAAAGGAAACCAGTTCATAGTGTACTTTATACAGACATAATAATTATGTGTAAAGGAAAACAGTTGATAGTGTACTTGATAGAGACTTTATAATTATGTGTAAAGAAAGACTGCTCATAGTGTACTTTATATAGACATTATAATTATGTGTAAAGAAAGACAGATCATAGTGTACTTGATACAGACTTTATAAGTATGTGTAAAGTAAGACAGTTCATAGTGTACTTGATACAGACTTTATTATTATGTGTAAAGAAAGACAGCTCATAGTGCACTTGATACAGACTTTATAATTATGTGTAAAGAAAGACAGTTCATAGTGTACTTGATACAGACTTTATAATTATGTGTAAAGAAAGACTGCTGATAGTGTACTTGATACAGACTTTTTAATTATGTGTAAAGAAAGACAGCTCATAGTGTACTTTAAACAGACATTATAATTATGTGTAATGGAAAACAGTTCATAGTGTACTTCGCACAGACATTATAATTATGTGTAAAGAAAGACAGCTCATAGTGTACTTGATACAGACTATATAATTATGTGTGAAGAAAGACAGTTCATAGTGTACTTGATACAGACTTTATAATTATGTGTAAAGAAAGACAGTTCATAGTGTACTTGATACAGACTTTATAATTATGTGTAACGTAAGACAGTTCATAGTGTACTTGACACATACTGTATAATTATATGGAAAGAAAGACAGCTCATAGTGTACTTGATACAGACTTTATAATTATATGTAAAGGAAGACAGCGCATAGTGTACTTGATACAGACTTTACAATTATGTGTCAAGAAAAACAGTTCATAGTCTACTTGATACAGACTTTATAATTATGTGTAAAGAAAGACTGCTCATAGTGTACTTGATACAGACTTTATAATCATGTGTAAAGGAAAACAGTTCATAGTGTACTTTATACAGACATTATAATTCTGTGTAAAGGAAAACAGTTCATTGTGTACTTGATACAGACTTTATAATTATGTGTAACGAAAGACAGTTCATAGTGTACTTTATAGAGACATTATAATTAGTGTACTTGATAGAGACATTATAATTAGGTGTAAAGGAAAACAGTTCATGGTGTACTTGATACAGACATTATAATTATGTGTAAAAATAGACAGCTCATAGTGCACTTATACAGACATTATAATTATGTGTAAAGGAAGACAGGTCCTAGTGTACTTTATAGAGACTTTATAATTTTGTGTAGAGAAGGACATCTCATAGTGTACATGATACAGTCTTTATAATTATGTGTAAAGAAAGACAGTTCATAGTGTACTTGATACATACTTTATAATTATGTGTCAAGAAAGACCGCTCATAGTCTACTTGATACAGACTTTGTAATTATGTTTAAATAAAGACAGCTCATAGTGAACTTGATACAGAATTTATAATTATTAGTAAAGAAAGGCAACTCATAGTGTACATGATACAGACTTTATAATTATTTGTAAAGGAAAACAGTTCATGGTGTACTTTATACAGACATTATAATTATGTGTAAATGAAAACAGTTCATAGTGTACATTATACAGACTTTATAATTATGTGTAAATAAAGACAGTTCATAGTGTACTTGACACAGACTTTATAATTATGTGTAAAGAAAGACAGTTCATAGTGTACTTCATACAGACATTATAATTATGTGTAAAGTAAGACATCTCATAGTGTACTTGATACAGACTATAACTATGTGTAAAGAGAGGCAGCACATAGTGTACATGATACAGACTTTATAATTATGTGTAAAGGAAAACAGTTCATAGTGTACTTTATACAGACATAATAATTATGTGTAAAGGAAAACAGTTGATAGTGTACTTGATAGACACTCTATAATTATGTGTAAAGAAAGACAGCTCATACTGTACATGATACAGACTTTATAATTATGTGTAAAGTAAGACAGTTCATAGTGTACTTGATACAGACTTTATAATTATGTGTAAAGAAAAAAAGCTCATAGTGTACTTGATGCAGAATTTATAATTATGTGTAAAGGAAAACAGTTCATAGTGTATTTCATACTGACATTATAATTATGTGTAAAGGAAAACAGTTCATTGTGTACTTGATAGAAACTTTATAATTATGTGTAACGAAAGACAGTTCATAGTGTACTTGACACAGACTTTATAATTATGTGTAAAGAAGGACAGTTCATAGTGTACTTGATACAGACTTTATAATTATGTGTAAAGTAAGACAGTTCACAGTGTACTTGATACAGACTTTATAATTATGTGTAACGAAAGACAGTTCATAGTGTACTTGATACAGACTTTATAATTATGTGTAAAGTAAGACAGTTCATAGTGTTCTTGATACAGACTTTATAATTTTGTGTAAAGAAAGATAGCTCATAGTGTGCTTGATACAGACTTTATAATTATGTGTAAAGAAAGACAGGTCATAGTGTTCTTGATACAGACTTTATAATTATGTGTAAAGAATGCCTACTCTTGGCGTATTTTCTACAGTCTTTATAATTATATGTAAATGAAGACAGTGCATAGTGTACTTGATACAGACTTTATAATTATGTGTAATGGAAGACAGCTCCTAGTTTGCTTTATACAGACATTATAATTATGTGTAAAGGAAAACAGTTCATAGTGTACTTGATACAGACTTTATAATTATGTGTAAATAGAGGCAGCACATAGTGTACATGATACAGACTTTATAATTATGTGTAAAGAAAAACAGTTCATAGTGTACTTTATACAGACATAATAATTATGTGTAAAGAAAAACAGTTGATAGTGTACTTGATAGAGACTTTATAATTATGTGTAAAGAAAGATAGTTCATAGTGTACATTATATAGACATTATAATTATGTGTAATGGAAAACAGTTCATAGTGTACTTGACACAGACTTTATAATTATGTGTAAAGAAAGACATCTCATAGTGTACTTGATACAGGCGTTTTAACTATGTGTAAAGAAAGACAGCTCATAGTGTACTTTATGCAGACATTATAATTATCTGTAAAGGAAAGACAGTTCATAGTGTACTTGATACAGACTTTATAATTATGTGTAAAGAAAGACAGTCATTACTGTACTTTATATAGACATTATAATTATGTGTAAAGGAAAACAGTTCATAGTGTACTTGATACAGACTTTATAATTATGTGTAAAGAAAGACAGTTCATAGTGTACTTGATACAGACATTATAATTATGTGTAAAGAAAGACAGTTCATAGTGTACTTGATACAGACTTTATAATTATGTGTAAAGGAAGACAGTTCATAGTGTACTTGATACACACTTTATAATTATGTGTAAAGAAAGACAGTTCATGGTGAGCTTGATACAGACTTTATAATTATGTGTAAATTAAGACATCTCATAGTGTACTTGATACAGACCTTATAATTATGTGTAAAGAAAAACAGTTCATAGTGTACTTCACACGGACATTATAATTATCTGTAAAGGAAAGACAGTTCATAGTGTACTTGATACAGACTTTATAATTATGTGTAAAGAAAGACAGTCATTACTGTACTTTATATAGACATTATAATTATGTGTAAAGGAAAACAGTTCATAGTGTACTTGATACAGACTTTATAATTATGTGTAAAGAAAGACAGTTCATAGTGTGCTTGATACAGATTTTATAATTATGTGTAAATTAAGACATCTCATAGTGTACTTGATACAGACTTTATAATTATGTGTAAAGAAAAACAGTTCATAATGTACTTGATACAGACTTTATAATTATGTGTAAAGAAAGACAGTCATTACTGTACTTTATATAGACATTATAAGTATGTGTAAAGGAAAACAGTTCATAGTGTACTTGATACAGACTTTATAATTATCTGTAAAGAATGAATGTCATTACTGTACTTTATATAGACATTATAATTATGTGCAAAGGAAAACAGTTCATAGTGTACTTGATACAGACTTTATAATTATGTGTAAAGAAAGACAGTTCATAGTGTACTTGATACAGACTTTATAATTATGTGTAAAGGAAAACAGTTCATAGTGTACTTGATACAGACTTTATAATTATGTGTAAAGAAAGACAGTCATTACTCTACTTTATATAGACATTATAATTATGTGTAAAGGAAAACAGTTCATAGTGTACTTGATACAGACTTTGTAATTATGTGTAAAGAAAGACAGTCATTACTGTACTTTATACAGACATTATAATTATGTGTAAAGAAAAACAGTTCATAGTGTACTTGATACAGACTTTATAATTATGTGTATAGAAAGACAGTTCATAGTGTACTTGATACAGACATTATAATTATGTGTAAAGAAAGACAGTTCATAGTGTACTTGATATAGACTTTATAATTATGTGTAAAGGAAGGCATCTCATAGTGTACTTGATACAGACTTTATAGTTTTGTGTAAAGAAAGACAGTTCAGAGTGTACTTGATATAGACTTTATAATTATGTGTAAAAAAAGGCATCTCATAATGTGCTTGATACAGACTTTATAATTATGTGTAAAGTAAGACATCTCATAGTGTACTTGATACAGACTTTATAATTATGTGTTAAGAAAGACAGTTCATAGTGTACTTGATATAGACTTTATAATTTTGTGTAAAGAAAGACAGTTCATAGTGTACTTGATACAGTCTTTATAATTATGTGTAAAGAAAGGCATCTCATAATGTGCTTGATACAGACTTTATAATTATGTGTAAAGTAAGACATCTCATAGTGTACTTGATACAGACTTTATAATTATGTGTAAAGAAAGACAGTTCATAGTGTACTTGATACAGTCTTTATGATTATGTGTAAAGAAAGACAGCTGATCGTGTACTTTATATAGACATTATAATTATGTGTAAAGAAAAAAAATACATAGAGTACCTCACACGGACATTATAATTATCTGTAAAGGAAAACAGTTCATAGTGTACTTGATACAGACTTTATAATTATGTGTAAAGAAATACAGTCATTACTGTACTTTATATAGACATTATAATTATGTGTAAAGGAAAACAGTTCATAGTGTACTTGATACAGACTTTATAATTATGTGTAAAGTAAGACATCTCATAGTGTACTTGATACAGACTTTATAATTATGTGTAAAGAGAGGCAGCACATAGTGTACATGATACAGACTTTATAATTATGTGTAAAGAAAAACAGTTCATAGTGTACTTTATACAGACATAATAATTATGTGTAAAGGAAAACAGTTGATAGTGTTCTTGATTGACACTCTATAATTATGTGTAAAGAAAGACATCTCATACTGTACATGATACAGACTTTATAATTATGTGTAAAGTAAGACAGTTCATGGTGTACTTGATACAGACTTTATAATTATGTGTAATGAAAGATAGCTCATAGTGTACTTGATGCAGAATTTATAATTATGTGTAAAGGAAAACAGTTCATAGTGTTATTCATACTGACATTATAATTATGTGTAAAGGAAAACAGTTCATTGTGTACTTGATAGAGACTTTATAATTATGTGTAACGAAAGACAGTTCATAGTGTACTTGACACAGACTTTATAATTATGTGTAAAGAAGGACAGTTCATAGTGTACTTGATACAGACTTTATAATTATGTGTAAAGTAAGACAGTTCATAATACAGTTCATAGTGTACTTGATACAGACTTTATAATTATGTGTAACGAAAGATAGTTCATAGTGTACTTGATACAGACATTATAATTATGTGTAAAGTAAGACAGTTCATAGTGTTATTGATACAGACTTTATAATTTTGTGTAAAGAAAGACAGTTCATAATGTGCTTGATACAGACTTTATAATTATGTGTAAAGAAAGACAGTTCATAGTGTTCTTGATACAGACTTTATAATTATGTGTAAAGAATCCCTACTCTTTGCGTATTTTCTACTGTCTTTATAATTTATAGTGTACTTGATACAGACTATAATTATGTGTAAAGAGAGGCAGCACATAGTGTACATGATACAGACTTTATAATTATGTGCAAAGGAAAACAGTTCATAGTGTACTTTATACAGACATAATAATTATGTGTAAAGGAAAACAGTTGATAGTGTACTTGATAGACACTCTATAATTATGTGTAAAGAAAGACAGCTCATACTGTACATGATACAGACTTTATAATTATGTGTAAAGTAAGACAGTTCATAGTGTACTTGATACAGAGTTTATAATTATGTGTAATGAAAGCTAGCTCATAGTGTACTTGATGCAGAATTTATAATTATGTGTAAAGGAAAACAGTTCATAGTGTTATTCATACTGACATTATAATTATGTGTAAAGGAAAACAGTTCATTGTGTACTTGATAGAGACTTTATAATTATGTGTAACGAAAGACAGTTCATAGTGTACTTGATACAGACTTTATAATTATGTGTAAAGAAGGACAGTTCATAGTGTACTTGATACAGACTTTATAATTATGTGTAAAGTAAGACAGTTCATAGTGTACTTGATACAGACTTTACAATTATGTGTAACGAAAGACAGTTCATAGTGTAATTGATACAGACATTATAATTATGTGTAAAGTAAGACAGTTCATAGTGTTCTTGATACAGACTTTATTATTTTGTGTAAAGAAAGACAGTTCATAATGTGCTTGATACAGACTTTATAATTATGTGTAAAGAAAGACAGTTCATAGTGTTCTTGATACAGACTTTATAATTATGTGTAATGGAAGACAGCTCCTTGTGTACTTTATACAGACATTATAATTATGTTTAAAGGAAGACAGTTCATAGTGTACTTGATACAGACTTTATAATTATGTGTAAAGAGAGGCAGCACATAGTGTACATGATACAGACTTTATAATTATATGTAAATGAAAACAGTTCATAGAGTACTTTATACAGACATAATAATTATGTGTAAAGGAAAACAGTTGATAGTGTACTTGATAGAGACTTTATAATTATGTGTAAAGAAAGATAGTTCATAGTGTACATTATATAGACATTATAATTATGTGTAAAGGAAAACAGTTCATAGTGTACTTGACAAAGACTTTATAATTATGTGTAAAGAAAGACAGCTCATAAAGTACCTTATACAGACTTTTTGATTATGTGTAAAGAAAGACAGGTGATAGTGCACTTGGAACAGACTTTATAATTATGTATAAATGAAGACAGCTCATACTGTACTTCACAAGGACATTATAATTATGTGTAAAGGAAAACAGTTCATAGTGTACTTGATACAGACTTTATAATTATGTGTAAAGAAAGACAGCACATAGTGTACTTGACACAGATTTTATAATTATATGTAAAGGAAAACAGTTCATAGTGAACTTTATAGAAACATTATAATTATGTGTAAAGGAAAACGGTTCATTTTGTACTTGATACAGACATAATAATTATGTGTAAAGGAAGACAGTTCATAGTGTACTTGATACAGACTTTATAATTATGTGTTAAGAAAGACAGTTCATAGTGTACTTGATACAGACTTTGTAATTATGTGTTAAGTAAGACAGCTCATAGTGTACTTGATATAGACTATAATTATGTGTAAAGGAAGGCAGCTCATAGTGTGCTTGTTACAGACTTTATAATTATGTGTAAAGGAAGACAGCTCCTAGTGAACTTTATACAGACATTATAATTATGTGTAAAGGAAAACAGTTCATAGTGTACATAATACAGACTTTATAATTATGTGTAAAGAAAGACAGTACATAGTGTACTTGATACAGACTTTATAATTATGTGTAAAGAGAGGCAGCACATAGTGTACATGATACATACTTTATAATTATGTGTAAAGGAAAACAGTTTATGGTATACTTTATACAGACACTATTATTATGTGTAAAGAAAGACAGTTCATAGTGTACTTGATACAGACTTTATGATTATGTGTAAAGAAAGACAGTTCATAGTGTACTTGATACAGACTTTATAATTATGTGTAAAGAAAGACAGTTCATAGTGTGCTTGATACAGACTTTATAATTATGTGTAAAGGAATACAGCTCATAGTTTACTTCATACAGACTTTATAATTAGGGTTTAGGTGACATGACTTTTTGTATTCTATAACCTGAAGAATATGGTTATGGTGACATGACCTTTACTGGTTTATCTCCAGAATAATAGGGTTATGGTGTCATGACTTTTACTGTCTTATTACCTCAATAATAGGGTTTTGGTGACCTGCCTTTTACTGTTTTTTAACCTGAATAATAGGGTTATTGTGACATGAATTTTACTTTTTTGTAACCTGAATAATATTGTTATGGTGACATGACTTTTACTGTTTATAACTTGTAATAATTGCTTTGTGACATGACGTTTATTGTTTATAACCTGAATAATTGGGTTGTCACGTGACTTTTACTATTTTATAACCTGTCTTATAGTTTTATGGTGACATGACATTTAATGTTTCATAACCTGAATAAGAGGGTTATGGTGATATTACTTTTACTGTTTATAATCTGATTAATAAGATTATGGTCACATGACTTTACTATTTTCTAACCTGAATGATAGGGTTATGGTGACATGACTTTTACTGTTTTATAACCTGAATAAATGGGTTATGGTAACAGGACTTTTCTGTTTGATCACCTGAATAATAGGGTTATGGTGACATGACCTTTGCTGTTCTATAACCTGAATAATAGGGTTATGGTGACATCACTTTTACTGTTGTATAACCTGAATAATATGGTTCTGGTGACATGGCTTTTACTGTTTTATAACCTGAATAATAGGGTTATTGTGACTTGAATTTTACTTTTTTATAACCTGAATAATATTGTTATGGTGACATGACTTTTACTGTTTACAACTTGAATAATTGGGTTGTGAGATGACTTTTACTGTTTTATAACCAGAATAATATGGTCATGGTGTCATGACTTTTACTGTCTTATAACCTCAATAATAGGGTTCTGGTGACATTTTTTTTACTGTTTTATTTCCTGAATTTATAGTGTTATTGTATCATGGCTTTTACTGTTTTATAACTTGAATAATATTGTTATTGTGACATGACCTTTACTTTTTTATAACCTGTATAATATTCTTATTCTGACATGACTTTTATTGTTTATATCTTGAATAATTCCATTGTGACATGACGTTTACTATTTTTAACCTGAATAATCAGTTTGTATCATGACTTTTACTGTTTTATAACATGAATCATAGGGTTATGGTATCATGACTTACTGTTTTATAACCTGAATAATAGAGTTCTGGTGACATGACTTTACTGTTTTATAACCTGAATAATAGGGTTCTCACATGACTTTTACTGTTCTAAAACCTGGATAATAGGGTTATTTTCACATGACATTTACCCTTCTATAACCTGAATAATATGGTTATGGTGACATGACCTTTACTGTTTTATAACCAGAATAATAGGGTTATAGTGTCATGACTTTAACTGTCTTATAACCTCAATAATAGGGTTCTGGTGACATTACTTTTACTGTTTTATTACCTGAATCATAATGTTATTGTGTCATGTCTTTTACTGTTTCATAACCTGAATAATATTTTTATTGTGACATGACTTTTACTCTTTTGTACCGTGAATAATATTGTTATTGTGACATGACATTTACTGTTTATAACTTGAATAATTGTATTGTAACATGATGTTTACTTTTTATAACCTGAATAATTGGGTTGTCACTGGGTTGTTTACTGTATTATAACCTGAATTATAGTTTTATGGCGACATGATCTTTTAATGTTTCATAACCTGAATAACAGGGTTATGGTGACATGACTTTTACTGTTTATAACCTGAATAATAAGATTATGGTCACATGACTTTTCTATTTTCTAACCTGAATAATAGGGTTATGGTGACATGACTTTTACTGTTTTATAACCTGAATAAATGGGTTATGGTGACAGTACTTTTCTGCTTTATCACCTGAATAATAGGGTTATGGTGACATGACCTTTGCTGTTCTATAACCTGAATAATAGGGTTGTGGTGACATTACTGTTTTTAACTTGAATAATAGGGTTGTCACGTGACTTTTACTGTTTTATAACCTGAATTATGGTCTTATGGTCACATGACTTTTAATGTTTTCAGCTTAAACACGGTATTGGTGCTGATAAAGGAATTTTCATGTTATATGCATGAAATAGAAAAATTAAACAAGATATGAACCAATTTTAAAGATTGGTAAGCCTGACATATACCTCTCTTACTTTCCTGAAAATTTCAAGAGGTTAGTGTAACCCATTGTTGAGATATGCATGGAAACAAGCTCTAAAAATGGCCATTTTTGAGCGTTATGTAGTCTCACTCGAAAAAGCTTGAATATAAAATAGAGAATTCTCTAAATATCATACTGAAATTATGCATTTATTGGTCTGGTTTTATGCGGAATTCTATCCTGCAAATATTGCTTCTTGAATTAAAGAAATCGGTAAAATATTATGGATTTTATAAGCAAAATACCGTCCGTAGAAGTTTTGTTTCAAAACTGAAATTCAAACACTAATCTGTTGTTATATGCCAACATTTTGTACAAAATAACATTCATTATAACTTTTATTGACATCTAGAACTCGACTTTATATGATAATAAGTAGTTAAACCATTTAAATCACATGGCTAGCCAAGATATTCGAATGAGAGCTTGTTCTTTGTCAAACTTTCCAGTTCTAAATTTTGTAGTGTCTGTAACCTTTACAAGTTTATATGGCAATAATTTTGTTGTTTCATTATGGAAAAGTATAAATCCTACAAAGACTCATGTGTATCCATGTGATGTCCAAGTTGGCCAAAATTGGTGGTGCTGTATTGTACCATTAAAAAACAGCAACTCAATAAAAAAAAAGTTACAGACACTACACAAACAGGTATAAAAATGAAAGATAAAAGTATTGTTCTACTTGTCATTAAAACATTGTTTTTCTCAATAGAAAGTTCCATCTTATGTGATGTAATGTTGCATCATCTATTTACCTCTGCAGCCAAGAGCAAAAAAGTGATGCAATAACTCTCTTGATTGAATATTGCGTCATTCTTGCAGCACTGTCTCTTTGAGTAATTTACTACAAGAAAATGTAACCTGAATTTCTTATCCTAGAAGAAGCTGCCTAATTACTTTTTCTGTTCTTTACCATGGTACATCCCTAAGACATGGGAAGACGACAAAAGCAAATCTCTGGGAACAACTCTGGTAAGTTTGTATTGAATTGGTAAACCACACTCTTAAATTGTAGTGTCTGTAACCAATATCCCCTTTTTATACTGTCTATGACTTTATCCCTGTTTTTTTTTAAAAAATGAAGCCAAATTATGTTTCCTATTACAGTATTGATGTGTAAGGCTAAATTTTGACATATTGTCTGTCTGCAATTTGTAATATTTTGGTATATTTATAGTTTCTTTCATCTATATTTCTGATAACAGGCAACATTTTCAGTGATTTCTTATAATATGCAATTGAAACTGAGTATTTTTGCATTCCATATCATTAGACTAGTAAATTCAAACAGAAATATTGTGAGAATTCAATGAGCTCAGACTTAGTATTGGATACATTGCTGATATTGTCAAATGGTTACAGACACTACTAGACATGTGAATTGACCCGACTGTTGTTTACATTATTAAGGAAAGTGTGCAATCATTGTAAATGCTAGAACATTGAATAATCATCAGGTTTTATGCTATTTCTTTTTCAATCAGATACTTTTCTTTAAGAATCTACAGGTTATTACAGTTTGCTTATGTATGAAAGCATATTGCGTACTCATTACAAGTATGTTTTGTAATAGAAAGGTGATAGGTTGTGCAGAAGATGTATATCATTTCTGTACAGAGAAACTGAAAATGGAAAATACAGATAATGAAGCTAAAACAGTTTCGAGAAGGGAGTTCATCCTTGTTAAAGATGTTGAGAGAAATAGAGAAGAAACTGATGTGCAAACACTGCAAGGTACAAGAAAATTACATGCTGTAAAGTCAGGAAGCAATGATTATGAACTGAGCATAAGAAATCTGAGCTGTTATTGTGAGCAATTGTGAGCAATGCATGAAGGCTGACGGGAGATGCAACTTCAGCGAAAATGTTAATGCCTGGGAAATGAGAAAGTTAGTACTCAATAAAGATAATTTAAGTCAGAAAGGAAAACAACTTAAAGACAAGAATCCATCAACAATAGAAAATAATGACAAGAAAAGAAAACAAGGAAGTAACCAGAAAGATCATAACTCAGCAACAAGCGAAAAGCCTAATAAGAAACGGAAGTCAACAGAAAGACAAAACATTGTGACAAAGAAGATCAAAGTTGACAAAAAAGCACCAACCAACACAAAGAAACCAATAGAGAAATACCACCCTGGAGAATTTGTTGCTGTAGGACTTAAGCCAAAGAAGGGACTTCTAGATGTATACTTAGCAGAAGTAATACTGACATTCTTCACAACGAAGTTAGACTTAAATACATGAGAAAGTCTGGCAACATGTATGTTTGGCCTGAAAAAGATGATTATTCACAAGAGGCTCTAGATGCTATCTTGTACAGGGTAAAAGCTCCACAAATAGTCAATGAAAGGGGTCATTTCACGTTTAATGCAGCTGAATTGTCTAAGCTCAAGTCAAATCTGGAAAAAAATCATAAGCACTTCTATTTGAAATGACAATATAAAGTCAAGGTTTAATGTGTAGTGTCTGTAACCTTAAGATCAATCACATATGGGTCTGTGTTTGAGTCAGCACCTTGGGTTGAACAATACTTTAGTGACTATGATTTATTGAACATTCATTATACTTCAATATTTTACTCTTACAAACACTATTTAGTATTAAACTTTCAAGTGCTATTTACCAGTTCATAATTTTAACACAAGTATTGGACATATACCTGTTACAATGTGGTTTTATCATTTTATTAACTAATCAACATTCATTTAATGAATAATTCTAGTCAATGTGTTCATGTTGAATTATTTTTGAAGTGAATTTTATGGAGATATGTATGGTTCTGCAGCTGTATTGAAATGCTATAGTTTTGTAGTGTCTGTAACCAATTTTATGAACAATGTACTTCTGACTCTTATGGAAGTTTGCAATACTTTTGGCCAGTATTAATGATTTTGTTTGTTTAAATATTCTTCTTGGTGTTAAATAAATGCCTAAATAAGATTATTCTATGTCTTTTATGTTTGTTATGCAAAAGTTTTATGGTTAGTTTTTTTTCTAAGTGATACCTTTGTCATAGATGTTTTGATTTTGTTATTAAGTTGTTTACCACTTCCAGTTATGTTGTTTACTTTAAATGTTGATATCCTGTTACTGATGTTACTGTGAAAAAAAATAAGGTTTTAAAGTTTTCATGCTGTTTTTCTTGCATGTTATACACCAAATGTAGTGTCTGTAACTGTTGTTATACCACAGAATTGAAATAATGGTTAAACAAAATCGCATGCATGTTCAAGCTAAATCTAACTTGATCTGACTAGGGGACACCCTAGGGTATATAATGAGCTTCATTGAAATGTTCTATCAAACATTTCAATTTTTTAAGTGAGTGAGACTACTCTCAGCACCAATACCGTGTTTTAGCCGTTTATGATCTGAATAACAGGGTTATGGTCAAATGACTTTTGCTGTTTATAACCTGAAGAATAGGATTATGGTCAAATGACTTTTACTCTTTTCTAACCTGAATAATTCGGTTATGATCACATGACTTTTACTGTTTTTTAACCTGAATAATAATTTTATGGTCACATGACTGATAGTTTTATAACCTGAATAATAGGATTATGGTCAAATGACTTTTACTCTTTTCTAACCTGAATAATAGGATTCTGGTCACATGACTTTTACAGTTTTCTAACCTGAATAATAATTTTATGGTTACACGACTTTTCGTTTTTATAATCTGAATAATAGAGTAACGGTTATGGTGACATGACTTTTACTGTTTATAACCTGCATAATAGAGTTGTCACCTGACTTTTTCTGTTGATAACCTGAATAATAGGTCTGTCCAATGACGTATACTGTTTTATAACCTGATTATTGTGACATGACCTTTACTGTTTTATAACCTGAATGATATGGTTCTCACATGACTTTTACTGTTTTAAAACCTGAATAATAAGGTTATTTTCACATGACATTTACTGTTCTATAACCTGAAAAATAGGGTTATGGTGACATGACCTTTACTGTTTTATAACCAGAATAATAGGGTTATAATGTCATGACTTTTACTGTCTTATAACCTCAATAATAGGGTTCTGGTGACATTACTTTTACTGTTTTATAGCCTGAATCATATTGTTATTGTGTCATGGCTTTTACTGTTTTATAACCTGAATAATATTGTTATTGTGACATGACTTTTACTGTTTATAACTTGAATAATTGCATTGCTACATGACGTTTATTGTTTATAACCTGAATAATTGGGTTGTCATGTGATTTTTACTGTTTTATAACCTGCATTATAGTTTTATGGTGACATCATATTTTAATGTTTCATAACCTGAAAAACAGGGTTATGGTGACATGACTTTTACTGTTTATAACCTGATACCGTATTTTCGCGTATATAAGACGCGTCTTATACAACATTTTACACACCACGCAAAAAGTGATGCGTCTTATATATGGGTGCGTCTTATGTAAAATATTTTTACACAAATCGTCAAAACCCACGTCTTATATACGGGTATATGCACGAAAATACGGTAAGTATTTTTTTAACACGAACGACCGGTACAGTGTGATATTGAATGACGATTTTTGCGGTCGATATTCACGTTTCACGATTTTCATTCCTAGTTGTAAAAACAGTTGGTTAAGTGTTCAGTAATTACCACGTGTACCAATTTAATCTCCTCTTCATCCAACCTCCAATCACGCACATTTTTCTCGCTGCAGCTAAATTCTTTTCCAGCAGCTCTGTTGCCACGCTCCTTGGCAAACTTGATGACGTCTACTTTAAAGTCGGCTGTATATGACTTTCGCTTCGGCATCGTGACAATTTTATAAATTTCAAAAATGCAAATTGATCTCTCACTTATATATACCGGTAACAAGATACTATTCCCACGTTTATATATGCTAACCACATACATCAGGCATTTATTTTTCTATGTACGGTACTAATCACACTCGCTGAAGACTTGTTCTCCTAGCAGATCAATGAAGCTGCCTTTACATCTGGCGTTTATTGTTCTAGAATCTAGAAACCAGGTACCGGTACTCAACCCATCCGCTATTGGCCCGGCGGCAGATAAGAATAAACAATAATCGTTGCGGTCCTGCCTCAGACAATTCTTTGATCTAAACTAAAAATGTTACAGAATTAATTGATTTATGTACATGTACTTGAACAGTTGTAACAGAGTATTGTTTGTTTCACTTTATTCGCGTAAATGTGTATCTGAGGCATCTAATAATGATAAAGAAAAGAATCCCGAAATAAAATGTTCACCAATTACCGGTATGTGTAGAAAGCCTGTTGCTCAACCTAATAATAAAAGGGCAGCTGTTTTGTTAACTGAGAATATATTCACATTCGTTTTATTGCCCTTCTTTGTCTTTTGTATCGGCGAGAAAATATAATGATTTACCGGTATATATTTGTTCAGTTGTCATTACAATATATACTTCTATTCATTAACCGCTGGACATCGTCGTTAATGCGAACTACTGATTACGTCAGTCGGTGTAACAAATAAACGCGCGTATTTGAAAATGAGTTCAGAAGCTATTTGAGTTTATTTATCTACCGGTAGTAAAAATAATATCTCAATTAAGGAAGACGCGAAGACCACAGACCAGTTGGCAATTAAATACACGTTTTGTTCTCTCTCTCTCTCTCTCTCTCTCTCTCTCTCTCTCTCTCTCTCTCTCTCTCTCTCTCTCTCTCTCTCATAATAATAACATATTTTTAAAACGTTGAGCAGAATGAGACCGATTTTGTAAATTAGTACATTGAAAAAAATTATTATTTTTTCGTGTACGAATAATAACATGAAATACGGTACATCCGACGGGTGATGAAACATTGGACAAATTTTCATTTATGATAAAGGAAAGGAAACCACTGGATATAAATTGCTCAGTGCGGCAGATGGCAGGCCGCGTGTGTCTTATGTAATTTTGTTTTACACAAATCGAGAAAACCCGCGTCTTATATATGGGTGCGTCTTATGTAAAATATTTTTACACAAAGCGTCAAAACCCGCGTCTTATATACGGGTGCGTCTTATATTTGGGTGCGTCATATATGCCCGAAAATACGATAATAAGATTATGGTCACATGACATTTCTATTTTCTAACCTGAATAATAGGGTTATGGTGACAAGACTTTTACTGTTTTATGACCTGAATAAATGGGTTATGGTGACAGTACTTTTCTGCTTTATCACCTGAATAATAGGGTTATGGTGACATGACCTTTGCTGTTCTATAACCTGAATAATAGGGTTATGGTGACATCACTTTTACTGTTGTATAACCTGAATAATATGGTTCTGGTGACATGGCTTTTACTGTTTTATAACCTGAATAATAGGGTTATTGTGACATGACTTTTACTTTTTTATAACCTGAATAATATTGTTATGGTGACATGACTTTTACTGTTTATAACTTGAATAATTGGGTTGTGACATGACTTTTACTGTTTATAACATAAATAATATGGTTGTCACGTGACTTTTACTCTTTTCTAACCTGAATAATATGATTATGGTCACATGACTTTTACTGTTTTCTAACCTGAATAATAATTTTATGCTTACACGACTTTTCGTTTTTATAATCTAAATAATAGAGTAACGGTTATGGTGACATGACTTTTACTGTTTATAGCCTTCATAATCGATTTGTCATCTGACTTTTTCTGTTGATAACCTGAATAATAGATTTGTCCAATGACGTATTCCGTTTTATAACCTGATTATTGTGACATGACCTTTACTGTTTTATAACCTGAATAATAGGGTTCTCACATGACTTTTACTGTTTTAAAACCTGAATAATAAGGTTATTTTCACATGACATTTACTGTTCTATAACCTGAATAATAGGCTTATGGTGACATGACTTTTACTGTTTTATAACCAGAATAATAGGGTTTTAGTGTCATGACTTTTAGTGTCTCATAACCTAAATAATAGGGTTCTGGTGACATTACTTTTACTGTTTTATTACCTGAATCATAGTGTTATTGTGTCATGGCTTTTATTGTTTTATAACCTAAATAATATTCTTATTGTGACATGACTTTTACTTTTTTGTTCCCTGAATAATATTGTTAGTGTCACATGACTTTTACTGTTTATAACTTGAATAATTGCGTTGTGACATGACGTTGATTGTTTATAACCTGAATAATTGGGTTGTCACGTGATTTTTACTGTTTTATAACATGAATTTGAGTTTTATGGTGACATGATGTTTAATGTTTCATAACCTGAATAACAGGGATATGGTGACATGACTTTTACTGTTTATAATCTGAATAATAAGATTATGGTCACATGACTTTTCTATTTTCTAACCTGAATAATAGGATTATGGTCAAATGACTTTTACTGTTTTATAACCTGAATAAATGGGTTACGGTGACATGACTTTTACAGTTTATAACCCGAATAATAAGATTATGGTCACATGACTTCTACTGTTTTATAACCTGAATAAATGGGTTATGGTGACAGGACTTTTCTGTTTTATCACCGGAATAATAGGGTTATGGTGACATGACCTTTGCTGTTCTATAACCTGAATAATAAGGTTATGGTGACATCACTTTTACTGTTGTATAACCTGAATAATATGGTTCTGGTGACATGGCTTTTACTGTTTTATAACCTGAATAATAGGGTTATTGTGACATGAATTTTACTTTTTTATAACCTGAATAATCTTGTTATGGTGACATGACTTTTACTGTTTATAACTTAAATAATTGCGTTGTGACATGACATTTATTCTTTATAACCTGAATAATTGGGTTGTCACATGATTTTTACTGTTTTATAACCTGAATTATAGTTTTATGGTGACATGATGTTTAATGTTTCATAACCTGAGTAACAGGGTTATGGTGACATGACTTTTACTGTTTATAACCTGAATAATAAGATTATGGTCACATGACTTTTCTGTTTTCTAACCTGAATAATAGGGTTATTGTGACATGACTTTTATTGTTTTTATAACCTAAATAAATGGGTTATGGTGACATGGCTTTTAATGTTTATAACCTGAATAATAAGATTATGGTCACATGACTTTTCTATTTTCTAACCTGAATAATAGGGTTATGGTCACATGACTTTTACTGTTTTATAACCTGAATAAATGGGTTATGGTGACAGGACTTTTCTGCTTTATCACCTGAATAATAGGGTTAAGGTGACATGACCTTTGCTGTTCTATAACCTGAATAATAGGGTTATGGTGACATCACCTTTACTGTTGTATAACCTGAATAATATGGTTCTGGTGACATGGCTTTTACTGTTTTATAACCTGAATAATAAGGTTATTGTGACATGAGTTTTACTTTTTTATAACCTGAATAATATTGTTATGGTGACATGACTTTTACTGTTTATAACCTGAATAATAGGGTTGTCACGTGACGTTTACTGTTTTATAACCTGAATTATGGTCTTATGGTCACATGACTTTTAATGTTTTATAACCTGAATAACAGGGTTATGGTCACATGACTTTTGCTGTTTATAACCTGAAGAATAGGATTATAGTCACATGACTTTTACTGTTTTCTAACCTGAATAATAATTTTATGGTTACACGACTTTTTGTTTTTATAATCTGAATAATAGAGTAACGGTTATGGTGACATGACTTTTACTGTTTATAACCTGCATAATAGAGTTGTCACCTGACTTTTTCTGTTGATAACCTGAATAATAGTTCTGTCCAATGACGTATACTGTTTTATAACCTGATTATTGTGACATGACCTTTACTGTTTTATAACCTGAATGATAGGGTTCTCACATGACTTTTACTGTTTTAAAACCTGAATAATAAGGTTATTTTCACATGATATTTACTGTTCTATAACCTGAATAATAGGGTTATGGTGACATGACCTTTACTGTTTTATAACCAGAATAATAGGGTTATAATGTCATGACTTTTACTGTCTTATAACCTCAATAATAGGGTTCTGGTGACATTACTTTTACTGTTTTATAGCCTGAATCATAGTGTTATTGTGTCATGGCTTTTACTGTTTTATAACCTGAATAATATTGTTATTGTGACATGACTTTTACTGTTTATAACTTGAATAATTGCATTGCGACATGACGTTTATTGTTTATAACCTGAATAATTGGGCTGTCACGTGATTTTTACTGTTTTATAACCTGCATTATAGTTTTATGGTTACATCATGTTTAATGCTTCATAACCTGAATAACAGGGTTATGGTGACATGACTTTTACTGTTTTATAACCAGAATAATAGGGTTATGGTGACATGACTTTCACTGTTTTATAACCTGAATAAATGGGTTATGGTGACAGTACTTTTCTGCTTTATCACCTGAATAATAGGGTTATGGTGACATGACCTTTGCTGTTCTATAACCTGAATAATAGGGTTATGGTGACATCACTATTACTGTTGTATAACCTGAATAATATGGTTATGGTGACATGAATTTTACTTTTTTATAACCTGAATAATATTGTTATGGTGACATGACTTTTACTGTTTTTAACCTGAATAATAGGGTTGTCACGTGACATTTACTGTTTTATAACCTAAATTATAGTGTTCTGGTTACATGACTTTTAATGTTTTATGACCTGAATAACAGGGTTAGGTCACATGACTTTTGCTGTTTATAACCTGAAGAATAGGATTATGGTCAAATGACTTTTACTCTTTTCTAACCTGAATAATAGGATTCTGGTCACATGACTTTTACTGTTTTCTAACCTGAATAATAATTTTATGGTTACACGACTTTTCGTTTTTATAATCTGAATAATAGAGTTACGGTTATGGTGACATGACATTTACTGTTTATAACTTGCATAATAGAGTTGTCACCTGACTTTTTCTGTTGATAACCTGAATAATAGGTTTGTCCAATGACGTATACTGTTTTATAGCCTGATTATTGTGACATGACCTTTACTGTTTTATAACCTGAATAATAGGGTTCTCGCATGACTTTTACTGTTTTAAAACCTGAATAATAAGGTTATTTTCACATGACATTTACTGTTCTATAACCTGAATAATAGTGTTATGGTGACATGACCTTTACTGTTTTATAACCAGAATAATAGGGTTTTAGTGTCATGACTTTTAGTGTCTCATAACCTCAATAATAGGGTTCTGGTGACATTACTTTTACTGTTTTATTACCTGAATCATAGTGTTATTGTGTCATGGCTTTTACTGTTTTATAACCTAAATAATATTCTTATTGTGACATGGCTTTTACTTTTTTGTACCCTGAATAATATTGTTATTGTGACATGACTTTTACTGTTTATAACTTGAATAATTACGTTGTGACATGACGTTTATTGTTTATAACCTGAATAATTGGGTTGTCACGTGATTTTTACTGTTTTATAACCTGAATTATAGTTTTATGGTGACATGATGTTTAATGTTTCATAACCTGAAAAACAGGGTTATGGTGACATGACTTCTACTGTTTATAACCTGAATAATAAGATTATGGTCACATGACTTTTCTATTTTCTAACCTGAATAATAGGTTTATGGTCACATGACTTTTACTGTTTTATTACCTGAATAAATGGGTTATGGTGACAGGACTTTTCTCTTTTATCACCTGAATAATAGGGTTATGGTGACATGACCTTTGCTGTTCTATAACCTGAATAATAAGGTTATGGTGACATCACTTTTACTGTTGTATAACCTGAATAATATGGTTCTGGTGACATGGCTTTTACTGTTTTATAACCTGAATAATATTCTTATTGTGACATGACTTTTACTTTTTTGTACCCTGAATAATATTGTTTTTGTGACATGACTTTTAATGTTTATTACTTGAAAAATTGCGTTGTAACATGACGTTTATTGTTTATAACCTGAATAATTGCGTTGTCACGTGATTTTTACTGTTTTATAACCTGAATTATAGTTTTATGGTGACATAATGTTTAATGTTTCATAACCTGAATAACAGTGTTATGGCGACATGACTTTTACTGTTTATAACCTGAGTAATAGGGTTATGCTGACATCACTTTTACTGTTGTGTAACCTGAATAATATGGTTCTGGTGACATGGCTTTTACTGTTTTATAACCTGAATAATAGGGTTATTGTGACATGAATTTTACTTTTTTATAACCTGAATAATATTGTTATGGTGACATGACTTTTACTGTTTATAACTTGAATAATAGGGTTGTCACGTGACTTTTACTGTTTTATAACCTGAATTATAGTGTTATGGTCACTTGACTTTTAATGTTTTATGACCTGAATAACAGGGTTATGGTCACATGACTTTTGCTGTTTATAACCTGAATAATAGGATTATGGTCAAATGACTTTTACTCTTTTCTAACCTGAATAATAGGGTTATGGTCACATGACTTTTGCTGTTTTCTAACCTGAATAATAATTTTATGGTTACAAGACTTTTCATTTTTATAATCTGAATAATAGAGTAACTGTTATGGTGACATGACTTTTACTGTTTATAACCTGCATAATAGAGTTGACACCTGACTTTTCCTGTTGATAACCTGAATAATAGGTTTGTCCAATGAAGTATACTGTTTTATAACCTGATTATTGTGACATGACCTTTACTGTTTTATAACCTGAATGATAGGGTTCTCACATGACTTTTGCTGTTTTAAAACCTGAATAATAAGGTTATTCTCACATGACATTTACTGTTCTATAACCTGAATAATAGGGTTATGGTGACATGACCTTTACTGTTTTATAACCTGAATAATAGGTTAGAGTGTCATGACTTTTACTGTCGTATAACCTCAATAATAGGGTTCTGGTGACATTACTTTTACTGTTTTATTACCTGAATCATATTGTTATTGTGTCATGGCTTTTACTGTTTTATAACCTGAATAATATTCTTATTGTGACATGACTTTTACTTTTTTGTACCCTGAATAATATTGTTATTGTGACATGACTTTTACTGTTTATAACTTGAATAATTGCATTGCGACATGACGTTTATTGTTTATAACCTGAATAATTGGGTTGTCACGTGATTTTTCCTGTTTTATAACCTGAATTAAAGTTTTATGGTGACATGATGTTTAATGTTTCATAACCTGAAAAACAGGGTTACGGTGACATGACTTTTACTGTTTATAACCCGAATAATAAGATTATGGTCACATGACTTCTACTGTTTTATAACCTGAATAAATGGGTTATGGTGACAGGACTTTTCTGCTTTATCACCTGAATAATAGGGTTATGGTGACATGACCTTTGCTGTTCTATAACCTGAATAATAGGATTATGGTGACATAATTTTTACTGTTGTATAACCTGAATAATATGGTTCTGGTGATATGGCTTTTACTGTTTTATTACCTGAATAATAGGGTTATTGTGACATGAATTTTACTTTTTTATAACCTGACTAATATTGTTATGGTGACATGACTTTTACTGTTTATATCTTGAATAATTGGGTTGTGACACGACTTTTACTGTTTTATAACCTGAATTGTATTGTTATGGTCACATGACTTTTTCTGTTTTAAAACATGTATAATCGGGTTATGTTCACATGACTTTTATTGTTTTAAAACCTGAATAATAGCCTTTAGGTGACATGACTTTTTCTGTTTTATAACAATAATCATAGGGTTGTGGTCACGTGACATTTACTGTTGTATAACCTGAATATTAGGGTTATGCTGACATGACCTTTACTGTTCTATAACCTGAATAATAGGTTATGTTCACATGACTTCTACTGTTTTATGAATTCTATAATAGTACTCTTGTGACATGACTTTTACTTTTTTATAACCTGAAGAATATTGTTGTGGTGACATGACTTTTACTGTTTATAATCTGAATAATTGGGTCGTCATGTGACTTTTACTGTTCTATAACCTGAATTATAGTGTTATGGTCACATGACTTTTAATGTTTTATAACCTGAATTATAGTGTTATGGTCACATGACTTTTAATGTTTTATAACCTGATTAACAGGGTTATGGTCACATGACTTTTACTGTTTATAACCTGAATAATAGCATTATGGTCAAATGACTTTTACTGTTTTCTAACCTGAATAATTCGGTTATGATCACATGACTTTTACTGTTTTTCAACCTGAAAAATAATTTTATGGTCACATGACTGATAGTTTTATAACCTGAATAATAGCGTTATGGTTACATGACTTTTCTGTTTTATGACCTGAATAATAGGGTAACGGTTATGGTGACATGACTTTTACTGTTTATAACCTGCATAATAGAGTTGTCACCTGAATAATAGGGTTGTGGTGACATGACGTTTACTGTTTTATAACCAGAATAATACGGTCATGGTATCATGACTTTTATTGTTTTATAACCTGAATAATAGTGTTATGGTGACATGACTTTTACTTTTTTATAACCTGAATAGTAGTGTTTAGGTGACACAACTTTTACTGTTTTATAACCAGAATCATAGGGTTATTGTGACATGACTTTTACAGTTTTATAACCTGAATAATAGGGTCCTCACATGACTTATACTGTTTTAATACCTGAATAATAGGGTTATGGTCACATGACATTTACTGTTGTATAACCTGAATAATATGGATCTGGTGACATGACTTTTACTGTTCTATAACCTGAATAATTGGGTTATAGTGTCATGACTTTAACTGTCTTATAACCTCAATAATAGGGTTATGGTGAGATGACTTTTACTTTTTTTATAACCTGAATAATATTCTTATTGTGACATGACTTACTTTTTTATAACCTGAATAATATTGCTATTGTGACATGAATTTTACTATTTATATCATGAATAAATCCATTGTGACATGATGTTTACTGTCTATAACCTGAATAATCAGGTTGTCACATGACATTTACTGTTTTATAACATGAATAATAGGGTTATGAGTAGATGACTTTAAATGTTTTATAACCTGAATAATAGGGTTATGTGACATTACCTTTACTGTTTTATAACCTGAATCATATGGTTATGGTTTCATGACTTTTAGTGTTTCATAACCTGAATAATAGCGTTATGGTGACATAACTTTTACTTTTTATAACCTGAATAATAGAGTTATGGTGACATGACTTTAACTGTCTTATAACCTGAAACATAGGGTTATGGTGACATGACTTTTACTGTTGATGACCTGAATATTAATGTAGTCACCTGATTTTTACTGTTTATAACCTGTATAATAGTGTTGTCACATGACTTTTTCTGTTCTGTAACATGAATAATAGGGTTATGTTGACATGACTTTTACTGTTTTATAACCTGGATAATAGGGTTATGGTGACATGACTTACTGCTCTATAACCTGAATAATAGGGTTATGGTGAAATGACTTTTACTGTTTTATGACCTGAATAATATGGTTGTGTCACATCATTTGTACTGTTTCATATTGTGAATATAGACAAATTTATATTACAGATAGAACAGGCAATGATCTTGGAATTACACTTTCCGGAATTCTTAGCGGCGTAGCTGTTTTCCTCGCAGCTTGTTTTGCAGTTTTGGGAGTGTGTTGCTACAGAAGACTTAAGGGTCAGCCTTATATGTATATATATATATATATATATATATATATATATATATATATATATATATATATATATATATATATATATATATATATATACATGTATATATAGATATAGAGTTGAAGAATATATGAATGATATATCTAAAGACAATGCCACTGTTTCCAGATAAAATGGAAAAATCTTGACCTTTGAAGCTTTTCTTAATGTCTCCTTAACTGATTGCATTACTGGAAAAGACTGCTACCTAGTAGGGAATGACAATGGGAGTCTGTACAAGCCATCAAATGGAGATGAAGGCAATAAAATGTCAGCTATCAATGATTATTAACTAATGGAGATGAAGGCAATAAAATAAAAGCTGTTCATTATTATTAACTAATAGAGATGAAGGCAATAAAATGTTAAGTATCAGTGATTATTAACTAATGGAGATGAAGGCAATAAAATGATAGCTATCAATGATTATTACTTAATGGAGATGAAGGCAATAAAATGTTAGCTATCAATGATTATTAACTAATGGAGATGAAGGCAATATAATGTTAGGTCTCAATGATTATTAACTAATGGAGATGAAGGCAATACAATGTTAGGTATCTATGATTATTAACTAATGGAGATGAAGGCAATAAAATGTTAGCTATCAATGATTATTAACTAATGGAGATGAAGGCAATATAATGTTAGGTCTCAATGATTATTAACTAATGGAGATCAAGGCAATACAATGTTAGGTATCAATGATTATTAACTAATGGAGATGAAGGCAATAAAATGTTAGGTATCAATGATTATTAACTAATGGAGATGAAGGCAACAAAATGTTAGGTATCAATGATTATTAACTAATGGAGATGAAGTCAATAAAATGTTAGGTATCAATCATTATTAACTAGTAGAGATGAAGGCAATAAAATGAAAGCTGTTCATGATTATTAACTAATGGAGATGAAGGCAACACAATGTTACCTATCAATGATTATTAACTAATGGAGATGAAGGCAATAAAATGTAAGCTATCGATGATTATTAACTAATGGAGATGAGAGCAATACAATGTTAGGTATCAGTGATTATGAACTAATGGAGATGAAGGCAATAAAATGTTAGGTATCAATGATTATTAACTAATTGAGATGTAGCCAATAAAATTTTGGGTAACAATGATTATTAACTAATGGAGATGAAAGCAATAAAATGTTAGGTATCAATGAGTATTAACTAATGGAGATGAAGGCAATAAAATGTTAGCTATCAATGATTATTGACTAATGGAGATGAAGGCAATAAAATGAAAACTGTTCATGATTTTTAACTAACGGAGATGAAGGCAACAAAATGTTAGCTATCAATGATTATTAACTAATGGAGATGAAGGCAATAAAATGTAAGCTATCAATGATTATTAACTAATGGAGAGGAAGGCAACAAAATGTTAGGTATTAATGATTATTAACTAATGGATATTAAGGCAATAAAATCAAAGCTGTTCATGATTATTAACTAATGGAGATGAAGGAAACAAAATGTTAGGTATCAATGATTATTAACTAATGGAGATGAAGGCAATACAATGTTAGGTATCAATGATTATGAACTAATGGAGATGAAGGCAATAAAATGTTAGGTATCAATGATTATTAACTAATGGAGATGTTGGCATTAAAATGTTAGGTATCAAGGATTATTAACTAATTGAGATGAAGGCAATAAAATGTTAGGTATCAATGATTATTAACTAATGTAGATGAAGTCAATAAAATGTTAGGTATCAATGATTATTAACTAATGTAGATGAAGTCAATAAAGTGTTAGGTGTCAATGATTATTATCTAATACAGATGTAGCAACAAAATGTTAGCTTTCAATGATTAGTAACTAATGGAGATGAAGGCAATAAAATGTAAGCTGTTCATGATTATTAACCAATGGAGATTAAGGCAACAAAACGTTAGCTATCAATGATTATTAACTGATGGAGATGAAGGCAAAAATGTTATGTATTAATGATTATTAACTAATGGAGATGAAGGCAATAAAATGTTAGGTATCAATGAGCATTAACTAATGGAGATGAAGGCAATAAAATGTTAGCTATCAATGATTATGAACTAATGGAGATGAAGGCAATAAAATGAAACTGTTCATGATTTTTAACTAACGGAGATGAAGGCAACAAAATGTTAGCTATCAATGATTATTAACTAATGGAGATGAAGGCAATAAAATGTAAGCTATCAATGATTATTAACTAATGGAGAGGAAGGCAACAAAATCTTAGGTATCAATGATTATTAACTAATGGATATTAAGGCAATAAAATCAAAGCTGATCATGATTATTAACTAATGGAGATGAAGGAAACAAAATGATAGCTATCAATGATTATTAACTAATGGACAGGTTGGCATTAAAATGTTAGGTATCAAGGATTATTAACTAATGTAGATGAAGTCAATAAAGTGTTAGGTGTCAATGATTATTACCTAATACAGATGTAACAACAAAATGTTAGCATTCAATGATTATTAACTATAGCAGATGAAGGTAAAAAAATCTTAGGTATCAGTGATTATTGACTAATAGAGATGAAGGCAATAAAGTGTTAGGTATCAATGATTATTAACTAATGTAGATGAAGTCAATAAAGTGTTTGGTGTCAATGATTATTACCTAATACAGATGTAGCAACAAAATGTTAGCATTCAATGATTAGTAACTAATGGAGATGAAGGCAATAAATGTAAGCTGTTCATGATTATTAACTAATGGAGATGAAGGCAACAAAACGTTAGCTATCAATGATTATTAACTGATGGAGATGAAGGCAATAAAATGTTAGGTATTGATGATTATTAACTAATGGAGATGGAGGCAATAAAATGTTAGCTATCAATGATTATTAACTAATGGAGATGAAGGGAACAAAATGTTAGCTATCAATGATTATTAACTAATGGAGATGAAGGATATAAAATGTAAGCTATCAATGATTATTAAATAATGGAAATGAAGGCTATAAATTGTTAGGTATCAATGACTATTAAGTAAAGGAGATGAAGGCAATAAAATGTAAGATGTTCATGATTATTAGCTAATGGAGATGAAGGCTATAAAATGTTAAGTATCAATGACTATTAAGTAAAGGAGATGAAGGCAATAAAATGTAAGATGTTCATGATTATTAACTAATGGAGATGAAGGGAACAAAATGTTAGCTATCAATGATTATTAACTAATGGAAATGAACGCAATAAAATGAAAGCTGTTCATGATTATTAACTCATGGAGATGAAGGCAACAAAATGTTAGCTATCAATGATTATTAACTAATGGAGATGAACGCAATAAAATCTTAGGTATAAATGATTATTAACTAATCAAGATGAAGGCAATAAAATTTTAGGTATCACTGGTTATTAACTAATGGAGATGAAGGCAATAAAATTTAAGCTATCAATGATTGTTAACTAATGGAGAGGAAGGCAACAAAATCTTAGGTATCAATGATGATTTTCTAATGGAGATTAGGGCAATAAAATGAAAGCTGTTCATGATTATTAACAAATGAGATGAAGGCAACAAAATGTTAGCTATCAATGATTATTAACTAATGGAGATGAAGGCAATATAATGTTAGGTATCAATGATTATTAACTAATGGAGGAGAAGGCAATAAAACGTTAGGTATTAATGTTTATTAACTAATATAGTTGAAGGATATAAAATTTAAGCTATCAATGATTATTAAATAATGGAGATGAAGGCTATAAAATGTTAGCTATCAATGACTATTAAGTAAAGGAGATGAAGGCAATAAAATGTAAGATGTTCATGATTATTAACTAATGGAGATGAAGGCAACAAAATTTTAGCTTTCAATAAATATTACCTAATGGATATGAAGGCAATAATATGTTAGGTATCAATGATTATTAACTAATGGAGATGAAGGCAACAAAATGTTAGCTATCAATGATTATTAACTAATGGAGATGAACGCAAAAAAATCTTAGGTATAAATGATTATTAACTAATCAAGATGAAGGCAATAAAATCTTAGGTATCAATGATTATTAACTAATTGAGATGAAGGCAATAAAATGTAAGCTATCAATGATTATTAACTAATGTAGAGGAAGGCAACAATATGTTAGGTATCAATGATTATTAACTAATGGAGATGAAGGCAATAAAATGTTAGCTATCAATGATTATGAACTAATGGAGATGAAGGCAAAAAAATGATAACTGTTCATGATTTTTAACTAACAGAGATGAAGGCAACAAAATGTTAGCTATCAATGATTATTAACTAATGCAGATGATGACAATAATACGTTAGGTATCAAGGATTATTTACTAATGGAGATGAAGGCAATTAAATGTTATGTATCAATGACTATTAACTAATGGAGATGAAGGCAATAAATTGAAAGCTGTTCATGATTATTAACTAATGGAGATGAAGGAAACAAAATGTTAGCTATCAATGATTATTAACTAAAGGAGATGTTGGCATTAAAATGTTAGGTATCAATGATTATTAACTAATGGAGATGAAGGCAGCAAAATTTTAGCTTTAAATGATTATTAACTAATGGAGATGAAGACAATAAAATGTTAGGTATCAATGATTATTAACTAATGGAGATGAAAGCAATAAAATAAAAGCTGTTCATGATTATTATTTAATGGAGATGAAGGTAATAAAATGTTCGGTATCAGTGATTATTAACCAATGGAGATGAACTCAATAAAATGTTCGTTATCAATGATTATTAACTAATGGAGATGAAGCCAATAAAATGTTAGGTATCAATGATTATTAACTGATGGAGATGAAGTCAATAAAATGTTAGGTATCAATGATTATTATCTAATGGAGATGAAGGCAACAAAATGTTAGCTATCAATGATTATTAACTAACGGAGATGTTGGCATTAAAATGTTAGGTATCAATGATTATTAACTAATGGAGATGAAGGCAATAAAATGGTAGGTATCAATGATTATTAACTAATGTAGATGAAGTCAATAAAATGTTTGGTATCAATGATTATTATCTAATGCAGATGAAGGCAACAAAATATTAGCTATCAATGATTAGTAACTAATGGAGATAAAGGCTATAAAATGATAGGTATCAATGATTATTAACTAATGGAGATGAAGTCAATAAAATGTTAGGTATCAATCATTATTAACTAGTAGAGATGAAGGCAATAAAATTAAAGCTGTTCATGATTATTAACTAATGGAGATGAAGACAACACAATGTTACCTATCAATGATTATTAACTAATAGAGATGAAGGCAATAAAATGTAAGCTATCAATGAATATTAACTAATGGAGATAAAGGCAATAAAATGTAAGCTATCAATGATTATTAACTAATGGAGATGAGAGCAATAAAATGTTAGGTATCAGTGATTATGAACTAATGGAGATGAAGGCAATAAAATGTTAGGTATCAATGATTATTAACTAATTGAGATGTAGCCAATAAAATTTTAGGTAACAATGATTATTAACTAATGGAGATGAAGGCAATAAAATGTTAGGTATCAATTATTATTAACTAATGGATATGAAGGCAATAAAATGTTAGCTTTCAATGATTATTAACTAATGGAGATGAAGCAGCAAAACGTTAGCTATCAATGATTATTAACTAATGGAGATGAAGGCAATAAAATGTTAGGTATGAGTGATTATTGACTAATGGAGATGAAGGCAACAAAATGTTAGGTATTAATGATTATTAACTAATGGAGATGAAGGAAACAAAATGTTTGCTATCAATGATTATTAATTAATGGAGATGAAGGAAACAAAATGTTAGCTATCAATGATTATTAACTAATGGAGATGAAGGCAATAAAATGAAAACTGTTCATGATTATTAACTAATTGAGATGAAGGCAATAAAATGTTAGCTATCAATGATTATTAACTAATGGAGATGAAGGCAATTTAAAATGTTAGCTATCAATGATTATTAACTAATGGAGATGAATGCAATAAAATGTTAGCTATCAATGGTTATTTACTAATGGAGATGATGCAATAAAATGTTAGGTATCAATGATTATTAACTAATGGAGATGAAGGCAATAAATGTTAGGTATCAATGATTATTAACTAATGGAGATGAAGGCAATAAAATGAACGCTGTTCATGATTATAAACTAATGGAGATGAAGGCAATAAAATGTTAGCTATCAAGGATTATTATCTAATGGAGATGAAGGCAATTAAATGTTAGCTATCAATGATTATTGACTGTTGGAGATGATGCAATAATATGTTAGGTATCAATGATTATTAACTAATGGAGATGAATGCAATAAATGTTAGGTATCAGTGATTATTAACTAATGGAGATGAAGGCAATACAATGTTAGCTATCAATGATTATTCACTAGTGGAGATGAAGGCAATAAAATGTTAGTTATCAATGATTATTAACTAATGGAGATGAAGGCTACAAAACGTTAGCTATCAATGATTATTAACTAATGGAGAAGAAGGCAATAAAATGTTAGGTATCAGTGATTATTGACTAATGGAGATGAAGGCAACAAAATGTTAGGTTTGAATGATTATTAACTAATGGAGATGAAGGCAATAAAATGTTTGCTCGCAATGATTATTAACTAATGGTGATGAAGGCAATAAAATGTTAGCTATCAATGATTATTAACTAATGGAGATGAAGGCAATAAAATGAAAGCTGTTCATGATTATTAACTAATGGAGATGAAGGAAACAATGTTAGCTATCAATGATTATTAACTAATGGAGATGAAGGAAACAAAATGTTAGCTATCAATGATTAACTAATGGAGATGAAGGCAATAAAATGAAAACTGTTCATGATTATTAACTAATTGAAATGAAGGAAATAAATTGTGAGCTATCAATGATTATTAACTAATGGAGATGAAGGCAATAAAATGTTAGCTATCAAAGATTATTTACTAATGGAGATGATGCAATAAAATGTTAGGTATCAATGATTATTAACTAATGGAGATGAAGGCAATAAATGTTAGGTATCAATGATTATTAACTAATGGAGATGAAGGCAATAAAATGAACGCTGTTCATGATTATAAACTAATGAAGATGAAGGCAATAAAATGTTATCTATCAAGGATTATTATCTAATGAAGATGAAGGCAGCACAATTTTAGGTATCAATGATTATTAACTAATGGAGATGATGGCAATAAAATGATAGCTATAAGTGATTATTAACTAATGGAGATGAAGGCAATAAAATGTTAGCTATCAATGATTATTGACTATTGGAGATGATGCAATAATATGTTAGGTATCAATGATTATTAACTAATGGATATGAATGCAATAAATGTTAGGTATCAGTGATTATTAACTAATGGAGATGAAGGCAATTAAATGTTAGCTATCAATGATTATTCACTAATGGAGATGAAGGCAATAAAATGTTAGTTATCAATGATTATTAACTTATGGAGATGAAGGCAATAAAATGTTAACTATCAATGATTATTATCTAATGGAGATGGAGGCAACAAAATGTTAGCTATCAATGATTATTAACTAATGGAGATGAAGGCAATAAAATGTTAGCTATCAATGATTATTGACTATTGGAGATCAAGGCAACAAAATGTTAGGTATAAATGATTATTGACTATTGGAGATGAATGCAATAAAAAGAAATATATTCATGATTATTAACTAATGGAGATGAAGGCAATAAAATGTTAGCTTTAAAATAAAGGTTTACTTCCTTCAGGAAATCCAAGAGACAAGTGATAGATATAGTATCAACATGTTTCTTCATGTCATGTACTTTATTGTACTTATCACGCATAGGTTGCAGGTCGATACATTCATTCATAAAGTGCTTAACAGTGAATTGTTCATTGCAAGTAGACTCACTCAGGTGGATCTTCACCTTTTAATATGTGGGAGTGGGTTATGTATGAATGACCAATGCTGATTCTTGCAATGACCTCCTGCCTATGGATAGTTCTGTAGGAAGGAGTCCATTCACCCAGGGTTGGTTTGATGGCATGATATTTGTTATTGACTGCATCATCCCATGATGTCTGCCACTTCTGACATAGGTACTTTTGATACAAGGTTTAAAATCAATGAACAGTAATTTAAAATCTGATGGTTCTTGGGATAGAGCCATCTCAACAGCATGGTCTGCTTCTTCATTATGTCTAATACCAATATGGTTAGGTAACCACTATATTGTAGGAGGTAACTAAGCTCCATATTTTTGACGAGGAGATTGACTAATAATGGATTATCCAGTTTTCTACTGTGTAGTGGCTGAAGCATTGATAGCGAGTCACAGAAGATAATGCTATATAAAATATGTGTTTGTTCAATATATTTCAGAGCAAGGTCTATTTGCTCTGATTTCTGCTGAAAAAATGGACAAATCGTTTGGCAAATGATCTTTTGTTATGTGTTTGCCACTAACGAAGGCAGCAGCCTTTTCATCAACCTTTGATCCATCGGTATAAATTTTAGTGTAATTTGTAAAATCGTTGAGGAGTTCATGATAAGAGTTCTGGAAGATGACAGGGTTATCTCAGATCTTTTCCCATTGTGTAACGTAAAAATCACTTTGGGTTGCTTAACTAGCCAAGGTGGTGTTTTCGAGACAAATGTTTTCTGAACTGTAGAGAGATTACTTTTGATATTGTCAAGGCTGGATGATATTTTAATGCCAAATGAAGGTATGGCATTTGGTTTATTTTCATATAAAGGTTTGTATTTTAGTTGAAAAACAGACGAAAAGTAGGGTTCAGAGGGTTTGATCTAAATTTGAGAGCATACTGTGCAGAAAGTATATCTCTGCGATGCGATAAAGGTGGTTCATTTGCTTCCACAAGAATGCTTTCACATAGAGATGTATTAAATGCTCCCAGAGTGAGTTTTATTCCCAGATGATGAATTGGGTCAAGCATTTTCAAATATAACTTCCTAGCTGAACCATAAACAACACATCCATAGTTTAGGATGGAGTGGATAAATGTTCGATACAAATTGAGGATGACATTTTTATCAGCACCCCAGTCAGTGTGCGTAATTACTTTAAGTAGATTTAAAGCTTTTAAGCATTTAGCTTTCCAATTCTTGATTAATGGAATAAAAGTCAGTTTTCTGTCGAAGATAATACCCAAAACTTTATTTCCTCAACAACTGGAATTAGTGTTGTGTCCAGTGTGAGATTAGGGTCATCATGATGTCTTCACAATGAACAGAAATGCATGCATACTGTTTTGGATTTTGAAAATTTGAAACCATTAGTATTGGCCCAATTTTGGATCTTGTTGATATTTTGTTTACAGTCGCCTTTCAGTTGTATTGCTATTTATGATTATTAAGTAATGGGGATAAAGCCAGTATAAACATAGATATTGATGATTTTTAATCAAATTGATGAAGGCAATATAAACATAGCTGTTGATAAATATTAATTAATGGGGATGAAGGCAATAGAAAGATAGATATTGATGATTTTAAGTAATGGGGACAGAGTCAATAAAATGATAGCTGTAATTATGGGCACATTTCTATTCAAGGCCAAGTAAATGACTGCCATGTCACAGTGTGTCTTCAATCCTTCAGCTACCCCCTGCATGTTTTGGGTTGTAAAATAAACCCAACACATGATATATGCCTGTCTTTAGAACACCTGGCATGTTTAGGGTTGTAGAATAAACCCAACCAATGTCTCTGCCTGTCTTAAGAACACCTGAGAGGAGGCCACCTGATTGCTATGAGTTGCATCACAAGTTCTTGTAGGAGAGGATTCTGATAGCAGGGTAGAGGAGAGGTTGAGTATTGTGTCTCTAGTGTAAGACATTAATTTGGCGTTAGCTTCAGTAAGACCAATGATCATTAAGCTGGTCAGGCCAAACTATGTTAAAGATATTGAATTTGACACAATTTGACAGTTAGAATCTTTACATTGTTATAAATGAACAGTTTTCTTCATCAAGAAGTGTGGAAATGACCTAGTTTAGGTCACACTGCATGCTCACTAGGACACTCCACTTCATTCTAAGTGATTTGACCGCTCCATTGGTCTAGTGGTTAGAGCATGCATACGCCATGGAAGCAGGAGGTCATGGGTTTGATCCTCAGCTGAGTCATATTAAAAAGACTTTAAAAAATGGTACTGACAGCTGCCTCGCTTGGCGCTCCACATTAAGAGGTTAGTGTTAGGACTGGTCGACCTGGTGTCAGGCTAATGTGACTGGGTGGGACATCATGCTACATGTCTGCAGCATGATGTCCCAGTGCTAGACAACACTAAAAACTGCTTCACTGCAGACATCATAAATTTCAATGACTATCTTTGTCCAAGAATTAATTTAGAGTATTAGGGAAATTATTTTCTCTTGGAATCAAAATAATTTGAAGGAAAACTAAAAATTCAACTCAAACTGGTCACAACAAAACACCTTTAAGTGACAATGGTTTAAAGTCCAACAGCCCAAATTCTCTATAGAAAACAGTTATACATTAACACACAATCCATGTTTGAGGGTCACATGATCACCCTTCTAAAGCAACATAGAAGTTTTTTTTTACATGCATAACATCATGTACCCCCAGTCTGGACTATGTTTCATTTTATGATCTTACACTGAGAAAGAAAACAAAAGAAGAAAAAAGTTGTTTACTTCAACTCTTACTAATTCTGAATCAAGGTCAGGAACTATGTCAGCATTATATATAGTTTATACTATTAGTTATTCATGAAAAACAATCAGGTCAAATTAAACAGAACTGATTTTCTGGAAAATGTAACATCCAGTATATAAAGTTACATTACAATAGCATCTAATGGAATTTTTAAAAATTTAAAACTAGCAAACAAGCAGTTATTTGAAATAAAATATAAATTAAATCAAATGTACATAATACTCTCTACATTTGAACTTTGCTAAATGACTTCTTATGATTTATTACAACTCTGTGGTATTCAAATAAGTAATAGAAAATAATGAGAAACACCAAGCTCTGTCAAGTTTGACAAATAATTTATTTCCCAGAATTGCCAGTACTGTGGATCACTTTAGGGTTGACCTGGAATCATTGCTTGTTTTTCAGTACTTTCTCTATTAAATATTAATATAACCAGATTTACCATATGGGTATGTATTTAGAATTATCTGATGTGATATTGTCTGGTAATGATATCATATTTTTAAGTTCAAGGTTTAAGGCCACTCAGATATATTTGAAAATATTTGTGTTACCAAATTTAGTATGTTGAACTTTCTTTTAAATTTCTGAGACGGTTCCATTACTCAGCAATGTGATTTGGTTTTTTTTGTACTTGACATCAACATTTGCTGAGATCAACCTGTAAATGGAAGTATTTGTATTTATTTACTTTCAAAGCATTTACTTGTTGTTACATTGGAATAGAGATTTATTTGGAAAACTTGTTTAATGTGCTGTCAGAATCATTATACTACAATTAAAGATAGACAGGAGCTGTATGAGTGTTAATATTGAACACTGAAAACAAAATTAAAATGCAAGTTATTTATTTTTTTGTCTTATTTTTGATGACTTTTATTGTAATGATAATACTTGTTACCAATATTTGAAACATGGTGACTTGGAGTTGTCATGCTGGCAAATATAACACTCTTCAGGATCACAAAATTCAATGTGATACCATATATTGTCATTATATTAAAGTTAAACATGTTTTATTATTTTATTCAGATGCATTCATGTAATTAATCACTATTTTTTTGAGCAGTGTATGATACTTTAAGATGTTGTTTATGAAGTCTGTCTTATTGGCAGTGTTGCTAACTTAATGTTGCTTGCAAAATAGAAACTCTAAAATAACTCAGAAAAAAACAAAACATTCTATTCTGTGACAATCTTGTTTAATATTTTTATGTTTGTTTTGTTTCCACCAGCTAAGAAAGACAAGACTGAAAATCAGGGTGAGTGACATTTCTTTGCTGTGTTGTACACTATTAGCTTTTCTCATTCTTGTACATAGTCCAGTGACTGTACCAATAATAGTGAGCAATTCCTTTGTTTTCCCATTTTCATGACATCAAAGAATGTTTTAAAAAATTATTTATGAACAAAAGTAGGAACTTTGATGACAACATCATATGTCATTGACTTTGTTTTAACTTGAAATCCCAGGAAGAGTGCTGGCTGGATTATTATTATATCAGTAGTATTGTGAATGATCAATACAATCAAGCCCATAGATTCCAGCTTTATGTATGCTAGACTTTGTACTGGATGGATTATTACTATATCAGTAGTATTGTGAATGATGAATAAAACCAAGCCCATAGATTCAAGCTTTAATTATGATAGGCTTTGCAATAACAAAATCCTCTAGGGGTTAATGTGTTAAAGTCACTTTTCATGATGTCACAAAATGTGAATATTCCTTGTGTATTTAATTACTTGTGCATCAACACTGCACATAAATTAGTAATTTAGCCATTGCATGACAATTTGCATTTTTTTCTTCAAGATTCATGTTGACACATTAACCCCAATCTCCGCATTTACATGACCGGAGGTAGTAGGCTACTTACAAGGTCTGCAGCGTAGAGCTCATGCATGATATGCTAAAGTGGGTGGTATTTATAGAAAGGTAGACAGATTTAGCTCTACAATGATACCACATAATCTAAACATTTTAGTTGCACTACAATATACTTTGGGAACAATCTATTTTTATGGACCCGTTTATTTTTCCACTAAAAATTCGCCCATGGTCGGAATCTGATTTTGTGTCCAAATTTTAGACTTTGTGGCCTCAGATCTAAGGCAGACAGGTCTGAAGTGCATACAGACAGGTGAACCTGTGCAAAAAGTAGGATAAGGTTGACATTTTTAATTTTCGTATGAAACGTTTAGCAACAAAAAATTAACAAAAATAACCTCTAACTTTAATTTTTACCTTTGGCTCATGCATAAGCAAGCTAACCATTGAAAAACTTTATCATTAAGGCATTGGGCTAGTTTAAAAAAAAATGCTTGGAAGTCTATGTATTAGCATGTATTCAGAAATAGTCCCCAAATTGTGTTTCCTACTTGCATGTCATGTGAAAACAGCAGAAACCTCCAGGGGTTAATGTGTTAAATAATGCAGTGTTGAAATCTCTCTGAAAACTTGTTTTCCACTTCACTTTCCACACTAAAAACCCAGACCTATTCTTAATTTGACAGTCCTAAATCATAGAAAACCAATTTCTTACCCTGACTTGAAAATCACAATGGTATTAAGGGTTATGAAGTATGAGATAAGTCTATTAAAGCTACCTTACTATCACTCATTTCTAAATGTATTATCCCAAATAGGATCTGTAAGTATTATATCAATTGAAATATTCTGTATACCTGGCCAAATATGTGGAATGAAAATGCGACAAGATTCAAAGCACCTGACCCATAATTAGATAGCTACAAACACATGTAGAAGAAATCACAACAGTTTCAGGCAATATTCTATCTGTCACATATTGAACACAGGACTCATGCATACCTCTAGAAGGATGCACCAGGACTAAAGTATGTCCCATGTTAGTATCCATTAACAATAGAACACATTCGTGTTGAGTGAATTGACTGCCAAACTGTGAGACATAAATGTTATACCAAAACAAACACACACATGCTTATATACACTGTCACTTTTTTATTTTTATTTCAACTTTTCATTGGTTTAATTTTTAATCTACTTATTTTTAATTTGCTGTTATTATCAACATTGTGATTTAACCAAAATACTTGTTATATCATGTCTAATTGAAAAGGTGTCATTCTGATATCCCATATGGCCTGGAACTCGGCAATGTCAATTCTAATTAACTAGAGCCTTATTTGTACCACTTAACACGTTTATCCCTGGAGGTTTTTGTTGTTTTCGCATGAAATGCAAATAGAAAACACATTTTGAGGGGTTATTTCTGAATACATCCTAACACATCGACTTCCAATCGATTGTCCATTAGCCTAATGCCTATGTGTGTTATAAACATTGTTTTCCATTGGTTATTTTGCTTAACGGACCCATCATTTTCGTATCAAGACCAATCTTTATTCCAAAGGCCCACCTTATCCAACATTTTGCACACACTCACCTGTCTGTGTGCAGTTCAGACCAGTCTACCTTAGAGCTGAGACCAAAAAGTCTCAAATCTGGACACAAAATTAGATTTTGACTACAGGCAAATTTTGGGTAGAGAAAGAAAAAGGAAAAAAAAGAGTTTACAAAAAAGTTTTTTTCCTTTGTATTTTGTAGTGCCACTAAAACATCCAGGTTATTTGTTATCGTTGTAGAGCTAAATCTGTCTACCTTTCTATAATATCACCCACTTTAGTGTATCATACATGACCTTGATGTTACAGAGCTCGGAAGTAGGCTACTACCTCCTGCCCCTTAAATGTGATGCCAGGGGTTAATGTGTTAAACAAGGATTTTGGAAATTGTTTACAAAATTGTCAAGGAATGGCTAAATTTGTAATTTATGTGCAATGTCAATGCACAATTGACTAAATATGCAAGGAATATTCATATTTGGTGATGTCATCAAAATTCAACCATTAGCATATTAACCCCTGAGGTTTTTGTTGTTTTTGCATGAAATGCGAGTAGGAAACATTTTGTGGTCTACTTCTGAATACATCCTAATACATCAACTTCCAAGCGATTTTCCGTAAGCCTAGTTGTGTTACAAATGTAGTTTCCCATTTGTTCTTTTGCTCGAGCATGAGTAGAAGGGGGAAAGTTGGAGTACTTTTTTTGTTTTTTGGGTTGATTTTTTTGTTTTTTGCTAAACGGACCCATCATTTTCGTATGAAGACCACACTCTTTTCCAAATGCCCACCTTATCCTACTTTTTGCACCGGTTCACCTGTGTATCTGCAGTTCAGATCGGTCTGCCTTAGGTCTAAGGTCAGAAAGTGTAAAATCTGGACACAAAATTGGATTCTGACTATGTAAATGCGGTACCAGGGATAATTGTGTTCATAGTATGAGATACATATTTAATCAGCATTGCACAGTGGGTAAAATGTAAGGCCATCATAAAATTATTACACAGTTCAGGAATATTGTAGAAAATAATACTTCAGAAACATGCAAATTATTTGACTTGTAATTTTAATTAGAGCTTTATGCCTTAGTATGTGCCATTTACAAATATTGACAAATCATGAGTACAAATTGTTTTCCTTTTAATTATAGGTACAAAACATGAACAAGAACCACTAAACTCATTTGGTAAGTATTCACACTTTTAATTTCAACTCCTTTCTCTGTTTTTCTCTTGGTTATTCGTCCACTATTTATACTGGCTGCCATTTATAGTCTATCATATGCTGAAGAATGGTTTTAAACCCACGTCAACAACAAGTCTTTTTTTTTCTTCATACATTTTCAGCTGTACTTAAATAATGCACTGTGTTGAAATCTCTCTGAAAACTTGTTTAAAACTTTTGAAAAAGCACAATGGTATTAAGGTTTATGAAGCATGAGATAAATCTATGGAGAATTCCTTGCAATCACTCATTTCTAAATGTTATCATAATCACACACACATACATACCAGGTACATACATACATACACGCACGCACGCACACCCACACACACACACACACACACACACACACACACACACATGGTGGGATAATGATCATACCATTCCAATAAACTGGATGAGTTTACTAGTCCATAGGATTTTCAGTCATCTGTTTTTGTATTCCAGCTATAAAATAATTGGGTACCAAGTGAAACATGTTACAAAACTTCCATGTGATTGAGTGTAATTTGTAAGTCTGTAAAATAAGCACACATATTACCTTTATCCTCATTCGTATGTTCCAGCATCTACCGGTATATATCTGCCTTATACCCATAATAGGTCTGACACTAAAAATATTGGATTTTGAGAAATTTTTGAAAATTGTACACATTTTAATATGGTTTTAAGTCAGATTTCCTGACTTGATTAGATTTTCAGGCAATCAAAGCAGTTGTTTGAATTTCTTAAAAACATTTTTAATCCTTTTATACTTACTCTAAGATTTGTTCATTACAAATACCTTCAAGTGAAAATAAGCAAAACCCACTTCAGGTAGACACACAATATGTGTGGGCACATTTCTATTCAAGGCCAAGTAAACGACTGGCATGGCACAGTGTCTTCTATCCTACAGCTACCCCCTGCATGTTTAGGGTTGTAAAATAAACCTAACCCATGCTCTCTGCCTGTCTTAAGAACACCTGAGGGGAGGCCACCTGATTGCTATGAGTTACATCACAAGTTCTTGCAGGAGAGGATTCTGATAGCTGAGTAGAAGAGAGGTTGAGTATTGTGTCTCTAGTGTAAGACATTAATTTGGCGTTAGCTTCAGTAAGACCAATGATCATTAAGCTGGTCAGGCCAAACTATGTTAAAGATATTGAATTTGACACAAATTGACAGTTAAAATCTTTCCATTGTTATAAATGAACAGTTTTGTTCATCAAGAAACGACATAGTTTAGGTCACACTGCAAGCTCACTAGGACACTCCACTTCATTCACAGTGATATGCTTGACACATTCATCCCATGGTCTAGTTGGTTCTAATGAATATGGTTTGGACATGCTTAACACATTCATCCATTGTTCTAGTTGGTTCTAATGAATATGGTTTGAACATGTGATATGGCCAGCACTGTGAAAATCCTATTGTCACTATTCACTATTCTTTCTGAAAGTATTGTCATATTTGATACTTGTTATGTTTAGGCTCTTACAATAGATAATATTCCAGTGCTTGAATTCTGTGTAAATTTCAATGACTGTCCTTGTCCAAGAATTAATTTAGAGGATTTATATTTCCATGGAAATTATTTTCTCATGGAATCCAAATAATTTGAAGGAAAACTAAAAATTTAACTCAACCTGGTCACAACAAAACAACTTTAAATCTCAGTGGGTTAAAGTCCAACTGCCCAATTTCTCTATAGAAAACAATTATATACTAAGAGACAAAAAAGATTCATGTATGAGGGTCACATGATGATCCCTCTAGAACAACATGGAAGCTTTTTACATGCATAACATCATGTACTCCCAGTATGGACTGATTTCACGGTATGACTCTTACACTGAGAAAGAAAAAAAACAAGAAAAAAATTCTTTGCTTCAACTCTTACTAATTCTGAATGAAGGTCAGGAACTAGGTCAGCATTATATACAGTTTATATTATTAATTATTCATGAAAAACAGTCGGGTCAAATTGAACCGAGCTGATTTTCTGGAAAATGTAAAATCCAGTATATAAAGTTACATTACAATAGCATCTAATGGAATTTTTAAAAATTTAAAACTAGCAAACAAGCAATTATTTTAAATAAAATATAAATTAAATCAAATATACATAATACTATGTACATTTGAACTTTGCTAAATGACTTCTTATGATTTATTACAACTCTGTGGTCTTCAAATAAGTAATAAAACAGAATAAGCTCTGTCAAGTTTGACAAATTATTTATTTCCCAGAATTGCCAGTACTGTGGATCTTTTTTTTGGGATGACCTGGAATCATTGTTTGTTTCTCAGTACTTTCTCTATTAAATATTAATTTAACCATATTTACCATATGGATATGTATTTAGAATTGTCTGGTATTGATATCATATTTTTTAGTTCAAGGTTTAAGGCCAATTCATTTCTGAACATTTTCACAGAATTATATTTGAAAATATTTTTGTTACCAAATTTAGTATGTTAACATTCTCAGAAATTTCTGATACAGTTCCATTACTCAGCAATGTGATTGGTTTCTTGCACTTGATATCAACATTTGCTGAGATCTACCTGTAAATGGAAGTAATTGTATTTATTTACTTTCAAAGCATTTACTTATTGTTACATTGGAATAAAGATTTATTTGGAAAACATTTTTAATGTGCTGTCAAAATCATTACACTACAATCAAAGATAGACAGGAGCTATATGATTGTTAATATTGAATGCTGGAAACAAAATTATATGTACGTTATTTATTTGTTTAGCTTATTTTTTATGACTTTTATTGTAAAGATAATACTTGTTACCAATATTTGAAACATGGTGACTTGGAGTTGTCATGCTGGCAAATGTATAACACTCTTTAGGAATCCAAAATTCAATGTGATACCATATATTGTCATTATATTAAAGCTAAACATGTTTTATTATTTTATTCAGATTTATATAGCATTCATGTAACCAATCAATATTTATATAGCATTCATGTAACCAATCAATATTTATATAGCATTCATGTAACCAATCAATATTTATATAGCATTCATGTAACCAATCAATATTTATATAGCATTCATGTAACCAATCAATATTTATATAGCATTCATGTAACCAATCAATATTTATATAGCATTCATGTAACCAATCAATATTTATATAGCATTCATGTAACCAATCAATATTTATATAGCATTCATGTAACCAATCAATATTTATATAGCATTCATGTAACCAATCAATATTTATATAGCATTCATGTAACCAATCAATATTTATATAGCATTCATGTTACCAATCAATATTTATATAGCATTCATGTAACCAATCAATATTTATAGAGCATTCATGTAACCAATCAATATTTATATAGCATTCATGTAACCAATCAATATTTATAGATCATTCATGTAACCAATCAATATTTATATAGCATTCATGTTACCAATCAATATTTATATAGCATTCATGTAACCAATCAATATTTATAGAGCATTCATGTAACCAATCAATATTTATATAGCATTCATGTAACCAATCAATATTTATATAGCATTCATGTAACCAATCAATATTTATAGAGCATTCATGTAACCAATCAATATTTATATAGCATTCATGTAACCAATCAATATTTATATAGCATTCATGTAACCAATCAATATTTATATAGCATTCATGTAACCAATCAATATTTATATAGCATTCATGTAACCAATCAATATTTATAGAGCATTCATGTAACCAATCAATATTTATATAGCATTCATGTAACCAATCAATATTTATATAGCATTCATGTAACCAATCAATATTTATATAGCATTCATGTAACCAATCAATATTTATATAGCATTCATGTAACCAATCAATATTTATATAGCATTCATGTAACCAATCAATATTTATATAGCATTCATGTAACCAGTCAATATTTATATAGCATTCATGTAACCAATCAATATTTATATAGCATTCATGTAACCAATCAATATTTATATAGCATTCATGTAACCAATCAATATTTATATAGCATTCATGTAACCAATCAATATTTATATAGCATTCATGTAACCAGTCAATATTTATATAGCATTCATGTAACCAATCAATATTTATATAGCATTCATGTAACCAATCAATATTTATATAGCATTCATGTAACCAATCAATATTTATATAGCATTCATGTAACCAATCAATATTTATATAGCATTCATGTAACCAATCAATATTTATATAGCATTCATGTAACCAATCAATATTTATATAGCATTCATGTAACCAATCAATATTTATATAGCATTCATGTAACCAATCAATATTTATAGAGCATTCATGTAACTAATCAATATTTATATAGCATTCATGTAACCAATCAATATTTTTATACCATTCATGTAACCAATCAATATTTTTATACCATTCATGTAACCAGTCAATATTTATATAGCATTCATGTAACCAATCAATATTTATATAGCATTCATGTAACCAATCAATATTTATAGATCATTCATGTAACCAATCAATATTTATATAGCATTCATGTAACCAATCAATATTTATAGAGCATTCATGTAACCAATCAATATTTATAGAGCATTCATGTAACCAATCAATATTTATAAAGCATTCATGTAACCAATCAATATTTATATAGCATTCATGTAACCAATCAATATTTATAGAGCATTCATGTAACCAATCAATATTTATAGAGCATTCATGTAACCAATCAATATTTATAGAGCATTCATGTAACCAATCAATATTTATAGAGCATTCATGTAACCAATCAATATTTATATAGCATTCATGTAACCAATCAATATTTATAGAGCATTCATGTAACCAATCAATATTTATAGAGCATTCATGTAACCAATCAATATTTATAGAGCATTCATGTAACCAATCAATATTTATAGAGCATTCATGTAACCAATCAATATTTATAGAGCATTCATGTATCCAATCAATATTTATAGAGCATTCATGTAACCAATCAATATTTATAGAGCATTCATGTAACCAATCAATATTTATATAGCATTCATGTAACCAATCAATATTTATAGAGCATTCATGTAACCAATCAATATTTATATAGCATTCATGTAACCAATCAATATTTATATAGCATTCATGTAACCAATCAATATTTATATAGCATTCATGTAACCAATCAATATTTATATAGCATTCATGTAGCCAATCAATATTTATATAGCATTCATGTAACCAATCAATATTTATATAGCATTCATGTAACCAATCAATATTTATAGAGCATTCATGTAACCAATCAATATTTATATAGCATTCATGTAACCAATCAATATTTATATAGCATTCATGTAACCAATCAATATTTATAGAGCATTCATGTAACCAATCAATATTTTTTATAGCATTCATGTAACCAATCAATATTTATATAGCATTCATGTAACCAATCAATATTTATAGAGCATTCATGTAACCAATCAATTTTTTTTATAGCATTCATGTAACCAATCAATATTTTTATAGCATTCATGTAACCAATCAATATTTTTTAGTGAGCAGTGTATGACACTTTATTGTTTTCACATTCATTCAGAAAAATGTTGTTTATGAAGTCTGTCTTATTGGCAGTGTTATCAGCTTAATGTTGCTTGCAAAATAGGAACTCTAAAATAACTCGGAGAAAGGCAAGACATTATATTATGTGAGAACCTTGTTAATTATTTTAATGTTTCTTTTCTTTCCACCAGGTATGAGATGACTACAAATTCAGGGTGAGTGACATTTCTGTGCTGTGTTGTGCTCTGTTAGCTTTTCTCATTCTTGTACATAGTCCAATGATAGTGAGCAATTCCTTTATTTTCCCTTTTTCATGACATCTAAGAATTTTTTAAAAATTATTTATGAACAGAAGCAGGAACCTTGATGACAACATCATATGTCATAGAATTGGTTTTAACATGAAATCCCAGGAAGGGTACTGAATGGATTGATATATCAGTAGTATTGTGAATGATGAATAAAACCAAGCCCATATATTCCAGCTTTATGTATACCAGGCATTGCAGAGCATATTGATTTTGGTCACAGTAGTTTAAAATTTTGTAGCATTGCAGGAGGAAAAAAAACTATTTTTGAAAATAAAATACCTGCTTTCTATCAGCTTTTCAAATTCCTGCCACTTTCACCTGCCATAATCATATAGTGTGATGTTTGCTGGCTTTGGTCTTTTCTATAATTTAGCTGGATAAAAGTGTGCATGCTTTTTAATAGTTTAAACACACGACAATTTAGCTGGATAAAAATGTGCATGCTTTGTATAATAGTTTTTATACATGTCTCTTTTGCCAATGAATGCTGTGTTTTGCAGATTCAATAATTTATTTAGAATACAGTATAAAAAAAAAGATAAAAGGGTAACAGGCATCAAGATGCAGGTTGAAGCAATATGCATTTATAATACAATTTGTATGCATATATAATACATAATTTTTTGTATGCATTTATAATACATACATCATTAGCCTTCCAACAAAGTGGCAAATTCAGTCTAAACTATTGCAACATATAATTTATTACTGAGATAAAAATGGGGTCTTTTTAGGGGGAGGGGGTAAATTAATGTCAGTACTTAACCGTTGTTGTTGCCATTTTCCCTCCTCCAACCCTGCACTTATGTCCCACTAATAGTACATATCATTGGAAAAGTATGAGGATTATTATTATATGATCATGTGGTGTCAAGTTGACTTTAATTTGATCAAGGGTAATTTTCATCCCAGAAAGGTTATGCTATGTAGTAGCATCTGGTAAGTATTGCGTCACTAAAATTAGTTTTATGTCCTTAAAAATATCATACTTAGCTGTTATAATGGCCAAATCTGTCATGCAAATAGTCATTTGTAAGCCATGGAAATCCTTTAACAAATTCATACTTAGCTGTTATAATGGCCAAATCTGTCATAAAAATAGTAATTTGTAAGCCGACAATTCTAGATCTAAGCATGCCTGATGGAAGTGATCAGCTTCTAATGTCTACCATGGTGTAAAATTCATTGCAACATAATATTCTGGTTTAAATCAGCCTACAAGAAGTGTATTGCATGCATTTATATTTGATAGAGGAAATTAACATCTAGAGTGAAGAGTTCCAACAGAGAGAAAGAATCAATGAAACATACTGATAATTTGTATTTGATAGAGGAAATTAACATCTAGAGTGAAGAGTTCCAACAGAGAGAAAGAATCAATGAAACATACTGATAATTTTTATTTCATAGAGGAAATTAACATCTAGAGTGAAGAGTTTCAACAGAGAGAAAGAATCAATGAAACATACTGATAATTTTTATTTCATAGAGGAAATTAACATCTAGAGTGAAGAGTTCCAACAGAGAGAAAGAATCAATGAAACATACTGATAATTTTCACTTTGATTCATTAAAGTACTTATGTGAGGTTTTAAAGATGAAACATAAAAAAGTAACATCAAGAATAAGAAATAAGTTAAGAAGTTTCTTTTCTTGTGTTTTCTCTGTCCATACTTACACTTTTAAGTCCACATCTCAATTTAAATATGTCTGTTCAAACAGATTTAATGGAATAATACACTAGTATGTACATACATCTGATGTTTACCTATTTTATGATAGTAACCATGGTGACTCCATGGTTAGCATGCTGAATGAACAATCCAAATAGCATGGGTACAGATTCCTACCTAGGGCAATGCACTTTTCTCCAAATGCCTCAGCATAAAATGGCCTGCTTGTGTTGCTGTGCCATAAATGACCAGACCAAACCTATTATGATCCATGGACTCCATTATCGTATGATTTAGATGATAACCTTTGACCTTATGAAATCATAACCACTTAACTTCATGAGTTCAGGTAACATATAGTCTCCATTATGACAAAACATAATGATGACAACTTGAATTTTGAAAGTCATCTTGTGAGTGTTAAACATTAATTAGATATATTTCTTAATTTTCCACCATAACGTGGTAAGTAAAACTGTAAAGATGAAAAAAGAAATAATTACAGAAGATTTTGGTAGTGGTTTTTTTTCTCCAGTTTGTGTACTGTGAGTCCAGAGGTTAGTAGGGCAGTCAACTTGTATCCAGTAGGCAGATTACTGGGTACATGATGCAATAATCTTGTATGCAGATTATTGGGTACATGTAGCAGTAAAATTGCATCCAGTATGCAGATTACTGGGTACATGTTGTAGTAAGCTTGTATTCTGTATGCAGATTATTGAGTACATGTAGCAGTAAAATTGCATCCAGTATGCAGATTACTGGGTACATGTTGCAGTAAGCTTGTATTCCGTATGCAGATTATTGGGTACATATAGCAGTAAAATTGCATCCAGTATGCAGATTACTGGGTACATGTTGCAGTAAGCTTGTATTCCGTATGCAGATTATTGGGTACATGTAGCAGTAAAATTGCATCCAGTATGCAGATTACTGGGTACATGTTGCAGTAAGCTTGTATTCCGTATGCAGATTATTGGGTACATATAGCAGTAATATTGCATCCAGTATGCAGATTACTGGGTACATGTAGGAGTAAGCTGTATGCAGATTACTGGGTACATGTAGGAGTAAGCTGTATGCAGATTACTGGGTACATGTAGTAGTAAGCTTGTATCCAGTATGCAGATTACTGGGTACATGTAGCAGTAAGATTGTATCCAGTATGCAGATTACTGGGTACATGTAGCAGTAAGCTTGTATCCGGTATGCAGATTACTGGGTACATGTAGGAGTAAGCTGTATGCAGATTACTGCGTACATGTAGTAGTAAGCTTGTATCCAGTATGCAGATTACTGGGTACATGTAGCAGTAAGATTGTATCCAGTATGCAGATTACTGGGTACATGTAGCAGTAAGCTTGTATCCAGTGTGCAGATTACTGGGTACATGTAGCAGTAAGCTTGTATCCAGTGTGCAGATTACTGGGTACATGTAGCAGTAAGCTTGTATCCAGTGTGCAGATTACTGGGTACATGTAGTAAGCTTGTATCCAGTGTGCAGATTACTGGGTACATGTAGTAAGCTTGTATCCAGTGTGCAGATTACTGGGTACATGTAGTAAGTTTGTATCCAGTGTGCAAAGTACTGGGTACATGTAGTAGGTTTGTATCCAGTGTGCAAAGTACTGGGTACATGTAGCAGTAGGCTTGTATTCACTATGTAGATTACTGGGTACAGGTAGGGCAGTAAACTTGTATCCACTATATAGATTACTGGGTACAAATTGTAGGGTGCAACATTTACTCTAATTGATATATAGATACATGTATATTGATATTTATTAGATATTGGTACTTGGATCAATCAGGTGAAGAATCAATATACAATGATATTTTCTCTATACAATTTATTGTGAATATATATTAGTCAACAAAGAAAAACACTATTGGCAAAACTCACTCACCTTCAACAAATTAGCTAAATTAACTACAGTGAATAACTCATATGGTTTGAAATCTGCTGCCTTCCCCCTGCCAATTAATTGCATGGTGATTAGTTTATCCCAGTGATAACATATCAACATAAAGAATATATTCCAGTATGTTTCCCCATGTTTGATTTATGTACTTTACTGACCACGTAATTTCCACTTTTATGCAAAGTTTTCACTGTTGCTTCACATCTTGTCTACTTGTATCAAAAACAAGGACTACACTCTCAGTGTGTTATGTAGTGAAATATGTTTCATTGAGTTTTAATTGTTGCTTATTGCTTTACTCAGACCTTCAACATACAAAGTCAACCAATCAGGACTGTCTGGTTTATTCATTATTTGACATGTGAGAAGTTTTGGAATCCAAGCTCAATTCAAATAATTACAAAACTACAGAGAATCTTCACAAAAAAGTGACTGTTAAAGGATCTGTAAAGAATTTAATTGTACATGTGAAACAAATTTGGATTATCTCCATTTATGCTAATATATAGAATCCGTTACTGATGTGCCAGCATGATTAATGGAAAAATTACCACAGACTCAGCAATAACAAAGATGCCGAAAAATGGCGTTAAACCATAAAAAACAAACAAAGAAAAACCATTACATGTGTCTTTAAAAAAACAAGAAAGATAAACAATAATTCATAAACATATTTTATAATAGAACAGATGAATACAGTATAATATATGTAAATTTAAAAAAAGCTAAAGTTTATGATAGAATAATGAGCATAACTAATAATTAACAAAGACAATTTATGATAGAATAGGTGAACATTAAACAATGTTAACAATATTGGGTCTGTCATGCAGATACAAAAAAGTTATGAGACTGGTCATTCAAGTCATTGTCTGCATGGCAGTAATTCATTGATTCCATATAATTTGCCACCTGTCGGTTTTGTTTTTTATGGTTTAACGCCATTTTTCAGAACAATATAGGCTATACATGGCGGCCAGTATTAATGGTGGAGGAAGAAACCGGCCAAACCCCAGAAAGAACCACCGACCTACGAGAAGCTACTGGCAAGCTTTCTCACAAAACTACATTTGCCGAATTTTAGACTCGAACACATGCAGACAGGTGAGATGGCAGTGGTCCGTAATGGACAGCACTTTAGACCACTCGGCCACTTGGGGCCCCCGCCACCTTTTGGAGTAGTAAATTGATATTATTTACATGATGTCATTTAGGTGACATCATTTAGGTCATGTCATTTAGGTCAGTTTTGATGGGTTCTTATAATCGTTTCTGTATTAACAATATATGACTTTTTTGACACCAATCAAACTAATAATAATTATAAATAGATCTTCCTTTGAAAATCACTTTATTCAATTATTTTTCTTCCTGTCATCTTTTGCTGCATAAACAGCAATACTTTTACAAGTATTTTTCCCATCAGTTAGGTAGATAGCCAGAAAAGACCGCAAACTTGGGAGGGATTTTCTGCTTGGTGCAATAAAGAACTAAATATCATACCCTAATTTATCAATATATTTATGTGGTTAATTTCAGTAGAAGTTCTTCTGTGTCAAGATAACAAGTTCAGGTACAGATGGAGAATAAAGGTGTTAAGGATGATGATGAGGAGAGGTTAGAATAATGGAACATTTTCTTTTCTTTGATAGAATTATCCTGATTGTGTGTATTACCTGGACTTTAATCTGTAATATGGTATTCTTACATAATCAAGTCCTAAATTTATCAAACTTGTCTGATTAAGTACATAACTCTAAATTTTTGTTCTGCTTACAAAAATGTTGTATTTAAAGATTATTTCTTAATTTTCAAAATTTTTAAATTAAAATATCTAGTTCAGATTTTGAAAGATTTTGCATATGGTTCTTTTATTATTTTGTTGTTGCAAGCTAGGTGAGGTCTAAACATCTGAGGCATAATTTTAATATGCCAGTGATGGGACTTCAAATACAAATATTTCACATTATCATAAATTTAGTTTTAATGTTATTTCTGGTCATATATGGCCTTCCGAGATATGCACCCATCACTATATTTTCATGTTTAACTTTATGAAACTTCTTATGGAATAACAACTAGTTTATAAATAATTAATTTGGCAATTGATTATGTAAGAATGTTCAAATTTCTTGCCAAATGCTTGAAGAAAAAAGAATTTGAGCACCTAGGCTTCGCATCTAGTTTTAGACAGTTTGGTATGATATATTATGGTCAGTGCTTTGACAAGCTAGACTGTGTGCTATTCAGAAAAAAATGCTTAAAAATCCATCATCATGATCTTTGCTGATCAGCAAATCGAAGCCATCCTTAAGAGTTTTATTGGTTAAAGACCTTTAGCTTTGTATTTAATTCCACTACAGGACTCTACGAAAATCATTTAAAACCAGTCTGAATGGAAATACTTTTCCAAGAAAACCCTTTTGAACCAGTCTGACTCGAAACTATTTGTGTCCAAGAAAATCATTTAAAACCAGTCTGCCTGGAAACTCCATTTGTGTCCAAGAAAACCATTACAACCCAGTCTGACTGGAAATACTATGCATCCAAGAAAACCATTACAAACCAGTCTGACTGGAAACTCAAGATGAGACCAGGATTTCAAACCAGTCTGACTGGAAACACTGCATGACTCAAAGAAAATCATTACAAACCAGTCTGGATATGCTAAATGAGCCCAAGAAAACCATTACAACTGATCTGTCTGGAAACACAAAACATGAATATAAAAAAAAATATCTGTTAGTCAAATCATTACAACATTTTTGTGAGAGGCAAGATCGTGTTATTGTGATATATTTTTAGCACAAGAAAAAGATAAAATTTAATTCACAAAAAACACTACAAATTGGATTAAATAATATGGATCTGCATTGCAATATGGCTGGTGATATTACTGCTGTTAATTAAATAGTCAAAACTTTAACTGGCTTCTCTCCGAAAATTTTTAAATTTGAAAAAAAGGAAATCCGGAGAGGGGAGGGAAAAATTAGACATGTCACAATAGGCCAAATCACTTAGGAAAAGGTTAACAAATTAAATATTTTAAAATATGCTTAGCAGAAATTGATGAAATTTGAAAAAAGCATTCAGAGATAAAGGTTTTCATTATGCAAATAATTCTGACATGAAGTCCATTTTGTGAACATTATTAATACTAAAAAACAAAGTCTTGGAATGACAGTTTTGCCAAAGCACACTTCAAAATTATAGCAAACCTTGCAAAAAGTCATCATGGTTTGAAAGTTTCTAAATTCTATACAAATAATGCAGAATCAGCTTTTTAACCAATGCTGAAGATTCTAAAATAAGAGACACTTTCAACCTTTTCTGGTAGCAATCAACATATTTGTAAACAAACACAAGGCATTGCATCTTTCTTGGCAATCAGTTCTAGGCTATCATGTAGATGAAGTTCTTGTATTTTGTTAGATCTACTTGTTATGTACCAGAAGAGCTTTTATGATGGTCTGTTGACCAATGTCTATTTGTCCATTAGCACAAGTTTGTTAATACTACTCCTCCTAAACTACTTAGAGAAAACTTTTACACACAATAGGCCATCAGACCAAACCATTTTCTACATTGGCTTAATTCAATATGATGCCATCCAATATGGCCACCGTATTGATTGAAATTGAAAATCTTATCTTTACTCCTCCAGAATGGTTATGTCAACATGTTTCATTAACTAAACAATGTCTTTGTATTTTTGTCTGTTTGTCCTAATAGCACATTTCATACTTTCAGAATGCCTGCCACAGTGGCCATCTTGAAATCAAAATCTTGTTATCTGTATTTCTTATGAGTGAATGGTCATGTCAGCATAGCATTGCCACTGTATTCCTATGATGTCTTGCTCTCACTGTATTCTTATAATGTCTTGCTCTCACTGTATTCCTATGATGTCTTGCTCTCACTGTATTCTTATGATGTCTTGCTCTCACTGTATTCTTATGATGTCTTGCTCTCACTGTATTCTTATGATGTCTTGCTCTCACTGTATTCCTATGATGTCTTGCTCTCACTGTATTCTTATGATGTCTTGCTATCACTGTATTCCTATGATGTCTTGCTCTCACTGTATTCTTATGATGTCTTGCTCTCACTGTATTCTTATGATGTCTTGCTCTCACTGTATTCCTATGATGTCTTGCTCTCACTGTATTCTTATGATGTCTTGCTCTCACTGTATTCTTATGATGTCTTGCTCTCACTGTATTCCTATGATGTCTTGTTGGTCATAAATTAAACTTTTTCCATTCCTACTTCTAATATGACTGGCACAATGACCATCCATCTTAAAATCTTGTTAACGCCTTGTCACTTAGATGTCTGGTCATATCAACATTGTGCTGTCACCAAAAGCAATGTCTGATCATATCACTGATATTTTTTTATATATGCTATCAGGTCAACTTGAATTTATTGATTTGGGGGAATTTGTTTGCTACAAATATTGGACAGTTTATATCTTGTAACAAAGAAGTTCAGACTTGCTGCAATAGCCAGAATTTACAAAGTGAGTTTCTATTCTATGACTTTAAATGGTCTAATGGTTTGCCCAAATCAAAATTGTTTGCATGCTTCATTTTAATTTAATACAGAATATGCCTCTTTCCAGACACAGTAATTAATAATTATTTCCTTATGCATGGGAAGAAGTGAATGTAATTGCTTTTGTCTTGATTTTAAGTATCACAAGAATTGTCTATATTTTTATAATATCCCACAGTATACAAAAAAAAAACATCATTGTATTTTAGGACCTTCTCATGGTCTCACTGTCTGCGTTGTAATATCCCACAGTATAAGGAAAACCCTCACTTTATTTTAGCATCATCTTATGGTCGTATCAAGTTGAAATATCCCACACATAAGGAAATATCTCTTTATTTTAGGACTGTCTCATGGTTAAACTGCGTTGTAATATCCCACAGTATGAGGAAAAATTGCACAGTATTTTAGAAATGTTTAATGGTCTGACTGTGTGAGTTGTATTTATTACAGAATAGAATAATGTTTTGGCTTAAAGGGCTTTTCCCAGATGATATATTGAACTGAAAAATGATACCTTGGAAGTGTTTTCATAAGTTTTCATGTTTGACTAAATTCATGTGTGAACTGGAATAATGGTCACTTTGTCGAGATTTTCTGCACATTCTACATGATCTATCAATTTTTAAATTCACATTGAAAAAAACTTGGTTTACATTTATTTATCAAAATCTATTAATGATCTCAAGGAAAAATATCATTCCATTCTGTCATAAATCTTCACTAGCTCCAAATTTTCACCCAAAAATATTCTCAATAATAAAATGGCTGCATTTGTCAATTTTGAGTAATATTTCAAAGCCTAGAGTAGTATTGTGAATTTGAGGAATATGTTTTAAGACCAGGGTAAAATTTATCAGTTTTGAGCAATATTACCATGTCTTAGTTTTGAGTAATATTTTAAAGTCTGGGGTAACATGTGTCAGTTTTGAGTAATATTTTAAAGTCTGGGGTAACATGTGTCAGTTTTGAAAGGAATTAGACTTAACCAGTTACTATTTTTTTAAACAAAACAGTATGGTCAATATTTGTCATGGATTTAGTGACTAAACTTCGTTATACAGCACCCAGCACTGTAGAATCCTTTAGAACTCTTTACTTTATGTCTGACCTTTATATTGCACTCCCACACTATCCAGCACCCCTCACTATAGAACACTAGCACAATTCTTTTTAAAAGACTAGTATAGATACAGTGGGACCCCGCTATAACACGGTAGTTGGGAGCCATAGAATCCGACCGTGTTATGAACCGAACCGTGTTATAAGCAACCATGTACAATACCTACACATTTTTGGATTTAATTGGGGGGGGAGGTACATAAAGACGGCTGCGAAAATGCATGGCACAGTTACCATTTTTGATCAATATATATTAAATGAGATAAACAATTCCTGTGGTAACAGAAATTGCAGATATAATATATTACTTTATTCAGAGAACCATGCATTGGTACATACACGTGTCTAATTTATATATACATGACTGTATAATCTATTGCATGAAAAGAGTATCAACACCGTCTACTCACCAGCGAATCTTGTAACATACATTCAATCCATAATAAAATATTTCCATCGAAAATATCCACACACGAATGTAAAATATTCAATAATTTTGTCACAGATCATTATGTGACTGAATTCAATGAAAAGAAAATAACAAAAATTACGTAACGGGTGTACGTAATGAATGATGAAATAGTGCATGTCCGTAGATTAAATAATGGAAGCTAAAGTGTATTCCTATAATAACTACATGTACATCTCAGGATCTTTCTGTCTCTGAATTCAGTCATTGTAAATTTCAGCACATTTTCCCACCCAAGCTGCTAGTCAAAGTCCTTTGAACTTGCCGCCCAGCTATTGCATCATGTTCTTTTGATGTACTCTAATAAATACAGCAGGCAGAACTGGCTGTATTTTAACCACTGATTTATGTCACTGTAAATATCAGCACACCTAAAATGATAAAGTAACTTGCAGAATTCGAATTTACTAGTCAACAGATTGCATAAGACAACACCGCCAAGCCACACACACATGTTGGCGGCTTATTATTTCTTTGATGATGTATAAATCGTTTCATCGATTTGAACAAGTTTAGCTTGGCAGTTCACTTTGATGATAAACAATGTACTTAAATGATTTATACATTCTGGTGAGAATGTTTTATCCACCCCCACATTGGCTGTTGCTTAGTTATGTATGAAATTAAGAAAACATATATTGGAGATTATTAGAGCAACGATTGTATTCAGAATGCATTCAAGACAAACACAAAAGTAGACATGATGGCTTCATTGCTCAGGGATCAGTAATAATAATATTGACACTTACGAGCTGTCAAATTTTAACAATAAACAAAGATCAAAGTTCTCAGTAGGCCCAGCAATCGGTTCATATTTCCGATCTTTATTCTGGCACAAAACTAGAAGAAATTTGTTATTTTTTGAAATTTTAGGATTTCCTCCCCAAAATGATAATACATTTTCTACACTTTTTAGACGAGTATGAGAATGATAATTAAACTCTTGACGCATTTTATTTTTCATACTTAAAAGATTTTTTTTTTGGTCTTTGAGAAAAATACCTGTAATAAATTACCAGAAATTTCGGGAGCCATGCCACGACCGTGTTATATCCGAATTCATGTTATAACGGGGCTCGTTATAGCGGGGTCTCACTGTATTGATCTCATTTTGTTATTTGTCGGTACATGTATATGGATAAAGTACTTCATTTATAAGGCATTTTCCAATGGAAAGCATTGTACTATATGTATAAAGTACTTATATAAATTATACTTCATGGAAAGCATTGTAATATATGTATAAAGTACTTATATACATTATACTTTATGGAAAGCATTGTAACATATGTATAAAGTACTTATATACATTATACTTCATGGAAAGCATTGTAATATATGTATAAAGTACTTATACACATTATACTTCATGGAAAGCATTGTAATATATGTATAAAGTACTTATATACGTTATACTTCATGGAAAGCATTGTAATATATGTATAAAGTACATACATACATTATACTTCATGGAAAGCATTGTAATATATGTATAAATTTCTTATATATACACTAGAATGCATCGTAATATCATTGTACGTGTTATCTTGTATGAATGTACCAGTGCTGGAATATATAGTAAAATATAACGGTACATCTTTTCTTTTAAGAATGTACCAACCCCAGAGTTCAATATATTACAATTATACATCTTAATTGTATTTACTTACCAGCCTAGGATTGTACTTCTACCCTGATAATTTAACACCAAAAATATAATGAAATAATGGACTCAATAAGGTAACCTTTATGTTATTCAACGAATGCATTTAATAAAATTACCAGCTACAAATAACAATCTATTCATCAGAGTATACAATTATCAGCTACATAGAATAATCTGGTTATCAGATTATAACATTACCAGCTACATAGAATAATCCTGTCGTCAGAGTATAAAATTACCAACTACATAGAACAATATGGTAATCAGAGTATAACATTAGCTGCTACATATAACAGTAAGGTAGTCAGAGTATAACATTACCAGCTACATATAGCCATGTGGTCATTAGATTATAACATTACCAGCTGCATAGAATAATAAGGTAGTCAGAGTATAAAATTACCAGCTACATAGAACAATCTTGTCATCAGATTATAACATTACCAGCTACATAGAACCATGTGGTTATAAAGTATAACATTACCAGCTACATAGAACAATCTGGTCATCAGAATATAACATTACGTGCTTCGTAGAACATTGTGGTCATCAGAATATACCTTTACCAGCCACATAGAATGTGTCAAAAATAAGGAAACCGGAAGTGAAAATTTACCATGAACATTTGTTGTGCCTGACCTGGATATGACATAGTGTACTGGCAGTGAAAAAGTATTTAAGGCAGAGAAACATCACAGCAAATGATAGCAATCAACAACTGGCCAAAGTCACAGAAATGAACACAAGCATTGACACTATCAGTTTTAAGGCAGAGAAAAACCACAGCAAATGATAATAATCAACAACTGGCCAAAGTCACAGAAATGAACACAAGCATTGACACTATCAGTTTTAAGGCAGAGAAAAACCAGAGCAAATGATAGTAATCAACAACTGACCAAAGTCATAAAAATTAACTCAAGCATTGACACTATCAGTTTTAAGGCAGAGAAAAACCACAGCAAATGATAATAATCTACAACTGGACAAAGTCATGGAGATGAACTCAAGCATTGCCACTATCAGTTTTAAGGCAGAGAAAAACACAGCAAATGATAGTAATCAACAACTGACCAAAGTCATAGAAATGAACACAAGCATTGACACTATCAGTTTTAAGGCTAAATATTAATACTCCATTATGGCTGTGGTAAAGGCATATAATGTTATCATTGTCCATATGTCTGTCTGTCTGTCCATCAATCATATGCATTGTAGGTTTTCATTTAGGTTCAGTCCCAGCGGCATAAATATATAGTTTATTTAAATATACATTCATTGCACAGAAGTGAAAATATGGTGTTCACTTCCAGACACAGTGCTGCGGATCTTTCTTCCATGGACATTTCTTTTTTTATTGGTTTGATTTTCTGTTACAGAGCAGGAAAATCAGTTGAGGGATTTGAGTATGTATTTTTATTTGACATGTTTAAATTTCTGTTTCAGAACAGGAAAAGCAGTCAAGGGATTTGAGTATGTGTTTTTATTTGACATGTTTAATTTTCTATTACAGAGCTGAAGAAAAAAAAAACAGTCGAGGGATTTTAGTATGTACTTTTATTTGACATGTTTAATTTTCTGTTACAGAGCAGGAAATCTAGTCAAGTGATTTGAATGTGTAATGTTATTTGACATGTTTAATTTTCTGTTACAGAGCTGAAGAAAAAAAAACCAGTCGAGGGATTTGAGTATGTACTTTTATTTGACATGTTTAATTTTCTGTTACAGAGCAGGAAATCCAGTCTAGTGATCCGAGGATGCAGATGAGAAGTAGAAAAAGTTTAATGGAAAGAATATTGCTGAAACAGAACTTTGTGAAACATTACCAGATTTTCCAAATTCTCTTGCAAATTTTGTCCCTATAAATAAGCTATACTGTGAATGATTCTCATTTGTATCAATTTTCATTGTTTTTAAACAAAATACCATTTTTGTCCTTGTTATATTGTCTGGGAAAGAGATCCTCTTGTTTTCACTCAAATACTTTTAATTGTTGGAATTTTCAAATGTGTAACCACAATATTGGTATTACACACACACACAAACACACAAGATTGGTATTACACACACACACACACAGAGGCACACAATATTGGTATTCCACATACAAACACACACACACAAGATTGATATTCCTAATTGGCTGACATGGACAGTGTTACAATATTACATATACATTGACATACCTAATTGACTACCATGGACAGTGTTACAATATTACATATACATTGACATACCTAATTGGCTGCCATGGACAGTGTTACAATATTACATATACATTGACATACCTAATTGGCTGCCATCGTCAGTGTTACAATATTACATATACATTGTCATACCTAATTGGCTGCCATTTACAGTGTTACAATATTACATATACATTGTCATACCTAATTGGATGCCATGGTCAGTGTTACAGTATTACATATACATTGTCATACCTAATTGGCTGCCATGGACAGTGTTACAATATTGCATTTACTTGAGTATGAGTGGTCTCTCTTTAAGGTGGTATGCTCTTTTTTTTCAGTAGGTAGTGTTTTAATAAGGATGCTTTATTCATATGTACACAATTTGGAATAATTTACATATACAGTACATCACAGACTTCATGTCAATCTCCTATCATTAAAATCAATGCTTAGTGTACAATTCCAAATGACTAGATCATTGCAATACGACATCTTCCCAGCCTTATGACATAGAATATTGTACTGTGGTATTAATACCAATGTATATTGAGTAACTCATAATGATGTAGTCATTCCAACAAGTCTTCATAGTCTCCTGTTATTTAATATAGGTCTTTGACAGCTTTTAGGATGCCCTGTTTTTTAATATTGGTCTGTGACAGTTTTAGGATGTCTGCTTTTGTAAATTATGCTTCCTGCTTGGCTTTTAAAAAATGTGATCATTTAATTTTGATTTCACTGAGAGGATGCCATTTGTTACCTTGTAACAATATGAACTCGGAAATAACTTGGATGTAAAATTATGCAGTCTTTTAGTCAGGAACGAATTACAAAATGCTGCAAAACAGTTTAAAAATCACAACTGTAAAAGAAACATGATGTGATACAGTTTAAAAATCACACTAATTGTAAAAGGAAATTATTTGGTTTCCTGCTTTACAGTACAGTAACACAAATAGGCTATTTAGTGCTGACACAATTGTAGCTAACTACCATGCCAAAAGACACGCCACAGTATCTAACCCAGACTGATCTGGTAGTAGGATTCGAACTTATACCATGTCCAGTTTTGAGTTAAGAATGCTAACCACTTAACCACTGCAGATCTCATAAAAGAAATGAAGTGATACAGTTTAACAAATCAGAATAACCGTAAAGGAAAATGGCATGATAGAGTGGAAATAATCACAATAACTGTAAAAGAAAATAATGTGATTCAGTTTAAATATTAATAACAAGCAAGTGAAAGAAAATGAAAAGTAGAAAGCCTGCCATAAATAAACAGCAGATGCTTTTTGTTACAGAAAAACTATTATCTCAAGGAGTCTTAAATTCTTCAATCTTTGTAGATCAGTTTTAAATACACATTCAGTTATTATTTAAAGCACACCACCTATTATCTGTGTAGATCAATTTTAAATACACATTCAGTTATTATTTAAAGCACACCACCTATTATCTGTGTAGATCAATTTTAAATACACATTCAGTTATTATTTAAAGCACACTACCTATTATCTGTGTAGATAAATTTTAAATGCACATTCAGTTATTATTTAAAGCACACCACCTATTATCTGTGTAGATCAATTTTAAATACACATTCAGTTATTATTTAAAGCACACCACCTATTATCTGTGTAGATCAATTTAAATACACATTCAGTTATTATTTAAAGCACACCACCTATTATCTGTGTAGATCAATTTTAAAAACACATTCAGTTATTATTTAAAGCACACCACCTATTAGTGGGACCATCTTATTATGAAATGCATTATATATTATTCTAATTATTAATTAGTGAAATTGGGATCATGGCATTCATCAGTATCTCATACCAGTTTTTGTATTCAGTTTAGAGGTATACAGTCGGATTGTATAAAATCTGGTTTTGTCTTGAAGTTTTTGCATAGTGATCCTGTGTGTGTGTGTGTGTGTGTGTGTGTGTGTGTGTGTGTGTGTGGTCACATACAGAAGGGAGGAATAAACTGACAAAATCCACGGAAGTCAATTTTAAAGCAGTAGCCTGAAGATACAGAAAGGCTTAGAAATGATGTGAAAGTAAACTTAAATGGGCAAGCAATAACTTAGTAATCAATTACATATAAATAGGCACATGTTTAAGTAAATGAAGGATGCCCCATATGACCAAGTGGTCAAGGATGATCGCTTTTACAGATGACTAACATTTCATCTCACAATACATGGGCTTGGGTCTCTGCTCAGCCAATGTCGGTATGTGACACCACCAAGATGATCAAGATTAGCAAGATGATCCCCATAGGTTGGTGGTTCTTCATGGGGTCTCCCTCCACCTTAGAAACTGGCTACCATGTATAACCTATTGTGCGGTGAAAAACTGCATGAAACCAACACCAATAAAAAATTTATCTAAAGCGAGAAGGGACAGAATCAGGGAAGTCAGTGAATGCATGTGTGTATGTATGAAGCATTCTCATTAAAGTAATACAGTGTAATTTATGTACAACATTTATGGCATATGTTTCTTAAGACGAGTACACATATGTACATAGAGAAATCAGATGTCAGGTAAACTCTGCATTCATTACTTTTGGAGTAAACATCAAAAAAAGGTAAAGATTAAAAAAAGTTGTACAAATATGCAAAATTTACTCCATATTCAAATGAGTGCAGATGCAGATATGTATGTGTGTGTCTCAGTATGTATGCAAATTGTGTCTACATATATGTAAGCATGTGTATAAATGTCAACATGCATGTGTAATATGTATGTCACAAAATTCGTATTTTTCTCTGTGCCAAAGAAACTAATTATGTGCAATATCTATGTCACAAAAGTCGTATTTTTCTCTGTGCCATAGAAACTGATTATGTGTAATCGTATTAGATATTTTAGTTGATCAAAGTGTATGGAGTTTTATCAAATATGACATTATCAACTGATTTTTATACATGTATACTGAACGACTCATCTATTAACAGTAAGAGTTTTGTCGAATTATGGACTGATAAGTAACATGCTTAATCATTCAAGGAAGCAGCACACACGAACCACAGCATCTTCAGAAAAAGTTTTGAATAACTCGATATTATATCATAACACAGTTGCATTAAAGCTTAAAGAACCTTAAAATAGTGTTGAAATAAGTATTCAAAGCCGGTGAAAAGTGAATTTTATAATGCATTTTTTATTTTAGTGTGATTAGATAAAGAAAAAATCAGATGATGAATGCATTTACATAACGATGTATGATACCATCTGTATTTCGCTATATGTATATATTGTATATTTGAATGTTTGGCGTTGTTATATAGGGTTTATGTAATGCATACTTATTTGTGATTCTTTTTTCCTATTTACAAATACAGTATTCACCGGTCCTCTTGAATTTAATTAACTGCTGGCTTGTATTATGCTGGACTATAACTACCTTTTATCCACTTACATTTTTTTCAACTTACATCATAATGGAATTTTCACATTTCCCAGAAAATAGCCCTATAGCTATGATGACCACATAGCCCAATCTATATCAAATTCTCAACAAAAATCATATAAATGCATAATTCGGTTCACGTTCAAGACAAAAAAAAATACAAAATGTTAAATTTCAAAATCCCTTGGTACATCAAGTCTTAGAGAAACATGCTTATACAAGTGAAAAAACTATTATGTAGGGTTGAATGCCCTCTCACATCAGTATTACCCTTAACAGAAAAAATGGCAACCATTTTTAAATCGAAGATTACATGTAGATACATAGAGTAATATTATCTTAATTAATATGCTCGTTTTACATAGCAAAATATGTGCAGTAAAAACTCCTCGAGCAAGTTTCAAAACATTGGCAAATGTTATAATTTGTATAGAACAAATATCACGCTAGTAGGATACAAATTTAACACATCTGTACTTTGTAAAATGAACCTTGACCTTGAATGAACCTTGACCTTGAAAGACAAGACTAATTTTCATCTTAATCTTCTAAAAATGGCAGCCAAGATTAATATTTTATTTGGAATCGTTTATCATTTGAAGACCTTCACTTGTTAACCTTAATATTTTCTTCAATGACCAAATATTTACATTTATTAGGTAGATTTATTACGTAGGTTTTTTTTCATAATGTTTTTTGTAAAATGTTTCGTTTTTTAGAATGTAATTTCCTGCCATTTTACAAAGGGTTACCGGTGCCTACCTTTGTTACAATTATTCTTTATGTTGGAATTTTGTATTGACCCAGTTATCTCTGATTTGATTAAATTTACATCCAATAAGCTTTGTTTGTACATTATTTATGGTGCTACTAATCTCTACCAAATGTAGGTTACAGTGACACATGAAGTCAAATTGCCCTCATTTGGGTCTTAGATTTAAATAGAGCAGGCAGTCGAAACATCACATGACGTGGACATTTTTATTTAATTTTGTTTTGTCTTCTGCAGCAGTATTTTATTTTATTTATTATACTTAAAGAATTTATTGAATTACATGTACAGAACTATCAGTATACTTTGTATAGTCTTGCCTTTGATGTAGTGTGTTTTTATTCTTTAAATTAGTGTGTATTATCTTAAAGTTGTTACTTGATTGTATCTTGTTTGATTTTATTGTCTTCTATTACCTTGCCTTTATTGTACATATATCGGTGTAAGTATTCTATGTATTCTATATGATGTACCCTTTCTTGCCAAATTACCGTCTAACGTAAGTACTTTTTGAGCATCATAGTATTGTATTTATTATTTTACCTTCCCTTTCCTTGTTGATATCACATCCACCATAGTTACTTTGATCTACAAATTACTGTGATTAATTTTGTAATTTTCTTGATTTTATTGGAGTAGAGTTCCCCTTTGGTTTAAGATGCCAGACAACAATTGTTTCCTCAATTTACAGTAATCATATTATTGGTGTGCCATTAAGATGGAGGAGGGGTCATTTTTAACAATTTTGTTATTGTTCATAATGTTTCTGGGCTATGTGTTTCCAAATTGAGATACAGAACGAATTATGGTTGACCAGTGACCGCTCAAGACTTGCTAGCCATGGGTCACGCAATCAGCCTGAATCAGCTTGGCAAAAGACAGTACTCCCATTGCATCAGTAGTATATATCCTTCCTGTTTTGATATGCCTTCAAACTCCGCTAAACAAAAAGAATTCATGCAGTGCAAATATCTGTGAAGTATATGGTTTCAGTCTTGTTAGATATCGAAATCATCAGACTATAAAAATAAAATAGAACCAGGTCTCGTCTTATCACTAGCACCATCACTACCCAGTCTAAGATCCTAGATCTCTGTTAAATCTCATCCCATCACTTAACACCATCACTACCCAGTCTAAGATCCTTGATCACTGTTAATCTCATCCCACCACTTTACACCATCACTACCCAGTCTAAGATCCTAGATCTCTGTTAATCTCATCCCATCACTTAACACCATCACTACCCAGTCTAAAATCCTTGATCACTGTTAATCTCATCCCACCACTTAACACCATCACTACCCAGTCTAAGATCCTAGATCTCTGTTAATCTCATCCCATCACTACCCAGTCTAAGATCCTAGATCACTGTTAATCTCATCCCACCACTTAACACGATCACTACCCAGTCTAAGATCCTAGATCACTGTTAATCTCATCCCATCACTTAACACCATCACTACCCAGTCTAAGATCCTAGATCACTGTTAATCTCATCCCATCACTTAACACAATCACTACCCAGTCTAAGATCCTAGATATGTTAATCTCATCTCATCACTTAATACCATCACCCAATGTAGATCCCAGATTAATGTTAATCTCATCCAATCAATAACACCATCATCACCCTGTCTAGATCCTAGATTACTAACATCATCACCCAGTCTAGATTCTAGATCACTGTTAACCTTACCCAGTCACTAACACCATTATCACCCAGTCTAAAATTCGGATCAGTGTTAATCTCATCCCATCATTAACACCATCATCATCCAATCTACATCTGATATAACTGTTAATCACATCCAGTAACTAACACCGTCATCATCCAATCTAGATCTCAGATCATTGTTAATCTCGTCCAGTCACTAACACCGTCGTCATCCAATCTAGATCTGATATCACTGTTAATCTTGTCCAGTCATTATTACCTTCATTCCCCAATCTAGACCTCATATCACTGTTTTTGCAGTGTACATTTTATACATGCTTTAAGAAATCGTTCTGGCAATTAAGTCAAAGGGAGAAGTTGAATCGAATGAATGTGGGCACTGAATCGTTTCTTTTCCAGCTAGGCACACAATCGAGTTCACATGCATAACACCATAAAATCAAAATACCAACATTACGTTAAGTTCTAAGAAGCAGACATTACATCTTCAAAATACCAACCATACGTTAAGTTCTAAGAAGCAGACATTACATATTCAAAATACCAACCATACGTTAAGTTCTAAGAGGCAGACATTACATCTTCAAAATACCAACCATACGTTAAGTTCTAAGAAGCAGACATTACATCCGCTGCTGGTAGTTTAAATTGTGTGCAAGTAAAAAGCAAAGTTAAATATAGAATATCAAATATATTGATACTTCACATTTTCTAGTCACTGTATATGCTACGTTAGTCCGAAATTGGCACATGTTTCTTGTTTTCCAGCTTATAGTTTCGATATGCCATGATTCAAATGAACTAAGAAGGATGATTGATAGATCCATGTCACCTGATTATTATAAAACTGGGCAATGCGACAAGGAAATATCTATATCATGAACAATATTTTGTTCTGGAGTTCAGATGTTGTGGAAAAGGGTGATTGTTCTTATCCATGGAGATCAGATATTGTGGAAAAGGGTGATTGTTCTTATCCATAGAGATCAGATGTCGTGGAAAAGGGTGATTGTTCCTATCCATGCAGTTCAGATGTTGTGGAAAAGGGTGATTGTTCCTATCCATGGAGTTCAGATGTTGTGGAAAAGGGTGATTGTTCCTATCCATGCAGTTCAGATGTTGTGGAAAAGGGTGATTGTTCTTATCCATGGAGTTCAGATGTTGTGGAAAAGGGTAATTGTTCCTATCAATGGAGTTCAGATGTTGTGGAAAAGGGTGATTGTTCCTATCCATGGAGTTATGATGTTGTGGAAAAGGGTGATTATTCCTATCCATGGAGTTCAGTTGTTGTGGAAAAGGGTGATTGTTCTTATTCATCTGACAATGAGTAGGTTCGTATGTCCGTCCGTTTCCAGAAAATCTTCATTAAGATTGTGCAAACAACGATAAAAGTAAACATGAAATTTGTTAGGCGTATTTATAGCCATAGATAGGTGACCATATTCTATTTTCGTATTGTAAAGCTTCTTTTTCTCCCTCCCTTTATGTATTCACAGGCGTGCTTCGTTGAGTCGAACTTGTTATCAGTGATTGGTATCGTTCATACAGGAAAATTCGTTTAGTTGAAGCAGCGTTGTACAGCTTGCAATTTTAACTCGTGTACTTCACGCGTGCATGCCTCTTCTAGGATGGAATTCACATATACGACACACGTACATGACTCGTACATACCCTTTGAAGGGTGGGATTCGCATACACGACACACGTACGTGACTCGTGCATACTGTTCTAAGGGATGAATTCGTATTTACAGTATACGTATTTGACTAGTGCACACTCTTTCAATGGTGAAACTCTCCTATACGACACAAGTATTTGAGTGGTGCACACGTCTTCTAGGGTGAAACTGGACCAAAGTCCATGACCACTGATAGTGGAACTCCTTCCTGTAAAGAGTTGCTTTCATCCACAAAACTTGGTTCCTTTTTATCAAGCCACACTAATGTGTATGTATAACGAAACTAAAGCATAGACTTTTATTATATAAATGTGATCTACATGATTTTTTTAAATGCCTATTTTTAAGTATTTTCTTTACTTAGTTTCATATAGTTATATACTTTTTAAAGAAGGGCTTGTCTTGGAGGAGTATGTATTTGCTTTTTGTCTGAAGAACTCGTACAAAAGGTTTTAGCCATTTTTACTTGTATATTTATGAAAAATTTGGACTTGAGACATTTTTTTCAACCTTGTAAAAACCGTTTGAAAAATCAATGTCGTAGATAAATATAATGTATTAAAATGCGATTCAATTTACTCATTATTAGATTATCTAGTCAAATTTCATGTCACGAAAGCACCATTTACCATTGTAAATTAGTTATTGAAAATTTTAACTTAATTTTTTTTTAAATCAAGATTTTTTTTATACATATTTTTAAAACGAGACTAACTCTGAACATTATTAATGAGTCAGTTTATGGTCGTCCCACATATAACATCGATTTGACACACATAGTCTACAGGAAACACATACAAAATCGATTTGACACACCTAATTTACAGGAAACACATAAAACATCGATTTGACACACATAGTTTACAGGAAACACATAAAACATCGATTCGACACACATAGTTTACAGGAAACACATAAAACATCGATTTGACACATAATTTACAGGAAACACATACAACATCGATTTGACCCACGTAGTTTACAGGAAACACATAAAACATCGATTTGTCACACATAGTTTACAGGAAACACATACAACATCGATTTGACCCACGTAGTTTACAGGAAACACATAAAACATCGATTTGACCCACGTAGTTTACAGGAAACACATCAAACATCGATTTGTCACACATAGTTTACAGGAAACACATACAACATCGATTTGACCCACGTAGTTTACAGGAAACACATAAAACATCGATTTTGACCCACATAATTTACAGGAAACACATAAAACATCGATTTGACATACAGAAACACATACAACATCGATTTGACACGTAGCTTACAGGAAAAGGAAATTTAACAGGAACAAAATCTAAAATATGTATGCCTGGAAAAGAGTTGATTTGACCATCGGGGCAACTTGCGGGTTTTTTCCCCCATATTGGTATTTCCTTCATATATTTTTAAACATTCAACTTAAAAAGAGCTTACCAAAAACGGTTCATTGTAATTAATTACTACTGTTAGGAATATCTTGGTTACATTAATGCAATGCAAAATAGGTGTAAACGTTTACTCGATTGATATTAGCGCATGTATTTCAATTTTTACTAGTTTCCAAAACATGACCTAATAATTATAAGTACTCTTCGCAGTTAGAACTAATTACAATTGTAGTTTCTTTTCTACTTAATAAATGTCATTTAATAAAAATAGTGTATAAATGTCCAAGATAAGAAAATAAGACCTAATTAGTTATTTTAATGGGTTATTGTGTGTAGTAAATTGATTGTGTCCTTTGGCTTATCGAACACAAATATGTATTGTCTTAAGGTGATATATGTAGTCACTTGGATATATATGTTTGCCCTGACTTATGTGTTTGTAATTATCTTATTTGTAATTAAAAAATCTCTTGAAAATACGAAATCGTTTTATTCCTTCACATTTTCACAAAAGGACACTTGTTATACTTATTATTCATAGTCACAGCAAGATGCAAATATTCGACTAATTCTTCACACATTCTCAGAAAGACGCTTGTTCGACTTATTTGTTACAGTCTCCGAAAGATACTTATTCGACTTGTTCTTCGCACTGTCTTAGAAAGAGATTTCGACTTATTCTTCACAGTCTCAGAAATACACTTGTTCGTCTTATTTTTCACACAGTCAAGGAAAGATACTTGTTTGTCTTATTCTTCACACAGTCTCAGACATATAGCAGCAGAGGGGGCGGATCAGACGTCTCTAATTGGGTCAGATTTTAAGCAAAACATTTTAAGCCTCCTTTTGCCAAATGGAGCCTTAACATTTTAGAGCCCTGTTTGTCAAATTAGGGGTTTCTACGGAAAGGAACCAGAGAGGGTGCAAAAACTTCAAAAAAAATATCTTCCAACCTCGTCCTCGCAGCCCCCTCTGCTGCTATGGATTAACCGAATATTTTATCAAGTCCGACACGATATCGCGTCCGAGGGTCTGCTAAATTTATCGTCACAAATCTATGTTGGATTGACTGAGCGCGACTAAAGAAATTTCTAAATTGATTATGATCCATATCACCGCAGCACCAAGTTTGCCAAATATTTCGTAGCGTATGAGTATCAACTCCGTTAAACACACACAATAAATTGCAGTTATCTCTGATCACTTTTGGTATTTGTGTATACCGTTGAGTGACATATATTACATCAGTATTTTTGTGTCTGCCTCTGGAAAATATCCAAGCGGGATTCTTTTGATTGTCTAACATGATATCGTCGAATACGACTAAATTGTTAATATCTCCATCGATATCATCAATGCTCGGTGCTTCATCGATATCGGTTATAAACTCAATAATACCCTCGCCAGATTCTTCTACCGCTTTGTCGTTAAAATCTTTTAACACATTGTAACATCGCTGATCGTCTACACTAAGAGCTATTAAATACAACTTGTCCCATTTCATCCATCTCGTTATCAAATTAAGTAGCAGTTGTGTTTTGTCACTTCCAGATGGTCCGATTATAATCATTCTAATTGAATTCGGTAACATCGCATGGTGTTTAATAGGTTCTCGTCGTCGGGTAGCTGAATAATCAGTTACATTCATGTTATTATATATAAATTATGGATCTATATTGTGTGACGTATAAGTCGAGTACTGGCACAAACGACTTGACGACAATAACAACTAAAAATAACCGATCAGCACTTTCTGGTAAAAGCGTACAATGCAGTACAAAGAAATTTAGATTTGTTTTAATGAGATCTGCAGATAGTTTTAAAACAAAACGAGGAGGTGATATTGCAGCCAAGCTAACTAAACTCCCGGGAACACCATGGGCAAAGTATCCAGGAGAAAAACATCTTCCAGGATATAGTTATTGTGGACCTTGAACTAGACGCGATATCCGACTTGATGATAAAAAAACCATCCTCGACCGAGTGAATATCTAATAAACGCTATTGATAAGGCGTGTCATGCCCATGATATTGCTTATAAAAATAGCAATCTGCAACATAGACATCTCGCAGATGTGAAATTTATTCACGCGTTGAATTATATCACTGATAAATCCTTCAAAGAAAAGTTGGCTTCATGGTTAGTAAAATCGGCTAAGAAAGGTAAATTGATGTTAGGTGCCGGTAATTAATAACAACATGGAATATATTTACTATTCTCCAAGAGGATACTGGAGGGGCAAAGTAGCAATTGGTAAACTCGCTAGCGCAGCAAAGGTGAAAAATACCACTGCAGCGGATTGGTTATTCAAACAGGCGATATGGCAAATTTATCTACCGCCGCCTAAACGAATTAACTTCGCGTATTATGATGTCATCGTCCCTAATGAGGTTCATCAGGCTGATATATTATTTCTGGCGCATGATGGTAGTTACAAATACGCGCTAACCATAGTTGATATTGCGAGTCGATACAAACAAGCAGAACCACTAAAAACAAAATCATCAACTGAAGTGGCTTCTGCGTTTCAAAGGATTTATCGAAGAGGTCATCTGCGCTGGCCAAATCTATTACAAGTTGATCCTGGCAAGGAATTTCAGGGTGTGGTTTTATCAACAATGAAGAATCATAATGTCACCATCAGACGAGAACATACTGCACTACATCGCGATCAGGCAATTGTTGAAAGATTTAATCGCACACTTGCTAAGCGGTTACTTGGATATCAGTACCCGAAGGAATTTATTCAGGATAAACGATCTCGTGAATGGGTCAAGAGATTACCAGGCGTAAATACCGCGCTGAATAATGAGGTTACACGAACGATTAATATGAAACCTAACAACGCAATTAAAAAGAAGTCTATACCAGTACAACCACAAAAAGATTTTTCAACAGAACCAATTCTTGGTAATGTCACTGTAAGGGATTTATACGAACCAGGAGAGCTCGAATGTGGCACAGAAAGGGCTACTGATCCTATTTGGAGTGTCACCGCGCATAAAATATCTAGTATAACACAATCTACGGGTAGACCAGCAATCTATAGATTGGATTTGACCGCTCCTCAGCGAGGATTTACTCGACAACAACTACAAGTGATACCCGAGGATACTCAATTACCACCGCGTGGTCTTAACTAGCGCCTCTTCGTCTGTTACACTCAAGACAAGTCAGCATCACGTTACCCGAGGATTCTCAATTACCACCGCGTGGTCTTAACTAGCGCCTCTACGTCTGTTACACTTAAGACAAGTCAGCATCACGTTATCATTAGTATGGCCTACGCTACTATCTTTTCTGTCTACGGTAAATTGTCGAGAATCCTTATCCGACCAAAACCAACTCATTATACAATTGCAACTCGCGCAGTGATTATTCTGTTGTTGCTTCAACGCGATTATTAATTCAGCATCATTATCAAATTCTCTATTATTTTTTTTTACCCTGCTGTTTTAACCAGACAGCTTTTTTCTCATTATGTTCTTGACAGAGTCAATGCTGATTGTAGTGTCGTTATCATCACCTGACTCTGTCAGAACAACTCTTCGAAGCTGATTTATTCTTCGTACTCTGGACACTGCAAGATAAATTAAATTTGACCACTCAATGCGATTTTCTACTATCCAATCAATTGTATCAGATATAGTCAATCTCTGTGAAGAATGTATCGTTGCTGCGTAACCTAGCGTCCATGGGGATTTATCAGCACGCAATGCATCTTCGACGACGCTGATATCAACCAGCACAATATCATTTAACACTAAATTCTGCTTTTTCCCACTGTCCTGGAATATCAACTTCGATATTCTGCTTTCGTATATCCGAAGGCCTATAACAAAGCGGCATTGGAAGTGATGCAAATTTTTCTTTATGCATTTCAAATAACTTTATCTGAAGTGTGTTTCTGACTATCTTTCTACTTGCGATTATCAAATCGTTTGGTCTCCACGCTTCACAGAAATCATTCATGGTAGTTTCCGAAATTATTTCACGCGCTATCTCACATTGGATTCTATCAGGTTGTAATCTGATTAGATTTTTGAACTTTTGTGTTCGCGTGCAATAACCACTCGAGAAACTTTTGTAATACATCTAACGACACCGTTCATATCTCATCCCAAATAATGACTTCAGGAATAAATTTCTCACCCATTCGTTCAGGAGTCCATTCGTCGCCTTTCCATCGAAAGAAACTATAATAAGTACAGGCATTTACCCCTCGTTGTTTAATCTCTCTGGCGAGTCTGTGGGTTGGTGTTAGTGCAATCATATTTGATTTGGAAACGCTAGCGTTTCTACGAAATAATTCAATCGCACGAGTCGTCTTTCCTGACTCGCCACAGCCGTTTAGGAAGCTGGTTTTATATCGGCATATTGGATCAGATATCTGCGGTGCATTAGATCGTTCTGATATTTTAAAGCCGCTCAAATATTTATCTTCAATCGTAACATCTGCTGATTTGGAATAATCACACGGTATTTCTCGCTTAATTCTCCATGACCCCCAACTCTCGTCAGAATTAGTGAATTCAGCCACTGCTTCACTGTATTTCGCGTTGATATAAAATGAATCAGTGGCGACTCTAACGGCAGTGTCAGGAAATCTATTTATCATCGAAAATAAATTGATAGAAGCATAAGCTAACATAGACGCCCTCAAATGTGTATACTGAAGATTTTCTCCGTCTGCGTAAGTAACAATTGTACCAAATTTTGTTCCATCGGACAAGAAAGCGTCTTTATGATCTACGTATATACCCTTAGATGTCATATTTTCCACCTTGAATAAATTTACCAATTATTCTTCTACCAAGATCTTTTGCGTCTTTGTTTCTGATTTCATATAGCTGTTTGGACCATTTCACGATATTTTCTTCGTCAAGATCGGGAAACTGTTGTCGTTGTTCGCTGATTATACTATCTAGACTATCGGATTGTGATAACCAAACATCAGTCTGCGCGTGATATGATATAATAGCTTCAACGACAACCAGCGATTTTAGTATACCGCAATCAATCATATATCGTAACAGCACTATTGGCATCCAGTGATTTTCAGATATATGTCTACCAATCCAAACATAACAGCACGGATGAAGTCCTGTAGCCAATTCAAATGATACCACACGAGCGAATCCGGTTAAATCAAAATCGGGTAGTGGTCCATTAATTGCAACACGGGCCATCTTGTGTGTGGGATGTCCAAATCGCTTGAAGTATTCAGCACATTCTCCGTACCCGAGAAAACTCTCTGGATAACACGCGACCATATCAACCGAAATAATACTTTCACGATCGTATTTTGCATTCCATAATCCGCCGTGGTTGTATTCGATACAGCTTGATCGGACATCTGATAGAAACTCAGCTCGTGTTGGTTTCCATGTGTTTCTCTTTCTCGCAAAATGAGCTGCAACAGACGAAATTGTAAAACAGTTTGTTAATAATTGTTCGTCGTTGAAACTCTTCGAGAAACTACTAGCTAGTTTTTTCATCGCGTGTTGGAGGGCTTCAGTGCGGTATAATTCTCCATTGGGTCTTACAAATTGATCGAACCTACCTTCTTCGTCTTCAAAACTGTGAAGTAACCATGTCGACCAGCAGTGAGATGCTCCATCACGCTTGAATTCATTAAAACAATCACGAATTTTACCCAGCATAGTTCTATCACGAATTTTACTCTTTGGCTTATTAGAGACTCTATCGAGATTGAATTTAGCATTTTCCTAGGCGTGATTTTCGATAATCTCACGAACTCCTTCATGCTAAATTTAAAACAAGTATTTAAATAGAAAGATTTGATATAATGAATCATTGCAAATGGCTTATGATTGGATCGGTAACCCCGTGTAACAAATCATGCCGAAAGGAGTTCTGTGGAAATCATATGCAAAGTTTTCGACGTGGAAGTCTTGGTCCGATCCCTTGTAAACGATGTGGGGTAGGTGTGCGTGGTAAATCACAGTTGTGTCTCAGTTGCGGTGGTAAGAGATACAGAGAATTGAAGCGTTAAAACTATAAGAAAGCTAAGAACTCAATCAATGACACTGATAAAATCATAAGAACTCCTCAAGACTACATCGGAAGATTTCCAAATGTAATCATTCGACTAAACAATGAATTAGACAAATTGTATTATGTATACAAATGAACCAAGGATTCCGACCACATCCCGTGATCACAAACTATGAGGAATCCAGTGATGGTATTGTCAGACATCGTAAATTGAAGAAACCAGTTGGTGCTGACAATGGTATGGGGTATTTAGTGTTTAGAGCCGGAGGGAAAATACGTCTTAATCATATAATCATATATGAATGTCACAATGGATTGATCAAGTATGGTTTTGTTATCGATCACATTGATTCCAATCCTAAGAACAATTCTTTATCAAATTTGCAGGCTATCTCACAAAGTGAAAATCTAAAACGAGGAAAGACTGGACAATATTCGAAAAAGCGAGACCCGTAAGATCTATTAATACAACAAATAACGAGGAAATATTATTTCAATCAATACCTAAGGCCGGTAGGTATTTCGATATTTGTCTCCCTTCTGTTCAATGTGTTGCAGAGGGAATTTGTCGATCTGCGATTTCAAAAAAGACCGGACAAAAAATTCAATTCGTTTATGCATGACGTCCATCTTTGAGAAATATATTTTTCATATTAGAAGTATATAATTATCAATAATATGAATTCTCAAAATATCAATGAGGTCATAACCGAAATTTTAAAATTGAAATCTCAGGGGATTTACACATCTGATAGTTTAGACTGCGATCAAATTATGTCCGACTTCCAGGATATTGAATACGGCGCTAACAATAACAAGTATGTACTACCCAAACAATATGCCCTCGTAAAACGAATTCAGAATTCAATTCGCGATTCCCTTCTATGCTGTGACGACGTCAGTTTGTCCCGTTATTTACTATCGTGGAAAAAATAAGAAAGGAATTAGGAAAGGAATACGAAATAAAAAGGACGATTAATTCAAAAATCAGAAATATAAGATTGTTAATTAAACAAAATGAAAAACCCCTTTCGGATAATTGTTAGTAAAATACTTCTGTTAAAATTCTTACTACAAACATGTATAAATAATCCATGGATGGTATCATAAGTGTTTTACTAAAAGGAAGTTGTAAAATTTCGTAGTAAAATATTTTTTTTATTACTGAAATAAATTTTCATAGTAAATATTTTTTAGGCGTTATTGACTGATTTTTGCTATTGTTTTGACTGATTTTGGCCGTTTGTGACTGATTTCGGTTATTTTTTGACTGATTTTGGTTATTTTTTGACTGATTTTAAGCGGTTTCAGTAGGTCAAATGGTCGATTTTGCATGGGATTTCTCGTAGACTTTTTCACTTTAGAATGAGTTTGAGTAAAATAAATCATAAAAAAGTCACAAAAACTGACAAACATGAACAAAAAACGACACAATCAGTCAAAAATACACTAAAAACTGGGTTGGTTTCAATCGGGTCAAATGGTCGATTTTGCATGGGATTTCTCGTAGACTTTTTCCACCTAAAATTATTTTTGGGTGACAAAATCACTGCATTTAGATTGAAATCTCTTCGTACACTAATTGGAAAATTGTTTACGATTTCAATAATGGTCAATGAAGCATTAACGACCCAATTGACTCGTGAGAGACTGGCCGCGATCAAAAAGTATATACCAATCCGCGACTCTGTCGGGAATAAACTGCAAGCTAGACAGAGTTTACAAACTGATTTTGCTGTGGGATCTGAAGAATTGTTTAAACCAATAACCACAGCAACGAAGGGTGTAGAGCGTGCTATATGGGGGGATGTTCCCGAGACGGGGGAAAAAAGAAAAGAAAAACCTCTTATTGGTGAACTGGAAAATATAGCAGCGGAAACTGAACAAACAAAACAAGCTGTACAAAAACTTCACCATGATATTGATGTTAGTGAACCACCTGAATAAAAAAGAACAGTAGATGATTTACGCGCGAGATTTAACGAGGAAGGGTTAGCAGCAATTATATAGACTAATCCAGCAGGAATTCCAGCGCTTGTTGTTACGACTTATGAAAACAGACAAAAAAATGTTGAAACCAGAACATCATAAATATGTTAGAAATATAACTCATTGGGCTGATGTATTCTACAAAATCAAAACTAAAACAAGTCAAATTGATAATGATAACACATCATACATAGGATATATCAATGCGGTGGGTACAGTGTATAAACAATATGAAGAACTAAAACAACAACAAAAACCGCAACAATTACAAAGAAAGCGACAGCAACCTTCAAAGAAAATATCTTTTTCACCTAAAAAACAAGAAGAACCTCAACAACAACTACCACCCCAAGCTTCGCTTGGATCATTGTATATACCATCTGATCGAGATGATGATGATGATCGAGATGATCTTAGTTATTTACAAGAAACGGATTTAGAAAAAATGGATGCAGCAACTGGTTATAGTAGCGGGGAGGGATTTTCTGGGAGTGGAATTTCAGGTAGAGGTCTAGTTAGTTGTCCTGGTAATGTTCTTGGTAATATAGCACGATTAGAAGTTCTCATCGGAGGAAAACAAGCTGGAAATAACTCTGCAGAAATAATTAATGAAGCAGCTGATATATGCAGGCGGTTATTTCAAGGTGGCATCATGGATATCAAAACATATCGAGATTTCATTGGTGAGTTAGTGGAAAATTCTACGGATTATCACAGTGACTAAGTCATCGGTGATGAAGTCATCGCATTAGATAACTATCACTTAAATAAGATGATCATACACTACAATCATGATAAACCAACCAGCGTCTATGTAGTTAATTCACGGTTTCCAGTTTATAACGCGTACTATGGTGATGGTCTCGGTGATACAATTGCAGGGTTATTTGCAAGAATGGCTCCAAAAGTGGCGCCGCTAGCAAAACAATTATCAATGAAAGCCATTAATGTTATTCGTGATAAGGGTATTAGCGCTGTTGGAGATCTTGCCGGAAAAGCGTTTTCCGCGGTAAAGGATAAACTAACAGAGCTAGTTCGGCAGCAAAGGAAACCGGGATCACTGCCATCTACAGCAGAGATGCCCGCAAGTGTTAGAAAAATTATAAATAACGCAGTAGATCAAAAACTAGCGTCGCTGATAACTCCGTCGTTGACAGCAAGTGACCAGGATAACATAACAGCAAATATGATAGCGAAAAGTGGCTTAAAATAACCACGACGACGTCGACGATGATTTAGATCAATGAATATATAATAAAATGTTCAAACGGTCACCTGATACAGCGTTTGATATGGACGCCCCAGTGCTTAAGGATGATTCCGTACGTGATTATCAATTTTATTCTTATCACGCAGTACAATCAGATCTCCGATCAATAATTGAACTTCAAGTTCATGATATCAGTAAATACTTTTTGCCTTGTGAAGCATTTATCGAAGTGGAAGGAGGACTTGTAACAAATGATGCTGCTCATAATGATCCACCATATAACAATAACCCAACTATCCGAGTTGGTTTTGTTAATAATGGTATCATGGCGTTATTGGAAAGCGCTAGATATTTCGTTGATGGAACAGAAATTGAATCTATAGAGCGTGAAGTTGATGTTGCCACAACAATAATCGGGTTAGCGAGATATTCCGATGATTATACAAGAACAGCGGGTCCATCTATGATGTTTTCTAAGGATATCACTGATCGCGCTGATCACCTCCCGCATATTAAAATACGGACACCACAAAATACCGCAGCTGATCCACAACCACATGCTGCTTCTCCTGAACACCGAGCAGGACCAGCTGCCGTCTTTGATATTCTCGGAAGCATTAATGATAATTACAATCTAGGATTTGCAACACGCGTATCAACATTGAAGAAGCCTCGTCGACAGTTTTCATGCGCGATTCCACTACATCATATGTTTGGAATCTGTAGAAACGTTCAAAAAGTTATATATGGAGCAAAACATACGGTAGTACTCGTGCGAAAGGGTACTGATAATGATGCAATCTGGCGTGGTGCTGTTGTTCCTGCCGGTAAAGTCGTTTTAACAAAACTATCACTGTGGATGCCAGTGTTGACTCCATCAATCACCACAGAGGAGCGATTACTATCATTTATGGACCAAGGAGGAAAGTCGTTGCTGAGTTGGCTAACAACAAGTACAGATACCAAGGATTCTGATGTTGATAATACATTTACGTGGAACTTGGCATCAAAACAGGGTGTTTCAGCTCCGCGTCATATATTTGTTGCACTACAGAATAGAAATCGATTAAACTCTCAAGAACACAGCCAAATGATATTTGATAAATTAGATGTTACTGACGTCTCGCTGAGAATAAACGGACAACAGGAACCATCCGAGGATATACAACTTGATTACTAAACAATCATATTGAACGCGTGTATCATCGGTTGTTGACATATATGGCACGCGATCAAAATGTTGATACTGGTCTGCAAATATCACAATTGGATTTTAGGAATCTGTATCCGATCTATTACTTTTCGCTGGAACATCTTGATTTAACAAGACAGTCCGTCGTTGATATACACTTTAGAGCTCGTACAAACCCTGGCGGTGTTGGTTATAGAGCGGTTGCTGTCATTCTCAGCGATAAATCAATGATACTTGAAGGTGTTGGCAGAAGAATGAGAGTAATTGATGCATCAGTAGAAAACATGTGGTGTTTTCCAAAAACATGTAACAATTAGATCAGTCTGTTATTGTATAATGAAATACAGTCATATTAGTGTTGCGTTAACTCCCGGTCAACTCAAGAAATTGCAATCGGAATCAACTAAAAAATGCTGAACCACAATAACACTGAAACCCAACCAGATGACTGGCGGGACGAATAAATTGTCGCTGAGAACTCGTCAAGTAAAACACTTCAATGATGCGATCAAGGATAAAAAAGGCGTTCAGATCACTCTCTCTGCAGCCGCGATCAACGACATGAAAAACTCAGGTGGTATATTCCCGTTGTTAGCTGCGTTACCAGCGTTGATTGCGGAAGTGGCCCCAGCGGTGGCTAACGCGGCGACGCTAGGAGCCGTTGGTACCGTGGCAGGGATGGCATTAAAGAAAGCAGCTGGGAGCGGGTATAAAAAAAAGAAAGGAAAGGGCCTAAGACTACCAGGAACCCCGTATTCATGGTACAGCGAAAAAGGCCTGAGAATCCCAGGAACAGTTTACTAACTCGGGAATCTTCGATTGAGGAACCTTTGGTTCCCATGTCCAATTTTCATTTACTCGATGCTGCTAAAAAATTGGTCATAAAAAAACTTCAGAGGTGTCTTTATGAAAGATCAGTTGCCGGCACAACCAAACAGCGTTGAAACCGGTATTATTAATCTCGATAACAGCACCGGACCTGGTACTCACTGGGTTGCATACGCAAGTGATCCACGTGCAATCGTTTATTACGATTCATATAGATTAGCACCGCCGAAACAATTCATGCGTTATATAAACCACTTAAAAACTCCTCGTTGGAATTCTACGCTAACAACATAACAAATGAATGACCCAACAATATGCGGCATCGAAGTATTAAATGTACTTGAAGCTATTCCATCATCTGGAAAACCACCACATGTTGTCGAAAATGAATACACTATTAATCACTTTTTAGAGAGAGATTATATAGAATAACATGATTGATATTTGGGGGAGACAATTATCAGCGCTGAAGGAACCCGGACTTGATGGCGTTGCAACCGGTGATATAAAAAAAAATCATCAAAGATGAAATAGCTGAGACGTTGAACATAGCAAGTGTTGATCCCAATGAAATAGTTGCATTTCAAGATCGTCAGGGTAAATTGAAAACTAGTAATTTTTCCCTGGATGATATTTTAGTTAAACAACGAGACGCAACCGAGAACACCGTTGCGTTATTTTCTGATCAGGGTAAACTCAAACCCGGCGTACTTATGTCAATAATCACAGATAGATTAAAAATTCTCAACGATGAGTTAAAATTCATACTAAATTTTTTTGGTGATCCAGCGACAACATCTCCGAAATTATCATTAATAAAAATCTCTATGGACAATATCAAAACTGTCAACGATGAATTAAAATCGATTATCTTTCTTCGGCGAACCAGCGGTAACATCACCGAAACTCGCAGCAATAAAATTTTCTATGTTGGAATTAGCATCACTTCAATCTAAAATTGAAGATAACGGAAAACAGTTTTCAGTTTTTCGTAAAAATATCATCGAGAAATGTATTGGAACCGCGTTGGATAAAATTGAAATAAAATTCCCGGATATTAAAAAATCCATCGATGAGACGAAAAACTTTATCGAAGCAACCAAAAAAGATTTTTCGAGGATGATAACAATCATTGAAAAAACAAAAATTCCTCATGAGAAAACCAACAACGTAGTATACACGATCCAACACGGATCATTTGCGTGGACTCCTACAGACAATATACTAAGTATCACCGCGACCGTCAAAGGGTTTGATCGATTAACACTAGTAACACCGACTCAATGTAATATATCATCGTCGAGTTCATCTGGGGTCAACAATACGATATCAACAATCATCGATAAGGATACAACCGAACAGTTCACGATAACAACGAATGATAATAATCTAGCTAGGGTTTCAGTATCATGGTATGTGGAATTCGTAGCGGATTTAAGTAAACAACTAAATTGAAATCGTAAACTAATTTAAAAATAAAATGTTGAACATAAAGAACATACATCAAGACATAATGAACACCAGCTGAGTATGAAACATTTCTAGAGACATGTTGAACATAAAGAACATACATTGAACACAATACGTAGTAAGGAAGAGACCTAAATATCTGGATGACCAGACTTAGTTAAGATCAGATTCTTCAAAACACTATGCTTACTAAGGAACATAAGTAAAGGTAAATTGGAACTAAAGATGAGCATCTATTATACTATATTGGAGAGTTAGACAAGTCCATAAATGGAGTAGGCTTCCTTGAAAACAAAGCCATCAAGGGATCTGTGCTTGAATGTTGCCCCTTATCTAGCAGAATCATCTCCATTCGTCTAAAATACATCTCCCTTTAGCATCACAATTATCCAGATCTATGCTCCAACTACTAATCACGATGATGAAGAAACAGAGGAATTTTACAACAAACTCCAGGGTATAATAAACATACTAAGTAAAATAAGACATCCTCATTATCCAATGAGACTGGAATGCCAAAGTTGGCAAAGATGCTCTAAAAGACTGAGATGATCATTGTGGAGCTTCTTGCAATGAGCTTACCAATGACAGAGAGAGACGACTGCTCGAGTTCGCAGGTAACAACAACTTGGTACTAGCTAACACCCTGGGCCAACATATAGCTTCACGATGCTGGACATGGCACGCACCAAATGGGACCCATCATAACCAAATAGACTGCATACTGGTTCAAAAACGGTGCCGATCTGGCATCAATAGAGCAAAATCAGGAACATTCCAAGGTACTGATGTTGGGAGTGATCACGACCTCGTCATTACGAACGTTCGAGTGAGGTTAAAGAAAATTAACAAGCCAAAGAAAACCAGGCTCAAATTCAGCCTTGAACAACTGAAGGGCCCTAACATCTGCAAGTCATTCAAAGCCAAAATTGGATGAAAATTTGCTCCACTTCTTGTGATGGATGTTGATGTTAAAGTGCTGACAGACACTTTCAACAGGGTGATTACAGCTGCCAAGGACATCATTGGCCTCCATCGCCCAAAGAAAAAATCCTGGGTTACAGAAGAGGTTCTGAATATGTGTAATGCCCGAAGAGACCTCAAAAACACCAGATACACAACAGTGGCAGTGGAGTTTAGAGAACTACACACAGTTATCAGAAGAAAAAACATGAAGAAAGCCAAAGAGTTTTGGATTGAACAAATGTGCACAGAAATAGAGAGCAGTCTGATAACAAATAACAGCAAAAAGGCATTCCAAATTGTGAAAGACCTCACCAGACAGAAACAACCAAGGATCAGTAACATTCAAGAAGAAATGGAAAATGACTTAAAGAAACAAGTGACATTGCAAAAAGATGGACTGAGTATTGTAAAAAAAACCTCTACAACCATCCGTCAACAGAGACCCAGAGGTGTTTGAAGTTCCAAACTCAACAAATGATGATGATCTTCCCGTTTTCAAAGAAGAGGTGGAGTCAGCAATAAGAGCACTGAAGAATGGGAAGGCAGCTGGAGTAGACAAGATCCCAGCTGAACTTATCAAGAATGGTGGGGAATCAGTGATAAAGCTATTATCAAACATCTGCAACAAGATCTGGCAGAACGACGAATGGCCAACACAGTGGACCCAGTCACTGATAATAACACTCCCCCAAAACAGGCAATCTTCAGCTGTGCCAAAATTACAGAACTATCAGTTTTATCAGCATGCTAGTAAAGTGATGCTGAAGATCATCTTAAACAGACTGAACCCACAAGCAGACGAAATAATCGCTGCAGAACAGGCAGGGTTCCGGAGTGGAAGAAGCACATCAGAACGAATATTAAATCTTAAGGTTATGTGTGAAAGTACTCAGAACATCAACAAGATATCTATCATGTGTTCACATAAAGTGGCATAAGGCATTGTGGGCCACAATGAAAAAGTATAAAATGGGTCAAACGTTGACCAACACCATCGAGCCAAGGCTACCAGTGCAGTATCGGCTTAAGGTTCTGTGGGGGACCGGTTAAAGATAACAGTTGGAGTACAGCAAGGCTGTCTCCTGTCACCCACGTTTTTCAACATCTACTTAGAGTGCATCATAAGCGAAGCCCTGGAAAACCACTGTGGGACAGTCAGCTTTAAAGGGAATATAACATCACCAACCTCTGCTTTGCAGACGACATTGATGGGCTGGCGGGCAGTGAAGATGAGCTTGCCACCTTAGTGAAGAACATGGATGAAACATCTTCCAGATTTGACATGGAGATACATGTAGAGAAGACAAAGCTGATAACAAATAGTAACAAACAAATCTCAACCGAGATTAAAGTCAGAGAACAGGAACTGGAAACAGTGGGCCAGTTCAACTATATTGGTTTCATAATCAAAGAAGAGGGAATAAGAGCAGACATTTTGTCACGAGCAGCACAAACAATGCAGCCATGCCAAAGCTAAGACCATCTGGAGAGAAAAGAATATCTTTCTGAAAACTAAAATCAGACAAATGAGAGCACTAGTCATCTCAATCTTTCTGTATTCATGTGAGGACTGGACCTTTACAGCAGAATTACAACGAAGAATCCAGGCACTTGAAATGAGATGCTACAGAACCATCCTTGGCATCTCTTACATAGACCACATCACAAATGAGGAAATGCATAACACCACCAGATACAAAGTATGCCATAATGAAGACCTCACCACTGTCAAACAGAGAAAGCTGAAATGGTATGGCCATGTCACTAGAGCCAACAGTTTATCCACAAAAGTACTGCAGGGTAGTGTCTAAGGCGGTAGAAGGAGAGGTAGTAAGAGACAAAAGTGGAGTGACAACATCACAGAATGGACCAGGAAAATGTTTGCGGAGACAGAGGCATTGATCGAGACAAGTGGAGGTAACTGGTCAGATATTCAGCAGCACAGTGCCGCAATAATAACACTAGGTCAAAAGACTTAAAATGAAAATAAACTGGACACTATGCTTGGTAAGGAACATAAGCAGAGGTACATTGGACAGCAATGCTTGGCAAGGAACATACGTAAAGGTAAATTGCATACTGTATAAGTAAAGGTAAATTAAATACTATGCTTGGTAAGAAACATAAGTAAAGGTAAATTGAATAATATGCTTGGTAAGAAACATAAGTAAAAGTAAATTCAATACTATGCTTAGTAAGAAAAATAAGTCAAGATAAAAAGGATATAAAGCTTAATAGGAAACTCTTTAAAGTTAGATTGAAAAAGAGACCATGTAAGAGAAAGATTTACACGTATACACACAAAAAATGAAAATACCGGCCACTTTCCTTAGTAAGAAAAAGATTTACACGTATACACAAAAAAGATGAACATACCGGCCACTTTCCTTAGTAAGAGAAGGATTTACACCTATACAAAAAAAAAAAACACGGCCACTTTGCTTAGCAAGAGAAAGATTTACACGTATACACAAAAATTAACATACAGGCCACTTTCCATAGTAAAAGAAAGATTTACATGTATACACACAAAAAATGAACATACCGGCCACTTTCCTTAGTAAGAGAAAGATTTACACGTATACACAAAAAATGAACATACAGGCCACTTTCCTTAGTAAGAGAAAGATTTACACGTATACACGCAAAAAAATTAACATACCGGCCACTTTCCTTAGAAAGAGAAAGATTTACACGTATGCACAAAAAAATGAACATACAGGCCACTTTCCTTAGTAAGGAACAAACCTAAACAAGTAGATGACAATAAGGGTTTGTAGAGGAAAAAGTAACTGAAGACAAGCAAGTTCGTGTAAAATCGGCTTAGATTATACGGATGTATAATCAAGGTAATATTTAGTATTTTAATATCATTTGTTATAAATAAATGACATAAATATAATACAATACGTCACCAGATTTATCTTCCATGTAAAGTCTGGTGAATATTGACTGTAATAATACAGATAAATTGACATGTTCCATACGTGTAGATTTCCCTGTTGGTTTGTGGTCAAGGATACTGAGTCAGTGCTATCGATTTAGACTTCATTTATGTTCTGCATGTACAACCGCGCCCAATGATTGAATGTTTTACTTGACAAATAAATGTATCAAAACATCATTTCATAATATCGATCACAAGAACTGTAGGTCAAAATACAGTATGTACATGATATCATGACTGAATATAGAAATATCTCCAGGTGGTTGTGGCCATGTTGCAGATGATACTTAATCACATACCAACCGATTTGTGCTTCTTGTACAATCCACGTGGTTAATGCACACACACACACACACACACACACACACACACACACACACACACACTTTGAAAGATCACAGCGAACAGTGATGGTTGACGACCATGCAAGCAAGCGTTTACATTGGAAAATAATACCAACATGATGACTGACGTTGTTCCAGCAACCCGTTCTAACCATGTTTTGTATCAAGGTCAAATATTTTTTAAAAAATGTATTAATTAAAAATGAAAATAAAGAAGAATATAGCATATACAAATTAAAACTTTATGGTAAAAGAGAAACAAACGACTGGAATTGATTTATAAATGCGCCATCTTTATTCTTCGATAACAAGCACCATTTAATAACATGGACACGATATTCCCGTCGTATAAAGTGCAGGCAGATCAGAACTTATGCTGCTCACTTGCATAAAGTAACATAAATAGCCTATACCCTTATCTCCCACATACATTATGTTATGTCATGGACGTATGTAGTTTGTTCTTTGTTGGATGCGTGTTATACATGAGCATTATGCAACATGGTTATATGTATCTATATTGTTCTCTGTTGGATGTGTGTAATACATGATCATTATGTAACTGTATAGATGTATCTATATTGTTCTGTTAGACGCGTGCTATACGGAAGCAAGTACGGTAAGAAATCGATTCAGCGTAATGACGGTCTCTGTTTATAGCCACGCCCTGGTAACACATTTACATCATGGTGCAGATATTTGGATTGTAGTCGCCACATAAATAGTTGCAGCATCAATAGAGAATCTCAATATCAGTAATTATAATAGAGAATCTCAATATCAGTAATTATGATAGAGAATCTCAATATCAGTAATTATAATAGAGAAACTCAGTATCAGTAATTATAATAGAGAAACTCAGTATCAGTAATTATAATAGAGAAACTCAATATCAGTAATTCTAATAGAGAAACTCAGTATCAGTAATTATAACAGAGAAACTCAATATCAGTAATTATAATAGAGAATCTCAATATCAGTAATTATAATAGAGAAACTCAATATCAGTAATTATAATAGAGAAACTCAGTATCAGTAATTATAACAGAGAAACTCAATATCAGTAATTATAACAGAGAAACTAAATATCAGTAATTATAATAGAGAAACTCAGTATCAGTAATTATAACAGACAAACTCAGTATCAGTAATTATAATAGAGAAACTCAGTATCAGTAATTATAATAGAGAAACTCAATATCAGTAATTATAATAGAGAAATTCAGTATCAGTAATTATAACAGACAAACTCAGTATCAGTAATTATAATAGAGAAACTCAGTATCAGTAATTATAATAGAGAAACTCAATATCAGTAATTATAATAGAGAAACTCAGTATCAGTAATTATAACAGAGAAACTCAATATCAGTAATTATAATAGAGAATCTCAATATCAGTAATTATAATAGAGAAACTCAATATCAGTAATTATAATAGAGAAACTCAGTATCAGTAATTATAACAGAGAAACTCAATATCAGTAATTATAACAGAGAAACTAAATATCAGTAATTATAATAGAGAAACTCAGTATCAGTAATTATAACAGAGAAACTCAGTATCAGTAATTATAATAGAGAAACTCAGTATCAGTAATTATAATAGAGAAACTCAGTATCAGTAATTATAATAGAGAATCTCGATATCAGTAATGATAATGTTAATAACACATTTTATGTGCAAGCAAACTACATTTGTATATGACATGATTATAGCATGGTCTTGCCTCCAACACCAACTTCTCAGTTTTAAATCTTGGTCAGAATATTTTAATTCAGGCCTTGTCAGCTGAGTTTTATAAAAATTTACAGCTGGCTACATTCTTCAGATAAAGTTCTCGCGCGAGACTAAAAACAAACAACCAGTTTATGTTTTCAATGTTTTCTACTGTCATACATTTTTTAAATTATACAGCAATTTGTACAAGAGAGTGAGTTTTATGACTGTCAAGCGCCATTCAAAGGAAATGTCTGGTACCGAGTAAGCTGAAAAATTTTGTGTAAAGCTGTGGTGTGCAAACTTTTCGCTTGAGAGCCAAATTGTAAAGTTTTCTAATTGTAATGTTTTCTAATTGTAATGTTTTGTAATTGTAATGTTTTCTAGTTGTAATGTTTTGTAATTGTAATGTTTTCTAATTGTAATGTTTTGTAATTGTAATGTTTTCTAATTGTAATGTTTTCTAATTGTAACGTTTTCAAATTGTAATGTTTTCTAATTGTAATGATTTCTAATTGTAATGTTTTCAAATTGTAATGTTTTCTAATTGTAATGTTTTCTAATTGTAATGTTTTCTAATTGGTTTTCAAATTGTAATGTTTTTTAATTATAATGTTTTCTAATTGTAATGTTTTCTAATTGTAATGATTTCTTACATAGCTGTTGCTGCAAGTTATAAAAGGATGGCATACCAGATATAAGTCTTTAGAGTGTCGGATTCTGGTCTGGCATACCAGATATAAGTCTTTAGAGTGTCGGATTCTGGTCTGGCATACTATATATAAGTCTTGCCAGTGTCGGATTCCGGTCTCGCATTCGATATATAAGTCTTTAGAGTGTCGGATTCTGGTCTGGAATACCAGATATAAGTCTTTAGAGTGTCGGATTCTGGTCTGGCATACCAGATATGTTTTTAGAGTGTCGGATTCTGGTCTGGCATACCATATATAAGTCTTTAGAGTGTCGGATTCTGGTCTGGCATACCAGATATAAATCTTTAGAGTGTTGGATTCTGGTCTACGTATGCTGGACAACCCTGTTATAAAGTAAATCATAATCTCTTATTCTTTGTAGGATACCTCAAGTAACTGCGTTTTAACATATTCGATTTTTATGTTGTCTCATAACACTTGAATGAGATATTTTACAGTTTATGAGATATATCCGAATATATATATATATATATATATATATATATATATATATATATATATATATATATATATATATATATATATATATATATATATATATATAGTTTATGAGATATCTAGTTTTTTAAATAAATATCGATAATAAAGATTAATTCAAACGATAAGACTACTACCGTGTTATACATTACAGTTTACCCCAACACCCAACACTATGAAATATAAATGTGCCTGTTCTTTGTTTCTTTTCATGAGTTGGAATTTGACAGATGTGCTGTATATCAAGGTTGCCAGGTAAAATATTGAAACATGTCAGGTTAAGCATATGATAATCATTCACCTATCATTTGAATTATTTAAATTATCGTAATGACATAAATGTTTAATGGTACGACACTTGAGAGTGATTTGACATTTCTTCTCCACTTTGCATCAAATCCTTAAAACTGCCAGTTATTTGAACGTCTAAATGCTACAATTTAAATTCTGCAACAAGAGAGAGACAGACAGACAGATCCAAATATGCTGACTTTATTAGTTTGTTTATAGAAATAAAACTTAATAATAAAATGCTACAAATTCTTACAGGATACAAAATATGCCTGCATTAGGAAGAATTCAAGTCAGTTCCATTGAATGATAGAGAACATGTTACTATGTAAAATTCACCACGCGGTGATGGAGCAGGATCGATTCAAGCCAATTCATATGTATAGTCCAAAATATGTGTGACATTTCCCACGGGGCGGTGGAGTTGGATGAGCTAAAGTTACTTCAATTCCAATTTGTGGTATAATAAATGTTTCCGTGGAAGATTACACACACTGTGGTGGAGCACGATTAACACATACTGCGTCAATATAAATAGATGGTACAAAACATATTCCTATGGAAGATTTCACACACTGAACTAATGGAAGAATTCCCACGCGGAAGTGGAGCAAGACGAATTCAAGTAAAGTTAATTCAAATCAGTGTTTATTAAACTTTAAATGTATTGTACAATACAAGTTCCTGTATCAGGTTTTCCACGCGTTGGTGTAACAGGATAATTTCAAAGTTATGGGACAGGTATTGATGTATAGTTTCACACGTGGTGGTGAAGCAAGAGGAATTTAAGTCATGTCAATTCACATTTGTGGTACAAAACATATAGATGATTAAACAGAACATAATTTTAAAAAAATCAAAGACAAGTGTCAAAACGATGGTACACTTCAAGGATGTTATGTTCCAGTCAGTTCTATGATGTTAATGCTTTAATATGGTGACATTCATAATGAACCCTAACAATTATATTTGTATTTGATATGAGCGGTAATGACTATTTATTGGAAAGCATTGTATACTAGTATACACTATGTTAAAAGGAGAAAACGTGTCCATTTTTAATACAACCATATATTTTGTTTATATAGAATGACAGGAAAGTAAACACTCAATAGTAGTTTATGTACAGGCATTTTTAATGCTTGAGTATACTATTACCCAGTTAGAGACTCTCTCTCTCTCTCTCTCTCTCTCTCTCTCTCTCTCTCTCTCTCTCTCTCTCTCTCTCTCTCTCTCTCAAATTAAAGTCTGAATAATGTAAGGTGTAAGCGAAGAACATGGCAGCTACCATAAAGCTTCTCTTCCCTTTATAATTCGTAATTTAAAATGACATTATTACCTAAAGACATAAAGATGGTGTGATTATGATAGGATAGCCATCTTACAATAAAGATGGTGTGATAATGCTAGGATAGCCATCTTAAAATAAAGATGGTGTTAATGAAAGGATAGCCATCTTACAATAAAGATGGTGTGATAATGATAGGACAGCCATTTTACAATAAAGATGGTGTTAATGATAGGATAGCCATCATACAATAAAGATGGTGTGATAATGATAGGACAGTCATCTTATAATAAAGATGGTGTTAATGATAGGATAGCCATCTTACAATAAAGCATTCTTTAGAGAAATATTAGAAGAGGAAAATCTAAAAACATGGAGCACATAATTAAAACCCAATAAACTCCTTATCATATAAGACAACGAACAAGGGGTGTGATGAAGAAATAATTTGTCACGAGCAAGCTACACTTATTTTATATAAAATGGAGGTAATATGATGCTGTGGACGAAATTAAAGGTAACATTAATAACAGCGACCAGGATTAGGAATCGAGTTAAACGGATCGGAGGGAGCCCACTCGAGCTGGGCTGGGTATGTATATTGCCATCAGTCCTTTTATTATGAGTCTGGATTATGCTGCCGCCGTTTTCAACAATTTTCTTGTCCACCGAAGTAACTGTGTAAATCGTACATTTATTAAAAAGAAACGAAAAGGCAAGCAACAAGCCGCCGTTATTTTTACTATAAATTCTCCCTAAATATTTAAGTTCATGTCTGTCGTGTATGAATCCATTTATAAGAGCCTTTCACTTTATATAATATCAACATGTGTTTGTATCTAGGTTGTCTTCAGTGTAATACAGACTGAAAATTTAAACCAAGCTGAGGTGAGATATATTTATACTTTTTCCGGTGACATACAACTGTAACAAATATTAATGTTAAGTAAGTACGGACTGCATTCTGCGGGAAAAGAACAACACCATGTTAAAATGCTTTGACGATGACCGGTAGCAGCAGAGAGGGTGAGCCGGACAACATTTTTAGACAAGTTTTCACTGAAATCACGCTTAAAATCAATGAAACCAATGACATCAGGCCCAAAAGTCAATGACATCAGGTCCCAAATATGTGTGTGAATCATGGATTAGGTCCAAAAAAAAATTATGAAAAAAACAATGAAATTAATGAAATCAAAAACTTTTCAACTATTACATTTTTTGGGAAAAGGGACTACAACATCGTTGTCACTCACCCTCTCTGCTGCTAGAACTTTCAGTTGGGGTTAACCGAATATTTGATCCAGTCCGATACGATATCGTGTTCCAGACCTTGTCTGGGGGACGAAAATCACTACGATTTCACAAATAGACTAATTTGTAAAACCTCCTCTTGTAAATCAATCAGATTATTAGACTGGTCAGTGAGTTTGAAATTAATTCTGGTTAATGAATTATTATGACATCGCATATAGACTGGATTCACCGGAGACTCAATTATTAAAAACCCTGGAGGAGCTGTTGGTGCAAATGAATACAAAATATACCCTTGCTGAGCTTGATTTGATCGTTCTAAATTTATTTGATAGCTTCCTTCGATCACATCACATACTAAATTGAGCGCAATCACCGTTGAAATATTCACATTGAACGGAGCAATATGCCTGCCACCACCATCTGGGTCATTATTATGTTTGAGGATTTTTATTTCCGGTGATGTTGTTTTTTTCCACGTATCATGAATTATTTTGAAACCAACATCGATGGCATCACTGAGAAGTCTTTTTAGTTCTGGTACGTTATATCCTGGTAGTTTGAATGTTGGGATATCTTCAACGCGGATTTTATAGTCTGTTGCAAATATTGTTCTCGATACGGGAAGATCATCGAGTATAACTTGAATAATTCGTAAATTAAATTTTTCCATATCGTCGATAATTTTGTTGCATATTTCTACGACGCTGATAAATTCATCTCGGGTGAGAGAGCCGGATTTAAGAGATATTAACAACAGTGAAAAATCATTATTCATAACTGTGAAATTTTTAACGATTGTAGGTTCGTCAAATATATAATAACTCCCCCTAAGTTCGTATCTTATCCCAAAAAACTCTAAGGGTGTACTGAACTCTTTTTAACTTTTTACTGGATTATCAGATTTTATCCTGTCTGTGATATAATCAGTTTTTTTGGGTTCTGGTAAATCAATGGTTTTTTTCCCGGGTGGGATTTCAGGCCATCCTAGTACGGTTCTAATAGAACTTTGATAGATATCTACGACGTATTCTTCTGAGTTTATTTCAATGGCAGATGATAGTGTTGGCTCATGAACTGTTATAGCTATTTTTGATTCTTTTCCAGTAATCGATTTTATTCTACGTTGCAATTCATTATTGATTTGTTCAATTTGGTATGATCCGGTTGGTATGGAAACAACATTCCAGTCTGGGGTACCGTCTGGTTTATTCTTATTTGCAAATGCCAGTGAATTATTGGGTTGTTGACCACCAAATGATTTTGACCTAATATTTGGCCAACTGTGGTATACTCGTAATTTTGCTAGCGCTATCTCCTTCACTGGGACCGGAGAGGGGAAATTCACACTGAATTCTGGATTCGTTGAGGTTATTGAGATCATGCTTGTTTGTACTGGGTTTGTGTTCTCCACTATTTGTTGAAGTAATTCCATCTGTGTTGTCATTGTTATTATACTCATGTTGTATTTCTAATTTTGACATCGCAGAATCATATATATCTACCATCGCTGAAAACTCACTCTCTGATATAATTGTATCATCGAGCGATGACGATATCAATGAGGATAATTGCGAGTATGCAGTAGACACAACATGAAATTGAATTATGTAGTCTTGTAGTTTCCGTTGGCTGCATGAGGATATTTTTTTTGTGATTATTGAAATTATTCCAGCGATTGTTGTTGCCGCAGAAATGCAAATTGGAACAGCTATCGGGGCCATCATTGTCACTGAAGACAGTATAATACCAGCTCCGGTGATTACACCACTCACAGCGTACACAGTAACATCAATTGCGGTAATTCTCCTGCGATATTTTTTAATTTTCAATTCATACTCCTCAGACAGGGTTTTGAGTCTAGTTTGATACTCTCTGACCTGATCATAGCGATATTGCGATGATGAAATCATTTTTATTTTAAATACGCTAGCGTTTTCAATTACGATTTACTTAAATCCGCTACGAATTCCACATACCACGTTGTTGAGACCCTAACCAAATTTTTATCAGTAGATGTGATTGTAAACTTTTCAGTTGTATTCTTGTCGATGATCGTTGAAATCGTATTATTGACCCCGGATGAACTGGACGATGAAATATTAAATTGAGATAATGGTGTTACTAGTGTTAATCGATAAATACCCTTAACGGTTGCAGTGATATCTAATTTGTTGTTTGTAGGTGTCCACTCAAATGATCCGTGTTGGATCGTGTATACTAAGTTGTTGGTTTTCTCATGAGGAATTTTTGTTTTTTCAATGGCTGTTATCATCCTCGTTGCATCCCCTTTGATGTCTTCGATGAAAGTTTTCGTCTCATCGATGGATTTTTTAATATCAGGGAGTTTTAGTTCAATTTTATCTAACGGGGTTCCAATAAATTTATCAATGATATTTCTACGAAATGATATAAACTGTTTTATGTGTTCTTCAATTCTAGATTCAAGTGTTGCTAGTACAACCACAGAATTGTTTAACTCATCGTTGAGAATTTTTAATCGATCTGTAATCGTCGAAACGAGTACACCCGGTTTGAGTTTACCCTGATCGGAAAATAACGCAGCTGTGTTCTCGATTGCATTTTGTTGTTTAACTAAAATATCATCCAGAGAGATATTACTGGTTTTCAATTTACCCTGATCGGAAAATAACGCAACTGTGTTCTCGATTGCGTTTTGTTGTTTAACTAAAATATCATCCAGAGAGATATTACTAGATTTCAATTTACCCTGTTTGTCCTGAAATACAACTATTTCATTCGGGTCAACACTTGTTAAGTTCAACGTCTCAGCTATTTCATCTGTAATTTTTTTTGTTATATCCTTGATAGAATCAGGAGTTGCAGTGTCATCGGGTTTGGGTTTCAGAGGTCTTCCCCAAATATCAATCATGATATTGTAAAACTCTTTCTCTCTCTAAAAAGCGATTACTAGTGTAGTCATTAACAACAATATGAGGTGGTTTTCCCCTTGGGTTACCCAAGGAGTTAGAAATAGCTTCAAGGACATTTAATACTTCACTGCCACATATTGGTGGGTCATTGATTTGTTGTGTTGGTAGCGTAGAATACCAAGTCTTCATTGGAAGGGTTTTTATATACCGCATAAACTCTTTTGGTGGGGCTAATCCATATGAATCAAAATAGACAATCCCACGTGGATCAATAGCGTATGCAACCCAGTGAGTTCCAGGTCCGGTGCTGTTATCGAGATTAATAATACCTGTTTCAGTTTTGTTTGGTTGATGTGGTAATTGATCTTTCATAAAAACACCTCTGAAATGTTTAATCGCTAGTTTTTTAGCAGCATCCATTAAATCAAAATTGGACATGGGAACCATTGAAGATTTCTGTATTAATAAACCGTTCCTGGTAGTCTCAGGCCTGATCCGTGAACGGATCTCCCGCTGTACCATGAATACGGGGTCCCTGGTAGTCTTAGACCTTTTCCGCTGTACCACGAATACGGGGTTCCTGGTAGTCTTAGACCCAATCCTTGAACGGATCGTCTCTTTTTTTTATATCCTTGTCCAGCTGCCTTTTTCAACGCCATTCCTGCTGCAGTACCAACGGCTCCTAACGCCGCTGCTTTAGCCACCGCTGGGGCTGCTGCTGCAATCAATGCTGGTATTGCAGCTAACAATGGAAATATACCACCCGTTTTCATCATATTTTTAATAGCAGCCGCAGAGAGAGTAATCTGAACTCCCTTTTTATCCTTGAAAGCATCATTGAAATGTTTCACCTGACGAGTTGTCAGCGATAATTTATTTTCACCACCAGTCATTTGGCTGGGTTTCAACGTGATTGTGGTTCCACATTTTTTAGCCGATTCTGATTGCAATTTTTTGATTTGACCAGGAGTTAACGTAACACTAATAACACTATATGACATTATATATAATTGATTGATTCTAATTCAATGAAAAATCGAGAAAAATCGTTCAAAGATTTTCTACTGGGGCATCTACCACTCTCATTCTTCCACCAACACCTTCGAGTAGCATTGATTTATCACTGAGAATGACAGCAACCGCTCTATAATCAGCAATAGCACCACGAGTCACATTAGCTCTAAAGTGTATATCAACAACTGACTGTCTTGTCAAATCGAGATGTTCCAGTGAGAAGTAGTAGATCGGATACAGATTTTTAAAATCAAATTGTGATATTTGCAAACCAGTATCGACATTTTGATCGCGTGCCATAAATGACAACAGACGATGATAAACTCGTGCAATATGATTTTCTGTGTAATTAAGTTGTATATCCTCAGATGGTTCCTGCTGGCCGTTTATTCTCAGTGAGACGTCTTTCACACCTAATTGATCAAATATCATATGACTGGAGAGTTGATTGCCAACTCGTGCGTTATCCTGTAACGCAATAAATATATGACGTGGCGCAGAAACGCCTTGCTTTGATGCTAGGTTCCAAGTGAATAACCCGTTGATATTTGATTGCTTCACATCTGTACTCACGGTTAGCCAACTCAACAACGACTTTCCTCCTTGGTCCATAAATGATAGTAGTCGTTGTTCTGCGGTGATTGCTGGAGTCAACACTGGCATCCACAATGATATTTTTGTTAAATTGACTTTACCGGCATCATCATTTATATGTGCTGCAGCTGGGTTTGCTGGAATCCTCCAAATTGCGTCGTTATCATCACTCTTTCGTACAAGCGATACTGTATGCTTCGCCCCGTAGATAACTTTTCTGACGTTTCTACAGAATCCAAAAATATGATGCAGTGGAATCGCACATGAAAATGGTTTACGCCCTACTCCCAACATTGCGTTTCGTGTTGCAGCTCCTAGATTGAAATTAGGATCGTTGTTTATAATCATATCCTCGATACCAGCAGGAGCAGGAGGAGCAGCACGATCATTTGGTCGTCTTATAATAAATGGATTTCCACCAGCGGTATTCTTACCATCCTTTGCAAACATCATAGAGGGTCCTGCTGATCTTGTATAATCATCAGAATATCTCGCTAACCCGATGATTGTTGTAGCCACATCAACATCACGATCTATGGACTCAATTTCTTTTCCATCAATGAGATATCTAGCACTCTCAAATAGCGCCATAATACCATTATTGACAAAACCGACTTGAGTACCAGCTGGATACGGTGCTGGTACAGCAGTAGTATCAGCAGCTGTTACAATTTCTCCTTCTACTTCAATAAATGCTTCACAGGGCAAAAAGTATTTACTGGTATCATGGACTTGAAGATCAATTCTTGCTCGACTATTTGAGTCTATGGCATGATAGGCGTAATATTGATAATCGCGTACAGAATCATCCTTGCCAACTGGGGCGTCTATATCAAACGCTGGATCATGTGACTTTTTGAACATTTTATTCTATTTATCAGAGTCTAAATAGTGAAATCGTAAACGATTTTTCCATTTTCATCGACGTAGTTTTTTAAGGCCACTTCCTGCTATCATGTTTGCAATATTGCTTTGGTCTCCTTGATTTACCATCGACGCTAGTTTTTCATCTACTGCGTTATTTATAATTTTACTAACACTTGCAGGCATTTCTTCTGTAGACGGTAACGGTTTCTTTTTTCGCCCCACTAATGATGTTATTTTATCCTTCGCAGTTGAAAACGCTTTCCCGGCAAGATCTCCAACAGTACTAATACCCTTATCACGAATAACATCAATGGCTTTCATTGATAACTGTTTAGCTAACGGCATCACTTTTGGGGCCATTCTTGAAAAGAATCCTAAAATGGTATTGCCGAGGCCATCTCCGTAGTATGCTCTATAAACTGGAAACCGTGAATTAACTACATAGACGAGGGTTGGTTTATCATGATTGTAGTGTACGATCATTATTATAAAAACAATAGTGTTTTCAATTGTTATTTAATCGCTATGATACCCATTTGCTAACTCGTCAATGAAATCTCGATAAGTTTTGATATCCATGATACCGCCGGCAAATAACCGTCTACAAATATCAGCTGCTTCATTAATTATTTCTGGAGAGTTATTTCCAGCTCGGAATCCTCCTACAAGAACATCTAATCGTGATATATCATTGATAACACTATCAGGACAAATGTTTCCAATCCTTGGATTTTGCAGTCCACTTCCGCTATAACCAGTTGCTTCATCTAGTTTGTCTGTATCCGTGGTTTGTAAATAATCAAGAGTATTAGGTTCTTCTTGTTTTTTTTGTCTCCGTGTTGGTGTTTGACGTCGTTCTTCTAAATCATCATCATCATCAGGTGGTAGTTGTTGTTTTTTTTTTGTCTTCTTGTTTGTCTACGTGTTGGTGTTTGACGTTTTAGTTCTTGCCGTTCTTCTATTTCTCGTTGTCGCTCTTCTATTTGTTCTCTTTTATAATTACTAATTCCCTTTTTAAATTCCTTGTATCCTATCTCATCCTTATTCAAACGACCAATCCCCTTATTTAGTTTATACAAATTATCGAACCAATCATTACTTGATATTCTATCATTCTTATACTCGTCCTTTAAAAAATCTTTTTTTGAATTATAACTTTGAGCAGCAAAATTACCAAAGGCTTGATAATCCTTTGATTTCAATAAACTAGGTTTTTTTATTACTATTTTAGCATGATCAGTAAATTTATTCAACAGAGAAACAGTCGTTTTTTTCGGATCAGTTTGTTCAGTTTGTTCAGTTTTCGCTGCTAGTTTTTCAAGCTCACCAATAACAGATTTTCCCGTCTCGGGACCATCTCCCAGTATAGCACGCTCTACCCCCTTCGTTGCTGTGGTTACTGGTTCAAACAATTCTTCAGACCCCAGAGCAAAATCAGTTTGTAAACTCTGTCGTTGTTGTAGTTTATTTCTTACAGAGTCACGAATTGGTATAAATTTCTTAATTGCATCTAATCGCTCACGAGCCAGTCGGGTTGTTAATGCTTCATTGACCATTATTTGAAATCAGAAACCATTTTTCAATTGTAAAACAATTTTTTAATCCGACCTAACACCATCGTGCAACTCCCTTGACATCAGTGACATGTCGGATGATTTTTAACACGGTCATGGAAGTGTTATTTCATCGTGAGACACCTTCTATCAGTGATGTTGAAAGTATCAAAATTGTATATAAATAAAATAATACTGATAGTTTCAACATTCTAGTTTTGACCAATCTGACACATCGTCCATCGATTTTTGACACCCTTTGAGGGTCGGCTAAAAAAAATGATATGGTCGGGCAATCAAAAAATGATAATGGTCGGGCAATCAAAAAATGATAATGGTCGGGCAATCAAAAAATGATTAATGGTCGGTCAGTCAAATTGTTCATTTTCCTGAATTAATGCTCGTAGGTTTCTAATTTTAGAGTTGACTTCTTTTTTCAATTCGTATTCGTTACCTAATTCTTTTCGTATTCCCTCTACGATAGCATACAACGGGACGAACACACTGATGTCACTGGAAAATGAAAGAGAGTCTTTAATAGAATTCTGAATTTTTTTGATGAGTGCATATTTCTTGGGTAGCATATACTTGTTAGTGCTAACTCCGTATTCAATATCCTGAAAATCAGACACAATTTGGTCAGGATTTAATCCATCTGATAGTTTGATATCCTGATTTTTCAATTTTGCTATTTCAACTATGATGCTATTCATGTTTTCAGAATTCATTATTCTATAAGTATGACATATCTCTAATTGGAAATTATGACGCATTAGACATAACTAAATTGAACTTTTTGCCCCGTCTTTTTTTAAATAGCCGTCTTGGTTACCCCCTCTGCAACTCTTCGTACTGAGGCTCTACAAATATCGAAGTGCCTACCGGCTTCATTCATAGATGAAAATATTTTCTCTTCGTTAGTTGTTGTATTCAAGGATTTCACAGGTCTCTTCCAAACCGTTTTGCATTTTCCAGTCCTTCCAGATGAATTATTTTCACTCTGTGTAACAACTCGTAAATTTGATACAGAATTATTTTTTCGATTAGAATCCTTGTGATCAATAACAAAACCATCCTCGATCAATCCATAAAAACACTCAAATGCGAAACGATGATTGAGATAAGTTTTCTTTTCTTTTCCTCCGCCAACAGTAAACACCAACTACCCTTGATTATTCACAGAACCAACTGATTTCTTTAGTCTACGGTTTCTGACAGTACCATCACTGGATGCTTCATATTTTGTAATCACTGGATGTGGTCTGAATTCTTGGTTCATATATACTATTCTATTGTTTGTCTAATTCAGTGTTTGGTTCAATAATTACATCACTGGAAAATCTTTCGATATAGTCTTGCGGGGTTCTTATGATTTTATCCTTGATGTTGTCAGGGTCAAGGGCTTTTTCAGGGTCATAATTTCTGATAGATTGTCCATTTTTTATTCTTTTATCATAATAACGCTTCAATTCCCTATATCGCTTACCACCACAATCAATACACAATTGTGATCTTCCCTTGACCCCAACCCCACATCGAATACAGGGTAACGGACCAAGACTTCCACGTCGAAAACTTTGCATATGATACCTACAGTATTCATTTTTTCTGCATGATTTGTTACACGGGGTTACATTTCCCATCATGAGCCATTTGCAGTGATTCATTATACATAAATCTTTCATTTAAATGCTTGTTTTTTATATAGCATGAAGGAGTTCAAGAGATTGACTTCGAAAAATGCTAAATTCAATGCTGATAGAGAGTTCAAGAGATTATTGAAAATCAATCCTAGATTTAATCTCGATAGACCAAAAAAACGTCAAAAACGTCCAAGAGACGGAAACATGAAAGAGTTTAAGAGATTATTAAAAATCAATCCTAGATTTAATCGCGATAGACCCAAAAAACGTCCAATAGACGGAAACAAACGTAACAAACGTCCAAGAGACGGAAACATGAAAGAGTTTAAGAGATTATTGAAAATTAACCCTAAATTTAATATCGATAGACCCAAAAAGCGTAACAAACGCCCAATAGACGGAAACATGAAAGAGTTTAAGAGATTATTGAAAATCAATCCTAGATTTAATCGCGATAGACCCAAAAAACGTAACAAACGTCCAAGAGACGGAAACATGAGATCATCATGGAAGGATGCTCAATTCAATCTTGATATAGTTTCTAATACACCCAAGAATAAAATTCTTGATAAACCCATCAGAGACTGTTTTAATGAATTCAAGCGTGATGGAGCATCTTATTGTTGGTCAACATTTCGAATTGATGGTGTTGTTGACGCTACCATGAATGATGAAAAGGCAGCAGTGATCATTTCACGTGTTGGGGAAAAAAGTCATTTTTTCCGAATCAAATTCATTATCCGTGAGAATGGCAAATGGATTATTAAGGATAAATTTGAACCCATTCTCAGGGGCAAAAAAACTGTCACCGTGAATCAGGATTCCAAACCGGGAATTTTGACTGGAATTGATAAACCCTACTACGAAAGGTCTTATCCTGTCACAGCAGTTGTTTACGGGATCTATCCGCTCAATGAAAAACCTGATATTTCAAAACTAGCACCCATGAAATATTCGACAGGGCTAAATTGTGTAGCAGAACGAATAATAGAACACTTCACAAATGCGTCCCAGGGAAATAAACTCACTGATCTAAGACGAAAAAAAATAACCGAGTGGGAGTTCACGGTAAAAGAGCATGGAGCAACAATTCAGGATATAATTAAATTAGAAACATCATTGAGATTTCCAATATCGGTAAGAACAATCACCGGTGAAGTATTAAAAGAACCGAAATATCAATCAAAAAAAGGAAAACCCATTGAAATTATTGATCATAACGAACACGCGTGGTCATCTGCAGTAACAATATTCCCACGGGAAAGAACCGTAAAATATCTATCCCAAACCGAAGAGTTTTTTTCAGAGCAGAAATTATTTGATGCTATTTATCATTTGAGTAAAAACGATCCTGTGTCAGCGTGGCTATTTCATAGTAATTCAGACGAGGAATGCAGATTTGATCAGTTTGTAAGGCCCAACGGAGAATTATACCGTACTGAAGAACTGCAGAATCAAATGAAACAACTAGCTAGTGAGTTTTCTGAGGACGGAGAAGAAGACGATCAATTATTAGCAAACTGTTTCACAGTACCATCCATTGCAGCACATTTTGCTAGAAAGAAAAACGCGTGGAAACCAACACGAAGTGAGTTTTTATCAGATGTCAAATTGTCCTGTCTTGAATACAGCCACGGCGGATTATGGAACACAAAATACACCTCTGATTCCGTTATTTCAGTTGATATGATTGCGTGTTATCCAGGAAGTTTTCTTGGGTATGGAGAATGCGAGAAATATTTCAAACGATTTGGACACCCTACACACGAAATGACCCGTGTTGCTATTAATGGACCACTTCCTGATTTTGATTTAACCGGATTCGCTTGTGTGGTATCATTTGAAATGGCTGAAGGACTTCATCCGTGTAGTTATCTTTGGATTGGTAAACACATGTCTGAAAAACACTGGATGCCAATAGTGCTATTGAGATATATGCTTGATTGTAAAATGTTAAAATCATTAATTGTCAGTGAAGCAATTATATCCTATCGAGCACAGAAATCAGTCTGGTTACCACAACCTGATCTAGAAAAAATAATTAGCGAAGAGCGAAAACTGTTTCCTGATTTTAATGAACAACAAATCATGGATTGGTCCAGACAGTTATTTGAAATCAGAAACAATGAAGCAAAAAATCTTGGACGAAGAATAATCGGTAAATTTACCCAAGGTGACAAAGATGATAATACGAAATATTCTTCACGATTGATTATAGACAACGCTGAATACGATTTTGTAATGGCGGATTTAACGAATAAAGGCCTATATGTCAATCGTAAGGACGCATTTATGTCCGATGGAACCAAATTAGGTACAATTGTTACCTACAATGATGGATACCATCCGCAGTACACACATTTGAGAGCTTCTATGCTTGGTTATGCTTCTATCAATCTGTTTTCAATGATCAATAGATTTCCTACCACCGCAGTTAGAGTTGCTACTGACTCATTTTACATAAATAGCAAAATGGCTGATTTTAAGGCTACTGTCAACGAGAAATGGGGATCATGGAGAATTAAGAAAGAAATGATTCATGATTATATTCCATCAGCAGATGTTACCATTGAAAATAATTACTTAGAAAGCAATCAGTGTTCAGAATTTTCTAGTGCACCACCGATTTCTGATCCAATCTGTAGATATAAAACAGTTTATTTAAACGGCTGTGGCGGGTCAGGAAAAACAACCCGGGTAATTGAGTTATTTCGTGTTTCCAATCCAAACATGATTGTGCTAACACCAACTCATAGACTTGCAAGAGAAATGATACAGAGAGGGGTAAATGCTTGCACTTATCACAGCTTTTTCCGATGGAAGGGAGATAAATGGACTCCTGAGCGCATGGGAGAGAAATTTATTCCTGAAATTATCATTTGGGATGAAATAGACACAGTGTCAGAAGATGTCTTAAAAATATTTCTTGAGTGGTTGTTATTGAAAAATACAAAAGTCGTCATGTGCGGTGATCACGGCCAACCACCACCATTTGTCGGTGCATCTCCCCATGAATGGCTAAAGGGTTTTGTAGACTATTATAAAGAAATTGATACCGATCATAGATCACTTGATGAAAAATTAAAAGAATTGAAGAAACTAATTAGATTACAACCGGATAGAATCCAGTGTGAAATAACCCGTGAAATAATTTCGGAAACTCCCATGAATGAGTTTTGGGAAGCGTGGAGACCAAATGATTTAATCATTGCAAGTAGAAAAATAGTCAGGGATACACTTCAGATGAAATTATTTGAATTGCATAAAGAAAAATTTGCAACGCTTCCAGTGCCTCTTTGTTATAGGCCATCGGATACGCGAAAACAGAACATCGAAGTTGATATTCCAGGACAAAGTGAAAAGCAGAATTTAGTATTAAATGATATTGTGCTGGTTGATATCAATGTTGTTGAAGATGCATTGCGTGCTAATAAATCCCCGTGGACGCTAGGTTATGCAGCGACGATACATTCTTCACAGGGATTGACTATATCGGATACAACTCTTTGGATGGTAGATAATCGCATAGAATGGTCGAATTTAGTCTATCTCGCAGTGTCTAGAGTACGAAAAATAAATCAACTTCGAAGAATTGTCTTCGATGATGAAATTATTGGTGATGATGAAATCATTGGTGACGATAATGATATTATTGATAAAAAAACTCTCCGGTTACAAACAACAGGACAAAAAAAAACAACGAGAATTTGATATTGATGCTGAATTAATAATCACTTTGAAGAAACAACAGAATAATCACTGCGCAAGTTGCAATTGTATAATGCGTTGGCAGTATTCGGATAAGGATCCTCGCCAATTCACCGTAGACAGAAAAAATAACAATCTCGGTCATGTCAGAAATAATGTGATGTTGACTTGTCTTGAGTGCAATAGACGCAAGGGTGCTAGTTAAGCCCATGGGGTGGCAATTGAGTATCCTCGGGTATCACTTGTAATTGTTGTCTAGTAAAACCCCGTTGAGGGGCAGTTGAATCCAGTTTATAGATTGGAGGTCTACCCGTAGATCGTGTTATACTAGATATCTTATGCGTAGTGACGCTCCAAATAGGATCAGTAGCCCTTTTTCTATCCCCTTCAAGCTCTCCTGGTTCGTATAAGTACCTCACAATGACATTACTACCAAGAATTGGTTCTTTGAAATCTTTTTGTGGTTTTTCAGGTATCGACTTCTTTTTAATCGCGTTGATAGGTTTCATGTTGATGGTTCTAGTAATCTCGTTATTCAGTGCGGTAACTACACCTGGTAATCTCTTAACCCATTCACGGGATCTTTTTTCTTGGATGAATTCTTTTGCATATTGATATCCAAATAACCGCTCAGCAAGGGTTTTATTAAACCGTTCTACAATGGCCTGATCACGATGCAGTGCAGTATGCCCTCGTCTGATAGCGACATTGTGATATTTCATTGTAGATAACACTGCACCCTGAAATTCCTTGCCCGGGTCAACTTGTAACAGATTTGGCCAGTGCAGAGGACTCCTTCGATAAATCCTTTCAAATGCAGAAGCGACTTCAGTGGCCGATTTTGTTTTTAACGGTTCTGCTTCTTTGTATCGACTTGCAATATCAACTACAGTTAACGCATATTTGTAACCACGATCATGTGGCAGAAATAATAGATCAGCCTGATGAACTTCATTAGGAAAGGTCACATCAAAATGCGAGAATTGAATTTGTTTAGGCGGTGGTAGATAAATTTGCCATAGTGCCTGTTTGGATAACCAATGAGCCACAGTGGTTTTTTTCACTTTTGCGGCGCTAGCGAGTTTACTGATTGCAGCGTTACCCTTCCAGTATCCTCTTGGGGAATAATAAATAGATTCCATGTTGTTATTAATTACCAGCACCTAACATCAATTTACTTTTCATAGCCGATTTTATCAAAAATGAAGCCAATTTTTCTTTGAAGGATTTATCAGGAATGGCATTCAACGCATGAATTAATTTCACATCTGCTAGATGCCTGTGTTGCAAATTGCTGCTTTTATAAGCAACATCATGAAGGTGACAGGCCTTATCAATAGCGTTTATTGGTTCCTCACCGGGTCGGGGCTGATTTTGATCATTGAGTCTGATATCAAGTCTTGTTCCAGGTCCACAATAACTATACCCTGGAATGTGTTTTTCTCCGGGGTATTTTGCCCATGGGGTTCCAGGGAGTTTTGCTAATTTGGCAGCGATATCACCTCCTCGTTTTTTTTTAAAGGTTCCTTGGGTTCCTTGGGTTTAGAAACAAATCTAAATTTCTTTGTACTACACTGTACGCATTTACCAGAAAGCGCTGATCGGTTATTTTTAGTTGTAATCGTCGTCAAGTCATCTGTGCCAGTACGCGCCTTACACTTCACGCAATATAGATCCATAATTTATGTATAGAGATATGAATATAATTGATTTTTCAGCGACTAAAACAAGAGAACCAGTGAAGCATCATGCAGCGCTACCAAACTCTATCCGCGCAATTATAATCGGACCATCTGGATCCGGTAAAACGCAATTGTTGCTCAATTTAATAATGAGATGGATGAAGTGGGATAAGTTGTATTTAATTGCCCCTAGCGTAGACGACCAACGATGCTATGAAGTGCTAAAAGATTTTAATGAAAACGCTTCAGAGATTGCCGGCGAGGATGTTATTGAATTTATAACCGATATTGACGAGGCGCCATCCGTGAATGACCTCGATGGAAGTATCAACAATTTAGTTGTATACGATGATGTCATGTTAGATAATCAAAAAAATCCTGCTAGAATATTTTCCCGAGGCAGGCATAAAAACACGGACGTGATTTATGTCACTCAACGCTACACTCAGATTCCAAAAGTGATTAGAGATAACTGTAATATGCTTGCTGTATTCAACGGCGTTGATACACATACGCTACGAAATATTTGGCAGACATGGTGTTCTGATATGGACTTCAATCAATTTAGAAATTTCTTTAGTCATGCTCAGTCTGCCCCACACGGATTTGTAACAATAAATTTACATGACCCTCGAACACGATATCGTATCGGACTGGATCAAATATTCGGTTAACCCCAACTGAAAGTTCTAGCAGCAGAGAGGGTGAGTGACAACGATGTTGTAGTCCCTTTTTCCCAAAAAATGTAATAGTTGAAAAGTTTTTGATTTCATTAATTTCATTGATTTTTTCATAATTTTTTTTTGGACCTAATCCATGATTCACACACATATTTGGGACCTGATGTCATTGACTTTTGGGCCTGATGTCATTGGTTTCATTGATTTTAAGCGTGATTTCAGTGAATACTTGTCTAAAAATGTTGTCCGGCTCACCCTCTCTGCTGCTCCGGTACTTAAATATATGAACATATTTGTACGTACTTATATATATATATATATATATATATATATATATATATATATATATATATATATATAATAGCATTCAAACAGAAAGTTTGATAAGTAATGATAGCATAGTTAGCATTGTAGTCAAATTTGAAATCCATGATCCGATCGTTGGTGTGGTGACTTGGTGGTATATTGTGCCATGTTATGTTAAAATTCAGAAATGACATCGAGCAGCAGCAGGGGCGAATCAGACAACATTTTAGAGGCGTCAAGTTCTCAAACCAAGGCTTCTTCGAAATCATAAAAAAGCGTCAATTTGGCAAACAACGACTTCCTTGTAAATGCTTTATAGATGCTCATTTGGCAAATAAAGGACGCCACAATTGTTGTCCCCTCCCCCTTGCTGCTGCTATAGGTTTAACAATGTTTTTGAACGATGAAAATCTGTTTAGGATTTTAACCGAATATTTGATCAAGTCCGATACGATATCTTGATCTAGGGTCATGCAAATTTATCGTTACAAATCCATGCGGGATTGACTGAGCATGACTAAAGAAATTTCTAAAGAGATTATAATCCATATCACCGCCGTACCAAGTCTGGTGAATATTTCCTAGCGTATGTGTATCGACTCCACTAAATACAGCAAGAATATTACAGTTATCTCTGATCATTTTTGGTATTTGAGTGTATCGTTGAGTGACATATATCACGTCAGTGTTTTTATGTCTGCCTCTGGAAAATATCCTAGCAGGATTTTTTTGATTATCTAACATCAAATCATCATATACGAATAAATTGTTAGTACTTCCATCAATATCATCAATGCTCGGTGCTTCTTCGATATCGGTTATAAATTCAATAATACCCACGCCGGTGATTTCTGCTGCCTTTTCGTTGTAATCCTTCGTAGCATCGCTGATCATCTACACTCGGGGCGACCAAATGCAATTTATCCCATTACATCCATCTCGTTATCAAATTAAGTAGCAGTTGTGTCTTGCCACTTCCAGATGGTTCAATTATAATCATTCTAATTGAATTCGGCAACATTGCATGGTGTTTAATAGGTTCCCGTCGTCGGGTAGCTGAATAATCAATTACATTCATATTATTATATATAAATTATGGAGCTATATTGTCTGAAATGTAAGAAGCGTACAAACGACTTGACGATTACAACTAAAAATAACAGATCAGCCCTTTCTGGTAAGTGTGTACAATGTAGTGCAAAGAAATTTAGATTTGTTTCTATGAAATCTGCCAGAAATTCTAGCATTTCTGATGATTTAAAACAAACGAGGAGGTGATATTGCAGCCAAGTTAGTAAAACTTCGGGGAACACCATGGGCAAAATACCCAGGAGAAAAACACCTTCCAGGGTATTGTTATTGTGGACCCGGGACCAGACTCGATATCATATTTGATGACCAAAACCAACCCCGACCCGGTGAAAACCCAATAAACGCCATTGATAAGGCGTGTCATGCTCATGATGTTGCTTGTAAAAGCAGCAATCTGCAACATAGACATCGCAGATGTGAAATTAATTCATGCGTTGAATTCTATTACTGATAAATCCTTCAAGCACAAATTAGCTTCATTTTTAATAAAATCGGCAATGAAGGGTAAATTAATGTTGGGGGCTGGTAATTAATAACAACATTGAATCTATTTATTATTCTTCAAGAGGATACTGGAGGGGCAAGGCAGCAATTGGTAAACTCGCTAGCGCCACAAAGGTGAAAAATACCACTGCAGAGGATTGTCTATCCAAACAGGCAATATGGCAAATTTATCTACCGCAGCCGAAACAAATTAACGACTTGCATTTTGATGTCAGCGCTCCTAACGAAGTTCATCAAGCTGATATATTATTTATGCCGTAAGATGGTTTTTACAAGTACGCGCTAACCGTAGTTGATGTTGAGAGTCGATACAAACAAGGAGAGCCGTTAAAGACAAAATCATCAACTGAAGTTGCTTCTTCATTTGGAAGGATTTATCGAAGGGATCCTCTGCATTGGCCAAATCTATTACAAGTTGATCCTGGCAAGGAATTTCAGGGTACGGTATTATCAACAATGAAGGATCATAATGTCACTATCAGTCGAGGACATACTGCACTACATCGCGATCAGGCAATTGTTGAACGATTTAATCGGACACTTGCTGAGCGGTTATTTGAATATTAATACGCGAAAGAATTCATCCAGGATAAACGATCTCGTGAATGGGTCAAGAGATTACCAGGTGTAATTACCGCGCTGAATAATGAGATTACTCGAACAATTAATTTGAAACCTAACAACGCAAAATGATTTTTCAAAACAACCAATTCTCGGTAATGTCACTGTTAGGTATTTATATGAACCAGGAGAGCTAGAAGATGGAAACAAAAGAGCTACTGATCCTATTTGGAGTGTCACCGCACATAAAATATCTAGTATAACACGATCTACGAGTAGACCAGCAATCTATAGATTGAATTCAACTGCTCCTCAGCGAGGATTTACTCGTGAACAACTACAAGTGATACCCAAGGATACTCAATTAACACCGCGTGGTCTTAACTAGCACCTCTTCTTCTGTTGCACTCAAGTCAAGTCAGCATCACATTATCTCTGGTATGACCAATACTGCTATAATTCTTTCTATCCACGGTAAATTGTTGAGAATCCTTATTCGACCAACACCAGCTCATTATACAATTGCAACTCGCGCAGTGATTATTCTGTTGTTGTTTCAGTGTAATTATTAATTCGGCATCAATATCAAATTCTCTATTATTTTTTTTTGTCTTGTTGTTTACAACCAGACATTTTTTCTGAACGCTGACAATATCATTTATTGTAATGTCATTAGCATCTAAAATAACTCTTCGAAGTTGATTTATTCTGGACACTGCAAGATAAACTAAATTCGACCACACGATGTGATTATCTATGATCCAAACAATTGTATCTGATATAGTCAATCCCTGTGAAGAATGTATTGTTGCTGTGTAACCTAGCGTCGATGGGGATTTATCAGCGCGTAATGCATAATCGACGACATTGATATCAACCAGCACAGTATCATTTAGCTTGAGAATCTGTTTTTCACTTTGTCCAGGAATATCAACTTCGATATTCTGTTTTCGTGTATCCTTGGGTCTATAACACAGCGGTTGGAAGTGTTACAAATTTTTCTTAATGCAATTCAAATAACTTCATCTGAAGCGTGTCTCTGACTATCTTTATACTTGCTACTATCAAATCGTTTGGTCTCCACGTTTCCCAGAAATATTTTAATGTGGTTTCCGATATTATTTCACGCGCTATCTCACATTGGATACTATCCGGTTGTAATCTAATTAGTTTTTTGAACTCGCGTAATTGTTCATCAAGTGCTCTATGATCAGTATTAATTTCTTCATAATAGTCTACAAAATTCTTCAATGAATCATGTGGAGACAAACCGACAAATGGTGGTGGTTGGCCATGATCGCCACACATTATTACTTTTGTATTTGCTAGCAATAGCCAATCAAGAAATCTTTGTAATACATCTAACGATACTGTGAATATTTCATCCCAAATAATGACTTCAGGAATATATTTATCACCCATTCGATCAGGAGTCCATTCGTCACCTTTCCATCGAAAGAAACTGTGATAAGTACAAGCATTAATTCCTCGTTGTTTCATTTCTCTTGCAAATCTATGGGTCGGTGTTAGGACGATTATGTTTGATTTAAAAACGCTAGCGTTTCCACAAAATAATTCAATCGCACGAGTCGTCTTTCCTGACCCACCGCAGCCGTTTAAGTAAACGGTTTTATGTCTACATATTGGATCAGATATCGATGGTGCATTAGATAGTTCTGATATCTGATTATTTTTCAAATATTTATCTTCAATCGTAACATCTGCTGATTTGAAATAATCACACATTATTTCCTTTTTAATTCTCCATGATCCCCAACTCTCGTCAGAATTTGTAAATTTAGCCACTGCTTCGCTATGTTTCGCGTTTATATAAAATGAATCAGTTGCTACCCTGACCGCAAATTCAGGAAATCTATTTATCATTGGAAATAAATTAATAGAAGCATAAGCTAGCATAAACGACCTCAAATGTGCATCCTGAAGATTTTTTCCATCGTTATAAGTAACACTTGTACCCAATTTGGTTCCATCGGACAAGAAAGCGTCTTTACGATTTACATATATATCTTTAGATGCTACATCCGCGATTATAAAATCGTATTCAGCATCATCTATAATCAACCGTGAAGAATATCGGTTATTGTCGTATTTTTTCCACCCTGAGTGAATTTACCAATTATTCTTCTACCAAGATCTTTTGCGTGTATATTTCTAACTTCAAAGGTTTCTTTTGATCGCTTTACTATATATTCTTCGTCTAGATCAGGAAATTGTTTTCTATAGTCGCTGATTATACTATCTAGACTATCAGGTTGTGGTAACCAGACCTCAGTCTGCGCTCGATATGATATAATCGCTTCACTGACAATCAGCGATATCAACATTTTAGAATCAATCATATACCGTAATAACACTATTGGCATCCAGTGTTTTTCAGAGATGTGTCTACCAAGCCAAATATAACAACACGGTTGAAGTCCTGTGGCCAATTCAAATGATACCACACGAGCGAATCCGGTTAAATCAAAATCAGGCAATGGGCCATTAATAGCAACACGAGTCATCTCATGTGTGGGATGTCCAAATCGTTTACAATACTCAGAACACTCTCCATACTCGAGAAAACGCCCTGGATAACACGCAACTATATCAACTGAAATAATACTTTCAGAGGTATATTTTGTATTCAATAATCCACCATGGTTACATTCGATGCAGCTTGATTTGATATCTGATAAAAATTCAGCTCTTGTTGGTTTCCACGTGTTTTTCTTTCTCGCAAAGTGAGCTGCAACCGACGTAATTATAAAACAATTTGTTAATAATTGTTCGTTGTCTTCTGTTGAAAAACTACTGGCTAGTTTTTTCATCTCGTTGTGGAGGGCTTCAGTACGGTATAATTCTCCGTTTGGTCTTACAAATTGATCGAATTTACACTCTTCGTCTTCAAAACTGTGAAGTAACCACACTGACACAGAATCGTTTTTACTTGACTGAGAAATAAAATCAAATAAATTTCCCGTGTAATATTTTATTGTACTATCCCGCGGAAATATTGTTACCGCAGGTGTCCACGCGTGTTCATTATGATCAATAATTTTGATAGGAGATCCATGTGATTTATATTTTGATTCGTGTAATATTTCTCCTGTTATCGTCATTATGGTTATTGGAAATCTTAATGATGTTTCTAATTTAGTTATATCTTCAATCGTTGCTCCGTTCTTCCTAACTGTTAATTCCCATTCATTTATTTTTTTACGTCTTCGATCCGTCAATTTGTTTCCACGCAACGCATTTGTGAAGTGTTATATTATTCGTTCTGCTACACAATTCAACGATGACAGTTTCATTGGTTTTATTTTTCAATACTCGGTTTATCATTTAATGAATATACCCCGTAAACAACTGCTGTTACAGAATAAGACCTTTCGTAATACGGTTTGTCAATCCCAGTCAGCAATCCTGGTTTAGAATCATGACTCAAAGTGATAGTTATTTTATCTTTCAAAATTGGTTCGAATTTGTCTCGAATAATCCAGTTTCCCATTTCTGAACGGATAATGAATTTCACTCTAAAGAAATATTTTTTCTTGTCAAAATGTGAGATTATAAGTGCTGCTCTTTCATCGTTCATGGTAGCATCAACACTACTATCAATTCGAAATATTGACCAACAGTGAGATGCTCCATCGCGTTTGAATTCATTAAAACAATCGCGGATTTTACCTATCATGCTTCTATCACTTATTAGACCCTTTGGTACATCTACGGAGACTCTATCGAGATTGAATTTAACATTTTTTCCAAGGCATAATTTTCGATAATCTCTCGAACTCCTTCATATTATAATTAAAACAAGTATTTAAATAAAGAATGTATTATAAAATGAACCAGTGCAAATGGCTTATGATAGGATCAGTAACCGCATGTAACAATTCATGCAGAAAGGAATTCTGTGGATATCATTTACAAAGCGTTCGTAACGGGAGTTTTGGACCACTCCCTTGCATACAATGTGGGGTAGGTGTGACAGGAAAATCGCAATTGTGTCTGAGTTGCGCTGGCAAGCAATAGAGAGAGTTGAAGCGTTATTGTGATAAACGAATTAAGAATTCCATCAATGTCTGTGACAAAATCATAAGAACACCTCAAGACTATATTGAAATATTTCCAAATAATGTAATAATTAAACCAAACAATCAATTAGACAAATAATATTATGCATAAATGGAGCAAACATTTTAGCCACATCCCGTGATTACCAAAGATGAAGCATCTTGTCACGGTATTGTCAGAAACCGCAGACTGAAGAATCCAGTTGGTGTTGTGAGTAATCATGGATATCTTATGTTTAAAGCTGGAAATAGGAAATATATTAATCATCGATTCGTATATGAGGTATTTAATGGATTGATCAAAGATGGTTTTGTTATCGATCATATTGATTCCAATCCTCAGAATAATTCTTTTAATAATTTACAAGCTATTTCTCAGAGTGAGAATTTAAAACCTGGATAGAGTGGGAAACATAAAAGAAATGCAAAACGTATAAAATCATTTAATACAGAAACTAACGTATAAAAAATATTCCAATCCATGAATGAAGCCAGTAGGTACTTCGATATTTGTAGAGAATCAGTACGATTTGTTGCAGATAACAAAACTCAATCGGTCCTTTAAGAGCGTTTTGAAAATAAAAATTAAATTCGTTTACGTATGAATTCTTTTTTGTATTATATGTATAACACCAAAGGGAGATAACTCGTGCAAATATGTGTATGGCTTATGAAAGAGTTACCCTCAATGGGTTTTCTAATTAAATTCAATTGGTTGGTTTTATGTCAGGCAAACTTTATCTCAATTCGTACTCCACTCCTGCTATGGGTTTAACACTAACAATTTAGGATGAAATTTTCCTTTTACGATAAAAGTTGCTACGATGAAAGTCCTTGTTGAAATCGTTAACGATTTTCACGACTTCACAAACAGACTAATTTGTAAAACCTCACCTCGTAAATCGATTAGATTATTGGACTGGACAGTGAGTTTGAAATTAATTCTCGTGAATCATTATGACATCGCATATAGACTGGATTAGTTGGATCCTCAATGATTTGAAACCCTGGAGGAGATGTTGGTGCAAATGAATATAAAATATATCCTTGTTGAGCTTGATTTGACCTTTCGAGATTTATTTGATAGCTTCCTTCGATACATCACATACTAAATTCAACGCGATCACTGAAGATATATTCACATTTTGAGGAGCGATATGCCTACCACCACCATCTGGGTCATTATTATATGTCAAGATAGTTGTTTGTGATGTTTTTGTTTCCATGCGGCAAGTATTCGTGGAAAGTACCCATCAAGGAGATCATTGGTTGATTCTTTTAATTGATCTACATTATACTCGGGGAGTTTAAATGCTGAAATATCTTCTACACGTATATTATATGTTTTTGCAAACTCTGTTCTTGATTTAGGATTTATAGCATTTAAGATTGTTTGAATAATATCAGCGATAATTTGATTACATATTTCTATGTATTTGATGAGCTCATCTCGCGGTGATTCTTTGGAAAGTTTTTCTCGCAATATTTCTATATTTTTCAAATTCATTATTTATTTTTATAAAGTGTTCATTAATTTTACTTTGAATTAGTTGAAACCATCCATGTCTTCCATCACCTGGTTCTATCAACCCAATAAAGAAATCATAAGTCTAAACTTTGTACCGTATGATATCATTGCATCATGATATGATTTCTTATCAGAATTATGGTCGGATTTTTTTGTTCCAGTTTGTATTTGTAAGGATGTCCGAGGTGGTATTTCAGGCCATCCTAGTATTGTTCTGATTGAACTCTGATTGATATCTACGACATAACTGGGTGAGTTTATCTGAATTGCAGATGATAACGTTGGCTCATGAACTGTTACAGCAATTTTCGATTCATTTCCAGTAATTGATTTTATTCTACGTTGAAATTCGTTATTGATTTGTTCAGTTTGGTATAACCCAGATGGTATCGAAACAACGTTCCAGTCTGGAGTTCCATCGGGTTTATTCTTATTTGCAAACACCAAAGAATTATTCGGTTGTTGACCACCAAATGACTTTGATCTAATGTTAGACCAACTGTGATATACTTGTAGTTTTGCCAGCGCTACCTCCTTCACGGGAATCGGAGTAGGGAAATTCACACTGAATTCGGGATTCGTTGATGTTATTGATATAATACTTTGTTTTCACCGGGTTGGTATTTTCCGCTATTTGTTGAAGAAGTTCTTGCGACGACATTGTTGTTATTATTATACTCATGTTGTCGCTCTAATTTTGACATCGGGGAATCATAAACACGTACCATCGCGCTGAATTAACTATCTGATATTAATGTATCATCGAGTGACGACGATATCATCGAGGATAATTGTGAGTACGCGGTTGACACAATATGGAATTTAATTACGTAGTCTTGTAGTTTGTGCTGACTGCATGATGAAATTTTTTTTTTCATTATTGAAATAATTTCCGCGATTGTTGTTGCCGCTGCTATACAAATTGGAACAGCTATCGGGGCAATCATTGAGAGAGTATAATACCAGCTCCGGTGATTACACCACTCACCGAGTACACGGTAACATCAACTGCGGTGATTCTTCGTCGGTATTTTTTTTATTTTACTTGAAACCCCTCAGTGAGTGTTTTGAGTTTAGTTTGAAATTCTCTGACCTGATCATAGCGATATTGCTGTGACGATGAAATCATTAGTGATGACATCTTATTTATTACAATAGATTTCAATTGAAACCACTGGTGGTTTAATTGTTTACCTAAATCCGCTACGAATTCCATATAACATGTTACTGAAACCCTAGCCAAATTATTATCAGTCGTTGTTATCACGAATATTTCAGTTGTATCCTTGTCGATGATCGTTGATATTATATTGTTGACCCCAGATGAACTCGTTGATGAAATATTAAATTGAGTCGGTGATACTAGTGTTAATCTATAAATACCCTTGACGGTTGCAGTGATATTTAATATATTGTTTTTAGGTGTCCACGTAAATGATCCGTGTTGTATCGCGTATACATTATTTACGATATTTGTTTGTTCGTGAGGGAGTTTTATTTTTCAATGACTGCTATCATCCTCGGAAAATCATCTTTGATTGCTTCGATGTAGATTTTCATATCTTCGATGGATTTTGTAATATCAGGAAGTTTAATGACAATTTTATCCAACATGGTTGCAAAAAATTTATCAATGATATTTTTACGAAATGATGTAAACATTTCAACGTGATCTTCATATCTGGATTAAAGTGTTGCAAACTCTAACATAGAAGTTTTTATCTCTGTGAGCTTCGGAGTGGTCACTGGAGGATTACCAAAAATTTCTAACACGGATTTATCAATATTGTCCGTGATGGATTTTTGTAAACTAGTAAATTCATTAAATGCATTTAAATGATCTTCATACTCTTTAACATGATCCGCGTATTCATTTTTAAATGTGATAAACTCTGATATAGAAGTTTTTTATCTCTGCAAGATTTGGTGCTGTCAGTGGAGGATGTTCAAAAAATTATAATAGTGGTTTATCAATATTGGTCATGATGAATTTTTCTAAACTAGTAAATTTATTAAATGTATTTATATGATCGTCATACTTATCATTGAGTGATTTCAATGCATTCGCCGAGGATATATAATTGTTATCGAGTGTTAATATTTTATCTGTGATTGTTGAAACATGTGCGCATGGTTTGAGTTTGCCCTGATTAGAAAGCAACGCAATAGCATCTTCTACTGCGTTACGTTGTTTAACTAAAATATCATCCAGACAAGCATTACTCGTTTTCAATTTACCTTGACGATCTTGAAAAGCAACTATTTCGTTGGGATCAACACTTGCTAAGTTCAACATCTCAGCTATTTCATCTTCGATTATTTTTTGTACATCACTGATATTCCCGCAGTGCCATCGGCACCTGTTTTTGTCAACATTGATAAAGATCGTCCCAAAATATCAACCATTGTTATTGTAAAAATCTTTGATTTTCTAATTACTTCGTTGACGACTTCGTCGTTGCAGCGACTACTTGTATATTCATTTACAACTTGATAAGGTGGTTTTCTCGATGATGAAATAGCGTCAAGGCATTTAATACTTCTATGCCGGATATTGGGAGGTCATTCATTTTTTTGTGTTGGTAGAGTAAATTACCATGTCCTCATTTTTAGATAATCTTTGATTTATTAGAAAATCTTTGATTTTTGGATAAATATTTAATTGTTGTATATAACTCATAAATTCCTTAGGCGGCGCCAACCCAAATAAATTCAAAATAAACGATTGCACGCGTATCAATCGCGTATGCAACCCAGTCGGTTCCAGGTCCACTGCTGTTGTCGAGATTATTGGTACCGGTTTGAATGTTATTGGGTTGTGCCGGCAACTGATCTTTCATTAAGACACCTCTGAAGTTTTGAATCGCTAGCTTTTTAGCAGCGTCGAGTAAATCAAAATTTGACATGGGAACTATTAAACTGTTCCTGGGATTCTCAGGCCCTTTCCGCTGTACCATGAATACTGAGTTCCTGGAAGTCTTAGACCCTTTCCCTTTTTTGTATCCCTGTCCAGTTGCTTTCTTTAGTGCCATCGCTGACGCGGTGCCAACGGCTCCTAACACTGCCGCTTTAACTACCGCTGGGGCTGCTGCTGCAATCAACGCTGGTAACGCAGCTAACAACGGAAATATACCACCTAATTTTATCATGTTTTTGATCGCGGCTGCAGAGAAAGTGATCTGAACACCTTTTTTATCTTTGAAAGCATCATTGAAATGTTTTATTTCACGAGTTGTCAATGATAATTTATTATGACCACCAGACATCTGATTGTGTTTCACCGTGATCGAGGTTCCACATTCTTTAGCTGATTCCAATTGCAATTTCTTGAGTTGACCATTGGTCATGGTAACACTAATATGACTATATGATATTATTAAAACTACTAGTAGTTTAAATAACAGATTGATCTATTTGTTACATTGGAAAACACTACATATTTTCCACTGGCGCATCAATTACTCTCATTCGTCCACCAAAACCTTCAAGTAGCATTGATTTTTCGCTGAGAATGACAGCAACCGCTCTGTAATTAGTAATAGCACCAGGGCGGGTTACACGGGCTCTAAAGTGTATATCAACGACAGATTGTCTTGTTAAATCAAGATGTTCCAGTGAAAAGTAATAAATCGGATGTAGATTCCTAAAGTCAAACTGTGGTATTTGAAGACCAGTATCGGCATTTTGATCACGTCCCATATATGACAACAGACGATGATATACACGTGCTATTTGGTTGGTATTGTAATCAAGTTGTATATCCTCGGATGGTTCTTGTTGTCTGTTTGTTCTCAATGATACTTCATTACACCCGATTTGATCAAATATCATATGGCTTTGCGTTTGATTATCGACTCGCGTAGTATTCTGTAGCGCAATAAATATATGACGTAGAGCTGAAACACCTTGTTTTATTCCAGGTGCCATGTAAATGTACCATCAATATTATCCTGTTAACATCCGTTGTTGTTGTTAGCCAACTCAGTAATGATTTTCCTCCATGATCCATAAATGATAGTAATCGCTCTTCTGTTGTGATTGATGGAGTCATTACTGGCATCCACAATGATAGCGTTGTTAAAATGACTTTACCGGCATCATTATTTACATGTGCTGGATCTAAATTTGCTGGAATTCTCCAAATTGCATTATTATCAACCCCCTTTCGCACGCGTACTACTGTATGCTTCGCTCCATAGATAACTTTTCGGACATTTCTGCAGAATCCAAATATGTGATGCAGTGGAATCGCGCATGAAAATGATCCACACTGCCCTTGTAACATTGATATACGTGTTGCAGCTCCTAGGTTGAAATTATCATCAGTATTTATAATCATATCCTGGACTTCATCATTATTAACGGGATTAGCAGCACGATTCCTTGGTTGTCTTACAATAAATGGAATTTTTCCAGTAGTATCCTTAACATCCTTTGCAAACATCATAGAAGGGCCTGCCGATCTTGTATAATCGTCGGAATATCTTGCTAAACCAATTATTGTTGTAGCAACATCTACATCACGTTCTGTTGACTCAATCTCTTTTCCATCAATCAGATATCTTGCACTCTCGAATAACGCCATGATACCATTATTAGCAAAACCGACTTGAGCACCAACTGTGTATGGCGTATTAGCAACAACATTTGTTACAAATTCTCCTTCCACTTCAATAAATGCTTCAGCGGGTACAAAGTATTTACTGGTATCATGAACTTGAAGTTCGATTCTTGATCGAAGATCAGGATGTACTGAATGATAAGAATAATATTGATAATCACGTACAGAATAATCTTAAGGCACTGGGGCTTCCATATCAAACGCTGGATCAAGTGTCTGTTTGAACATTTTATTATATATTCCTTGATCTAAATCGTGGTTTTCGTCGTGGTTTTAAGCCACTTCCCGATATCATATTTGCGATAATATTATCTTGGTTGCTGCCAGCAAACGACGTTGTCGTTAACGATGCTAATTTTTTCCACTGCGCTATTTATTATTTTGCTAACATTTGTAGGCATCACTTGTGTAGATGGTAACGCCAATGACGAAGTCATTGGTTTCTTTCTTCGTCGAACTAGCGACATTAATTTATCCTTTGCAGCGGAAAATGCCCTCCCGGCAATATCTCCAACAGCGCTAATACCCTTATCACGAATAACATCAATAGCTTTCATTGATAATTGTTTTGCTATTGGTGCTATTTTTGGAGCCATTCTTGCAAATAACAATGCAATGGTATTACCGAGACCATCTCCATAGTACGCTCTATAAACAGGCAATCATGAATTTACTACATAGATGCTAGTTGGTTTATCATGGTTGTAGTGTATGATCATCTTATTATAAAAACACTAGTGTTTTCTAAATGAATATTTATCAAATGTCGAAATTGCTAGCAATTTCAGTGACAATTTCAATAATTGGTCACCGGTGACATTAGTCACTACGCTAACTGTGAAAATCCCTTTGATGCTCGGCTCGGCTAACTCATCAATAAAATCTCGATATATTTTGATATCCATGATGCCACCTTGAAATAACTGCATGCAGATATCAGCTGCTTCATTAATTATTTCCGGTGAGTTATTTCCAGCTCATTTACCTCCGATGAGTACTTTTAATCCTGTTATATCAGTAAGAATATTACCAGGACAACGAATAAGACCACTACCTAAAATCCCACTTGGACCACACTGAGAAAATCCTTCTCCACTTGATTTTTTAGTGATACCAGTTACACCCGCAGAATCAGCTTCTTCTTCCATTATTTGTATTTCCTGGGTTGAGTATGTATACCCTCTCTTTACTGCAGATATAAATTTAGGAAAATCACTGAATTTTTGTGTTATTCTATCTCCGCTGTGTTTTGCCAAATATACCTTCCTTGCCCAGGTATCAATGCTTTTTACAAAATATCTAGACTTGCTATCTTTTAAATAAGTATTTCTAAAATCCTTTCTAAAATTTTCTATAGTAAAATTATCTAATTCAGTGTCTGTTCTGATTTCTCTAATTATATTTAACGCATCAACTGTAAATATTTTTTCGGGTAAATAGTCCTTTCTTTCACTTTTTTTCTTTAAATTCTCGTTGTTCTTGTTCAATTACTTCAAGTGGTTCGACTTCTCCTTGAGTTAATATATTACCATGGATTTTTTCTAAAGACTTTTGTCTTTTTTCAGTTTCTTCTGCTATTTTTTCAAGTACAGGTAGAAGAGATGTTTCTTTCCTTGTTCCTTCCTTTGGGATATCTCTGTATATTGCTCGCTCAGTGGCTGATATTACCCCTTTGGTTGCCGTGGTTATTGGTTTATACAGATCTTCAGACCCTGCAGTAAAACAGTCTGTAAACTCTGTCTAGCTTGTAGTTTTTCTCTAACAGAATCGCAGATTGGCATGAATTTCTTAATTGAGTCTAATCTTTCACGCGCTAATCTAGTCGTTAGTGCTTCGTTTACCATTATATAGAACGACAGATTGTCTTGTTAAATGTATGATAGAACGACATATTGTCTTGTTAAATGCAGTGAAAAATGACCCAAAAAAATAAATCTACAAATTCATTCACGGTGAAGAGCACACACATACTTGTTAGGTGAGTAAGAGTTCTACCTGTCCATTGTATTGTATAGAACTTATTCTGTTGGGGTTACCAAAGTGGGGTTTTCAGTTTAGCGGATAATATCTCTTATTGTTTTAACCCTCAAATTAATTGTGCGTTTGATTCATATTGCTGCCCCAATTCTTTTTCTGTTTATTTCGACAACAGTAAATAACGGGACAATCTTATTGACGTCGTTACATAATGCAAGGGAGTCACGAAAAGCATTCTGTATTCTTTTTATAAAAGCGTATCTTTTGGTAAGACGTATTTATTATTCACAGCGCTGTATTCAATATCTTGAAAATCAGAAAGAATCTGATCACAATTTAATCGATCTGATAATTGAATTCCTTGATTTTTCAAATTTGAAAATCTCAGATATGATCTCATCGATATTTTCAGAATTCATTTATATATAACAATATATATCTCTAATTTGAAAAATTGATATTGAATTCATTTATATATAATATATATTTCTAATATGAAAAACTGATATTGAACTCATTTATATATAATAATTTATATTTCAAATTTGAAAAATTGATATTTAATTCATTTATATATAATATATTTCTAATTTGAAAAATTGATATTGATATATCATTCACACTGGGTAACCTTTGTGTCTTTCATAGGGTTCATTCGGAATTATCCTGTGATGGTTACCCTAGTGTGCGAGCTTTAGCATCCATGCTATTACATATTTTGGGGGAGCCCATAGACATATCTCCAGGTGAATTTTCTAAGCGAAGACTGTCTAATTTTTGTACACCTCCCGCCCCCCAAGAATTAATTTCACGGGGGTGTATAAAAATCACACCGTCATGTATTTGACGTGAATGGAGGTATACATGACGTAACTTTGGGCTGGCGCCCCCAATCATATAGGAAAAAAACCATCGAAATCGGTATTGAAAACAGTATCGAACGATGGGCCTCTGGGCAAGACGGCAATGTGTTACGAATAGGCTAAATTCGATATCTACAAGTCAGTGCTTTTGAATATAATATATATCTATCAAACCGAATACTTGAAAAAAAAAAGAATACAACTGTTTGTAACTGTTGAATATACATCTGTTGATTCGTATTCTTACAGATATATCTCCTTTGAGAATCATGACAGTTTAAACAGTAAAATATGGTTAAACTGTCTTCATTTCCTAAGCTCTATTTGTTCTAAATGGACAATTATTATAGTGAATAGAGACACAGTCTGAAGGAAGGGGACAAACAGACAGACATTTATAATCCATTAAATGTGGTCATAATGTTTATATCACGGGTTAACATTAGTTTGTTACAAGCAATAATTAAATAGTGTAGACGAGATCTGGAAGCTACAAAATGACTAGGATATATAAGTCTATTTGCTTGTAAGATTGCATTTATATTGATCCCCGCTGACTAACAGACATAGTATTAACGTCTGTGGGAGTGCAAATCGATAAAAGGCATGCCGTAGCTAATTTTAAAATAACTCTGTTACTGTCCGCGCCCTTGCGCCTCTTATAAACGCGAAAATTAAAATAAAACACTAGCTATTGTTTGATTTGGAAACGCTAGCGTTTCTACAAGTTCAAAGTACTATCGTTAAAAAAGATTATTAAACCCATAGCAGCCGCAGGGGGGGGGGGACAATAATTGTGGCGTCCTTTTTTTGCCAAATGAGCATCTATAAAGCATTTACAAGGAAGTCTTAGTTTGCCAAATTGATGCTTTTTATGATTTTGTAAGAAGCCTTGGTTTGAGAAATTGACGCCTCTAAAAAGTTGTCTGATTCGCCCCTGCTGCTGCTCATTGTTTTCCAGTTTCCATGGTATGACTCCCAGTCTATATACGCAATTCTAGCCGCGTGCATGTTATATAATATGGTGTGTTTATGCCAATTAATGACTTTGGATGTTTGTCGGTTATATTTAAAGGTAGCCGCCCGTGTCGTGTCCATCTTCCCAAGCTGTATCGATTCCATTTTGCTGTGTGAGGTATTATAAAAAGTGACTGAGTTACCTGAAACTGCTTAATTACAAACGATTGTGCATGTCGTAGCTAACAATAATAATTTCAGGTAAACAAATCGTGCATTTGGGTATACTACGATAATATTTGTCATAAATAGAATGATGTATATTTTGTTAAGCTATCGGAGAGCTGAAATTATTTATTTTTAAATTCCAGGCATCAATCATCCTTGAAAATTAAATTGTCGTTCCCATCTAAAAATGGCACACATTAATACATACATACACAATATAACTGGGCATAAACGTAGCCTCTTTATTAGTAGTATTCGTCTTCATTGTGAGGTAGAGTGTGGCTGTGTGGTCTAAAGCATTCGCCTTTACCGATCCCTGCCATCACACTTCTGTCCTCTGGGTAGGTGGTACTTACCGGGATTTTCACGAGTTCTTCCTCAGCCAATTATACTGGCCACCATGTATGGCCTGTCCTGTGCGCAGACTTCGAATTAAACCCAAAGCAAAAGCAACAGCTGTCGTAGACACAACAGTAATAATAGTTGCCGCTTATAAATAAATAATTGTGTAAAATTGTGATATCGAATTAGCAATTATTGATTCACATGACATTGATATGGACGCTAGCACATAGTGGCAAGGGGAGGAGAACTTACCCCCTACCCTGGAATTAACCTCTAGACAATTGTTGGCCTATGTCCGTAAAATTTAATAGTTGATCACTACGTGTTTGCTAAACGACTCACCCCCACCCCCACTAGCGAAAATAATTCTGCAGGCGCCATATGTATTTACGTTAAATATATTTCTCATGTATTGTAAACTAAAATCAGACACTGAAACTGAGTAGATTTTTGTAGACTAGCAATTCATTTATTTTGGACTTATTTTTCAACTAAGGATGTCGATACCGGAGTAGGTTTGAGTCAGCAAGATCAATAATACAATACTGCAACTAAGTCTGCATTATCAAACTCGGCTAATGTGCAGATGTTGTGATGTCTGCAGTTATAAATAACCTTGAAACCGGATTTATCCGCCTTATTGTATATGCTTGTAAATACCATGAAGGGCATGCACTAGTGACTAATGTCACAGTCAGACAAATAAAGGTTTAGAATTTTCTTAAGTTTTCCATGAAGAAGTGTTGTTAGAGTGCATTATGAATTATTGAAAAGTTTCCCACTGTGATATTTATGTCATATATCATGCCCCTAGCAACCGGGAGGGGGAGGCTGGAGAGTACGGTAATGAAAACATGCATGCATATGTAGAAATGCCTTCAATATCACGCTAATATGAGTTACCTAGATCGTTAAGTCCAATGATTCTAATTGTAGAGAGTGATCACGAGCCCTCGGGTAATAAACACCTGGGCCTCTCCTAGTTTTTGCGTTACGGTTGCCAGCCCCCCTCCCCCGTCGGCCATGATCGTACTTTAAATACTGTTTAGCTGTACAGATTGTGAAATAATGCAATCTAGGATAAGATAACGTAACAAACTCTTAACGATCAGAGTTATTCAATTTGATACACGGTGGAGATGGACGAATAAAGGCAGTGACGACGCATTACAAATTCATTTTTGTAACCATGAGAACGAAAACGCTCAGAGGAATTTAGTTGTGACAACGTCCGAAAAATATATGGCACCAAAACACTGTGCTACGATACATAATAGTCGTACTGGTAGCTATGTCTTGGCACTGTGGTGCTACCATATAGGTTAGGACTTAGGCTGGGGTGTTCTGGGGGGCGGGGTAATACCTCTAGCTGGTTAAGCGGTGGTACACCATCGTAGGTAACTAGCCAACCTTTGGTCCCCACTTCAAACTCAACTCTCACATGTGGCTCCAAGAAGATGTGACATCCGAAGAGGTCACATCCCGGAAAACTGCATCGACTGGCCGGCTAAACCAGGTTGAGGGTAGCCGACGGGTCTTAAACACTCAGTGTTTAGGCTTTGTCTACCTAGCATGTGAAGACTGATTCAGCAGCCAGTGCGGACGAGCCACCAGCTGCTCAACGGGCAGCAAGGCGATTCTCGACAATGTGTCATGGAGCGCTAAGAGCACGACGAGACAAGTAGGATGTCCTGGTCATCCACTGCACTCAACTCCGGCCATATCGACCTTGTCGTGCTGCTGCACTCAAATGGTTTTTGGGTGATAGAGTGAGGTAGACAAGCTGCGTAACTCTTCCTCACTTAAAACAAAGTCACCACGAAAGTCATTCTTGTCATCCACACCATCCTACTTCATCATCCACTAAATTTATGTGACGACAGGCAAGCGACGAATTCGCAGGTGTGGTTAAACTGCCAGCCGAAGACTTAAACCTACACACAGGCGGCTCAAGCCATTAGGGTCGTTTACCCCTGACATGTAGATGTAGTCAGGCAGTCACCTCAGTGACTGAGCGGCCCTCTTCGGAAATGCACTGCTCACCTCCCTAGCATGAAGAAAGAGCTAGAAAAAGTACCCTAAACATTGCCTGCTCTAAACTTGCCTATCCAGCTTACTGATTGATCCTCTCACACTTTGCACATGGGATGTACGCACCTTACTGGACAGAGACGTTGAGAAAAGACCCCAGCGGAGAGCCGCTCTAATAGGAAGGAACTCGCCAGATACAGCGTGGATATTGCTGCCTTGAGCGAGACCCGGCTTGCATGAGAAAGCACACTCTATGAAAGAGTCTTTTGGAAAGGCCGAGGACGTGAAGAGCACTGCTTGTCAAATTGTCTGGACCTTTCAACGCAGTAAACGAAAAACTCGTGACCATGAAACTCTTTCTCTCTCTCTCTCACTCTCACTCTCTCTCTCTCTCTCTCTCTCTCTCTCTCTCTCTGTCTCTCGTTTGGAAGAAAGCACCATACCAATGATACCATGGTCAGTTGATATGCTCCAACCATGACCAACCGAGATGAAGTGAAGGTCAAGTTCTATGAGGATCTTCACACCATCATTGCTGATGTTCCAATGACAGATATTCTCGTCATTCTTGGCGATTTCAATGCAAGAGTAGGCTGTGATCACGTTGCCTGCGATGGAGTGCTAGGAAAGCAGGGATTGGGTGACTGTAGCAGCAACAGTCTCATTCTGCCCCAGACTTGCACAGAGTATGAACTGCTAATCACCAATACAATCTTCCGCCTCCCTACCCGTAACCGGACATCATGGATGTACCCTCGCTTTATGACTGGCACTTCATCGACTAGGTCATTACCAGGAAGAAGGACAGGCAGGTGCGTGTGACCAAGTTCTTGTGCGGTGCTGACTGCTGAATAGACAACTATCTCATCATCACCAGCTCAACAACCGCATTCAGACCAAATGACGGACACAGGGAAAAAAGGCTCCTAAGCGAGCGAACATCACCAAGTTGAAATGAACCAGTACCAAACAGTGTCTCGTGGACGCCATGTAAGAGCGTCTGAAGTCCACACCTCTCAACAATCAGAATGTGGAAACTGACTGGCGGCATTCAGAGAGTTGGTCTACAGCACAGCTTCGGAAATAATATGACCTTCGACCAGAAAGCATCAAGACTGGTTCGATCCGACCCGACCTGCGACTAAATTAAGCAGTTGCTGGATTAGAAACATAGCCTCTTTCAAAACATACCTCAACAACTCCAAGTCCACCTCTTCGAAAGGTGCTTACAAAGTCATAAGCAGAATTATACAGCAGACGCTCCGTCAGATGCAAGACACATGGCTGAGCAGCAAATCTGATTCGATCCAGTGCTACACAGACCAGCATGACACGAAGAACTTCTACAAAACCCTGAAAGAAGTGTATGGACCTACATCCTCCGAATCATCTCCCCTCCTTAGCACAGATTGGAACACACTAATTACTCACAAAAAGAGGGTTCTTCGACGATAGGCTGAACACTTTCACGGCGTCCTGAATCACCCCTCATCCATCCGTGATGACGCCATCAGTTGTCTGCTCCAAGTACCCATCAACAAAGCACTGGATGACCTTCCAACCTTTCTGAAGACACAGAAAGCAGTCCTTCTGCTCTCCACTTGCATAACACCTGGCTGGTTCAGACTCCATCTTAGCTGAAGTCTATAAGGAAGCCGGTACAGCCATTATATAAAGTCGCCACAAACTGTTTGTACTGATGTGTCAGCAAGAGACAATCCCCCAAGAATTCAAAGACGCTTCCTTAATCCACCTGTATAAGTGCAAAGGGAACCGCCCTGTCTGCGACAACCACCAGGATATATCCTTACTCTCAATTGCAGGAAAGATACTTACCACAGTCCTACTGAACCACCTCACTACACACCTTGACCAGGGACTACTGCCATAAAGCCATTGTGAATTCCGAAAAAAACGTGGGACCATCGACATGGTGTTTGCTGCGAGGCAGCTACAAAATGAAACACTGACCTTTTCTCTATCTACGTCAACTTGGTAAAGGTCTTTGATACTGTCAACAGAGAAGGCTTGTGGAAAGTAATGGCCAAGTACGGATGGCCAAGAAAAAATTATATCCATGGTGCAGCATTTCCACGATGGCATGCAGGCAAGAGTCCATAACAATGGAGAGAGCCATTCCTAATAACCAATGGCGTCAAGCATGGTAGTGTTCTGGCACCGACACTGTACAGTCTATTTTCATCTGTCATGCTGACTGCTTTCTAAGACGGAGAGGTTGGAGTCCGTATCAGGTACCGTACAGATGGAAAACTATTCAATCCGAGGAGGCTTGAAGCGAAAGCAAAGGTTATAACAGACACCATCAGGGATTTCTTTTTTTTCCGATGACCGTGACCTCAATGCATGCTCAGAAGCCGAACTGCAATGCAGCGTTGACAAGTTCTCCATCTTCTGCGCAAGATTTGGTCTCACCATTAATACCAAGGAGACTGAAGTCCTGCATCCTGGAAAACTCTATGTTGAGCCCAATATTACCGTCAACGGCCACAAACTGAACGTAAAAGAGGCATCAGCATCCAGACCAAATTAAAGGTCTACAGGACAATTGTGCTACCCACACTACCTTACGCGTGTGAAACATGGACGGTGTACCAACGCCACGCCAGGAAGCTAAACCACTTTCGCGCGACAAGTCTCAGAAAACTCCTCAACATCAAGTGGCAGGACAAGGTTCCAGACATTGAGATACTGACCCAAGCAGGTCTCCTCAGCATCCCCACCATCCTGATGCTACGCTGGGCGGGACATGTTGATCGCATGCCAGACAACCGGCAGCCTAATAAAAACTTCTATGGCGAACTGCAGCAAGGACAGAGATCCCAAGGAGCTCAAAAGAAACAATTCAAAGACAATTCGAAAGCTGCATTGAAAGCGTTCAACATAAATTCTGATTCATGTGGGCAAACAGCAAGCGATCAAATCATTTGCTGTTTCTCTGTTCACAAAGGCTCCAAGCTGTGCAAATATAGCAAGACAGCAGCTGCATAGCTAAAGATGCATGCCAGAAAAGTATGTGCTATCAACCCTCCTGGAGATGTCCCTCTAACCCCCTGTCCAACCCTCGGATGACTAAAGTAGTCCTCATTGAATCAACGGACGAACAACACATAGGGCTTAGGCGGGATGATGGCTCAGTCATGGCCCTGGAACACTAGCATATTTGTGAGATGTGTCAGTGGCTGTCAATAATTTAATTTGTTGTTGTGGAAACTGACAAAATACCAATCATATGCTTTTGTGACGTGACTTAGTAACACGCATGATTGTCAGCCGGAATAGGGGTGGGGGTGGGATATGTCTGCTTATTTACAAAACCATTATATATATATATATATATATATATATATATATATATATATATATATATATATATATATATATTCAAAACAACACAATAAATGATCAAGCAAAAAGATTAAGAGCCCCAGGCACACAAAGGACAACCTATGCAGATGCAGTAAAAAATGAGGCGAAGAAAATTGCACAGGAGTCCAACATAACCGTAATATAAACATTACAAAAACTTATGGAAACCCTCAAGGATCTGTTGCAGACAACACAAACAAAAGAAAGAATAGGAGATTTATTAGAATACAAAACAAGATCAAATGGAGGAAAGACAAGAAAACAAAAAGGAAATCAAAGAGGAAAAAAAACTATGTTAAACCTTTCTAAACGAACTCTGATAGTGATTACATTCTTCTAGGTAAGGGTTTATCTTTTTGTCCAAGAACCAAAGTGCATGCTAATATCAATTTAGCAGAAGCATTTTTCAAATACACTAGATCGTTAAAATTAAAAGAATTTTTCTCACAATCATATACAAACTCACAAGACAAAAGTAGTTATCATCTAAAAAATAAGACCTTTTTCAATAAAAAAAAAATCATCATTTACACCTTCTAGTGGTCGAGATATTTATCTCGATTTTTATATTGAAGCAACTAAACAAGAAATTTTAAATAGCAGTTCTAAAAGAAAACATTTTACTAACATATCTAAAGAAGAAATAATTTCCTTGCGTACCTTATCACAGGACGAAAGTAACTATTAAAAAGGCAGATAAGTCTAGCACCATAGTAATAATGAATAAAGAAGATTATATTGAAGAAGTAGAAAGACAATTAAATGATGAAGAATATTATACAAAACTTTCCTATAATCCTTCTGAAGAATTTAAAGAAAACATAAGCAAATGTATTAATCAAATCGCTATACACAATTGCTTAATACATGATGAACTAAATATCTTCCCGAATAAAATACGCACACCTCAATTTTATATTTTACCAAAAATACATAAAACGATTGATAAGTCACTACCTTTAGGATATCCAGGGAGACCTATTATTTCTACTTGTAACTCAGTTACAAATAATATATCTAAATATATTGATCATGTTTAACAACCACTAATGAAATCACTACCTTCATATGTCAAAGATACATTTGATTTCATTACCAAATTTAAATCTTTTCCAAAACTAACTGAAAATTCATTACTAGTTACACTTGATGTGGTTTCACTCTACACGAATATACCACACAATGATGATATCGAAGCATGTAAATATTATCTTGAAGAAAACGAATATACATGTAAACTATCAAAAGAACATGTTTGTAATTTGATAAAATTTGTGCTCGAAAATAACTTTTTTCAATTTGGTAGTACAACTATCTCCAAACAATGGGAACAGCAATGGGTAGTCCTATGGCACCTTCTTATGCATCTTTATTTATGGGAAAATTGGAAAATGATTTTCTAAATAAATGTTTCTTAAAACCAGATGTTTGGTTAAGGTTTTTAGACGATATCTTTATGATTTGGAGTTATCCATTAGAAGACCTTTTTTATTTTATAGACAGTTTAAACAAATTACATCCAACAATAAAGTTTACATTCAATGTGTCTAAAACTAAAATATCATTTTTGGACGTAGACGTCATAAAAAATGAAAATAATGACATCACTACCATGGTTCATGTTAAAAACACAAATATTCATCAATATATTGAATATTCATCATGCCATCCTAAATCATGTAAAAGCGGGATACCATATAGCCAAGCTAAAGGATATAGAATAATTATTTCGGATGACACTGTTTTTAAATCATCTTTGATAGAGTTAGGTCAGCATTTTCTAAATAGAAATTACCCTATTGATATCATTAATGCTGCTTTCCAAAAAGTATCTTCTCTTACACAACTTGAATCTTTACAATGTAAAATCAAAAATACAAATAAGGATATCATTCCCTTTATTATTGAATATAACCCAAGTTTACCTAATATAGGTAAGATTATCAATAAATATTGGGATTTGTTAAAATTATCAGGTAAAGAAAATGTTAAATTGCTACACGAAAGCAAGCCCATGCTTGCTTATAAAAGGACAAAAAAATCTTAAAGATTACCTAATTAATTCTAAATTATAAAAAACATCGTACAAAAAAGGATCAGCAACTAAATGTAATAGACCTAGATGTTCGCACTGTTCTCTTATTAATGAAATTACTTCTTTCAGTAGTAGTAATACAAAAGAAACGTTTAATATGCATTGTGATACTAATTGTGCAACATCAAACGTTATTTATTTGATCACATGCAAAAAATGTGACGTCCAATATATTGGACAAACGAGTCAACAAATATCTAAACGTATGAACCAACATAGATCAGATATAAAAAATTATATCGATAAATCTTTTTCATCTCATGTTGCCGTACACTTTAACAATAGTTCTCATACTTTGCAAGATTTTTCCTTTCAACCTATTGTTATAGCAGAATCTGAAATGGAACGTTTGCTAAAAGAAACCTACTGGATTCACAGTCTTAATACAGTATTTTCAAAAGGTCTAAATTCCAAAGCACTTTGCGAACTTCATTAATGTAATTTAATTTATATATATATATATATATATATATATATATATATATATATATATATATATATATATATATATATATATATATATATTAAAATATATATTTATATACATTAATTAATTTGCATCATACATATTATAAGTAAAAATAAAACTGTTTATCTCTATTTATTCATGAATTTTACACATATTTACCAATAGAGATACAAGTATCTTGAAGATCCAGTTTTATATCTTTCTATGTATTAAATATTAGTAATATGTGAAATATATATATATATATATATATATATATATATATATATATATATATATATATATATATATATATATATATATGTATATATATATTTCCATGTCCATGTTATTTATTAAAGAATAAGAAAAGGAGGTTACAAATGTACAAACGTAAGCTATGACGTCATATTGTTTATGTCATATTGTTTACTCAGAAGCATGATATATTTAATGACGTAAGCAATCATAACAAATTCAGTTTGAATTCAGTTTGATAAAGCATTAAAGCGAAACCGGTCACAACATTAATACGTGTTGGCGTTGTTTATTTTATATATATATATATATATATATATATATATATATATATATATATATATATATATATATATATATATATATATAACTACAGTCTTCTTTGTGTCTCTTTGATTTTCGGCTTCTCCCAACCCTGCAAAAATTCTAGTGGTGTATATACTAGTCTTCTTGAGAAGCGGTTGTGACATTAATACAATATTGCAGTCTGATCTCTTTCAGAGATACACTGTCGCAGTGTGTCAACTCCCATATTGATTTAGAGAAGAAATAAAGTGTAGCATTATGGTCTTAATTTGTACCGAGGTCAAGGTCTAACAAGCATACAATACATAAATTTTAAAAAATTAAAAAATTGAAAAATGTAATAGAAAGAAAGAAAGAAAGAAAGAAAGAAAGAAAGAAAGAAAGAAAGAAAGAAAGAAAGAAAGAAAGGAAGGAAGGAAGGAAGGAAGGAAGAATACAAAATTTATCTCTTTAGCATTTAGATTATTAGTATAGACATTCCATTTATGCAATGCCATCATTTTTAAATTTTTTCTAAATCATGAAATTCTGCTTTTGTAAAGGTTTCATTTTCATTTTATTTCACATATAGCACTACGTAAGAAATTACGTATTATCTATATAGTAATCAACAGGTAAACAGGGAATCATGTCATTGTTTTTCAGGCCAAAGTAGTTTACACAGTTTCCAAAATATACAAAACCTGTGCCTTACAAATTGTATGAATATAATTGAGAAACTGAATGCTTTATCTACGGTATATGATGATTCGTACACACGAGTGTAAAAACCGTATTAGTAATGGGAAAAAGGGGGATTCCCTACTAGCTTAATGCGTCATACCGATGTGTCAAAAAGAAGCCCAATAGATGTCATGGAGGTTTCAAAGACAATGGAACATTTTCCTACGTTAACTGGGTCAAGGATCGCGTTGGAGCAAGCACCAAGGAAACTAGGTGAACAATAGCGCTCGCAAATGCAGTTTATAGCAGCAAACTTCAGAATTCAAACCTATGCCATAATGTAAACGATATGTAACGTAACTCTTTACTCAAGTTATTTTCTGGCCTTTTCTTTTGTGCAAAAGTATAAAACTACTTTCCTTTCGGACGTGAGCAATAATATTGTGGTGAGTAGTTCCTTCTTAGTTCCCCAAGAATGGATAAACATATAACGTTACATTTTGTAAACAACGATTATACAATGCAGTCATCGTAACAATTCCCTGCAATCGTTATAACAATCCCTTGCAATCTTTATAACAACGCAGTGTTTATAGTAACATTATGCAGTCGTTATAACAGTTCTTCGCGTGAGTGGTGACATATGGTTGGCGTTGTAAACAATAGTATTATTTAGTAGAGCTCACGGTATTAATTTATTTCCCAAAGTAAACCTATGCTAACACCGTGATATTAAAAATTCAATAACTTAAAATGTTTGAGTGCTCATGAGTAAACCTATATTTATCAGTATAGGTGAAACCTGGATGTCAGTTTCTGTGTAGAGGAAAGGATATGAGCCGCAGCATTTTCTGGACCTGCATGCACTTGAAACATGTGTTTTCAATTCCACACCAAAACAAGTCTGGTGCTAATTTTAGTAATGAGCGTTCCAAACTCAAGACTTAAAGGGCAGAAATTCCCATGTATACTGTATTTTATGTTTTTTACAGGCTGGTTACCATTTTTCCTTATTATTAGTACCATGTGTCCTAACCCGTACATTAACTCTCAACGTAAACAATATTAGTAAAATCCGTTAAGAACTGTTAACGTACACAATACGATTTTAACCCATACATTAACTCTCAACGTAAATAATATTAGTAAAATCCCTTAAGGACTGTTAACGTACACAATACGATTTTAACCCGTACATTAACTCTCAACGTAAATAATATTAGTACAATCCCTTAAGAACTGTTAACGTACACAATACGATTTTAAGCCGTACATTAACTCTCATGTACACAATACGATTTTAACCCGTACATTAACTCTCAACGTACACAATATGATTTTTACCCGTACATTAACTCTCAGCGTAAACAATATTAGTAAAATCCCTTAAGAACTGTTAACGTACACTATACGATTTTAACCCGTACATTAACTCTCAACGTAAATAATATTAGTACAATCCTTTAAGAACTGTTAACGTACACAATACGATTTTAAGCCGTACATTAACTCTCAACGTACACAATATGATTGTAACCCGTACATTAACGCTCAACGTACACTGTATGGTTTGTCGAAGAAGGGCGTCGATTGGCTTGGGAAGAGACTCATGTTTAATCGATGTAACATCTGTTTGGGTGAGAAAAAAATATAAATATGAATCGTTGATGGATGACTTGTTTTCAACTATTTGTTTATAATCAACACTATATCTATAATTATGTATAAATAGATACATGCTACCTGAACTAACACCTTTGGCAAAATTCGATAGATATATATTTTACTGCTATGGATACATCGTGACCAGAAAGTCTTAGAATGTCCAGGTAGGTTCAGTAGGACCTCAGGTCATCTATGCAAACAAGCACGACTTGAATTGGTATGCCGATTTGTGATGTACCCTGAATCTCTCTGTCTGAAAAATAGAATTATTCTATATCATCATCAAAGTTGGAACTTAGACCAGTGTATCACATTTGGTTACATAAACGATATATATCGTTATTATTTAAAGACTAAGGTTAAACCTAGAGCAAAGAAATCCGAGATTGATAAAATCTTGATTTTGACAACTAACAAAACGCTACCTAACGTACGTTATACAGTATACAAATTCTAGTTGTTTTATGTTTACTTTATCCGGATCAATCTTTCAACAACTGGTTGATTTAAACATAACAAAGACATTCTTGGAATGAATTGCACCCTATTGTCTAACCCAAAGATCTCGAACTCAAACGCCACGAAGCCTGCATGAGAGTATTTTCGATGGCCCAAGGGCCGCACCACCTTGTCATCTCTGATGACACGTTGTGAGTCCAATCATTTTGAGGGCCACACGATACGGTTTAGTGGGCCACATGCGGCCCGTGGGCTGCGGTTTTGAAACCCCTGGTCTAAATCCTGAGTGGTCAACAAAGGGTCGTACACCTTGAGGTAATTACATACATTTCAATCAGTCAGATAATAACTGGTACCTGTAGGATTTATTGTTTCAAATACAGCCCTTGAACTTAGAAATGTTTTTTGTTCATCTGTGCTATTGATACAATTGTAAAATATAGAAATGTAAGTGAGCAAAGGTAAATATTTGGTCATTTTTTTACTTCCTACTAACTGCTTTTATACTCTCAAACAGTCGTGTACAGGCGTGTGAAATAATGGTCGACCCTCTTTTGAACTTTGCACAATTATTCTAAGTAATATATTTATAGAACAATGGTAAAACCAGGAAGTTTTATTTAGTAACCGAACGTAAGTATCGCATTCGCAGTGGTTTACAGAGATCGGTAAGATGAAGGATGACTAGCAATAAAAGTTGATTTCTAAAACTATAAATTATAATTAGTTTTGGAGTTTTAAAAAGCGACATATAATGCAGATGTGTATATTAATTGATACAAACAATGAAAATGAGAAATATTGAAATTAACTATTATTTGTTAATTATTGGAAATTTTAGTTGTGACAACACCCTTTAATCTCCAGATAAACATTGCATTACAAGATGATGCGTGTTTTCTGCTGTTATCTCCTCGTGCTCGTTACTCACGCACATTGAGGGTCATGTCAGGTCAACTTCAAGTACGATTGATGTGATAAAATGTGTCCGGAATTTCGTTTTCATGATTAAAATAAGGAACAGTTAGAAATGGAGGTGTGGGAGTGGATATTAAAAGGCCTTTAAAAAAAATTAAAAATGCAGAAAATGAAGAGACAGTGAGATTTATATACCAGACCGCTGTTCTCGCGGACTGCTGTATTTTCTATTAAATATCCGTTCATTCATTATTTATTTTTAAATTCATTTTACTGCACGTGCAAACCTAGTTTCATTAAACTTAACAATGGATTATGTTTACAGTACACATCACCATATGAATGTTTAAATTCAATAGCATTGTCATACACGTCATTAAAATAGAAAGTACTTGTAGTTGGTTGAAACATTTTGTCTGTTCACTATTGATTAGACATTTTATCAAATCACAGGGCTTACTATTCACTATTGATTAGACATTTTATCAAATCATAGGGCTTACTGTTCACTATTGATTAGACATTTTATCAAATCATAGGGCTTACTGTTCACTATTGATTAGACATTTTATCAAATCATAGGGCTTACTATTCACTATTGATTAGACATTTTATCAAATCATAGGGCTTACTGTTCACTATTGATTAGACATTTTATCAAATCATAGGGCTTACTATTCACTATTGATTAGACATTTTATTAAATCATAGGGCTTACTATTCACTACTGATTAGACATTTTATTAAATCATAGGGCTTACTGTTCACTATTGATTAGACATTTTATCAAATCATAGGGCTTACTGTTCACTATTGATTAGCCCTATCAAATCATAGGGCTTACTGTTCACTACTGATTAGACATTTTATTAAATCATAGGGCTTACTGTTCACTATTGATTAGACATTTTATCAAATCATAGGGCTTACTGTTCACTATTGATTAGCCCTATCAAATCATAGGGCTTACTGTTCACTATTGATTAGACATTTTATCAAATCATAGGGCTTACTGTTCACTATTGATTAGACATTTTATTAAATCATAGGGCTTACTATTCACTATTGATTAGACATTTTATTAAATCATAGGGCTTACTGTTCATTATTGATTAGACATTTTATCAAATTATAGGGCTTACTGTTCACTATTGATTAGACATTTTATTAAATCATAGGGCTTACTGTTCACTATTGATTAGACATTTTATCAAATCATAGGGCTTACTGTTCACTATTGATTAGCCCTATCAAATCATAGGGCTTACTGTTCACTATTGATTAGACATTTTATCAAATCATAGGGCTTACTGTTCACTATTGATTAGACATTTTATCAAATCATAGGGCTTACTGTTCACTATTGATTAGACATTTTATTAAATCATAGGGCTTACTATTCACTATTGATTAGACATTTTATTAAATCATAGGGCTTACTGTTCATTATTGATTAGACATTTTATCAAATTATAGGGCTTACTGTTCACTATTGATTAGACATTTTATTAAATCATAGGGCTTAAGTTATGCCAGCAATTAAAGTCAATACGTGTGGGAATGGTATAGAATGGTTCTACATTAACGTACGATTAATGCTTTCACCATATTTGAAATTCGAAACCACGTAGCTGCTTTTCATTTTAGTTATGATTTCAATATGACAGAATTTAGAGAAAGTGAGCTAAATATTGCAAACCGCAGATTTACTGCTTTCCAGTTTCATCATAATTATTCTTGTGATGATTTAGGATGCACATGTTTTCAATATGTTTGGTTCAAAACTTCTTTGTAAAGTTCAGGAGTAAATCCGCCATTATGTCACTCAGATGAACACGTGTCATTTGTTCTGACAAGAAGTAAACCATGTTTGGCTGAGTAACAAAAGTCCGAACTCGATGTCGATTTATGATGTATTCTGAATCTCGGACTTTTTAAATATGTCATTAATGTGATTTATCATCTTATAACCGGTACTGTTTGAAATTAGACCATTGTGTCACTTTTGGGTATACGAACAAGAGCTAAATAGTTATTTGAGGAATAATCTAAGTTTACATAATCAGTGTCAATCATACAATAACTGGGTTGTTTGAACTGAGAAAAAGACACCCTGAATTGCACTTGCACCTTCCTATCTAACCACTGCGTTATATATATATATATATATATATATATATATATATATATATATATATATATATATATATATATATATATATATATATATATATATATATATATATATATATATATGTATATATATATGTATATATATATATATATATATATATATATATATATATATATATATATATATATATATATATATATATATAATTCTACTTGTCCTTTGTTCACCTGTATTAATTTATAACATATGTTGTAGCTGTTGTTCTAGGGTTTAACGCCATTTTTCAGCACAATATTTGCTATACATGGCGGCCTGTATTGATGGTGGATGGAGAACTCTTGAAAACCCCAGAAAGTACAACCGACCCACAAATAGCTTTTATAATATTTATAAAATATATAAATGTAAGTGATTGCAAGCAAGTACTTGCTGTTTCATTACTATACTATTTCCCACCGATTGTTGTCATGTTCCTAAACAGTGGTGTACAAGGACGACATGCCTTATTTTTTTTGTTAGCCTTGCATGCAGTTTCCTCAGTATTCTATTTATAGATTATTGCTATAACTAGGAAGTTTTAGTAAGGAACCGAACTTAAGTGTCACGTTAGAAGCGGTTGACAGAGATCGGTGAGATGGCGGTTGATTAAAACTAAAGGAACACTTTTAACATTATGGATTATATATAATATTGTATCTCTGAAAAGCAATATATATTGCAAATCGCATATATTAGCACAATTATCAATTTAAAAATGAAATGCAGCATTAAAGTGTTATTTTGAACTGTATAGGATAAATTAACATTGACAACACCCCTTAATCCTTGTGTAAATATTGAGTTACAAAATGATGCATGTTTTACCCGTTAACTGCACGCATCTTCCTCATTCCCGTTACCCACGCTACTGAGGGTCAGGTCAGGTCACCTTAAAATACGTCAGACGTGATAAAATGTTTCGGGGATTTTGGTTTTATCAATAAATCAGGAACCCTCTTTATGTTTAGCCTTGTATACATATTCCTAAGTATTCTATTAACATATTAATGATTTATCTATGAATGATGAAACTAGGAAGTTTTATTTAGTGACCGAACTCAAGTTTCACGAAGGCAGTATTTTACAGAGATCGGTGAGATGGTGGTTGACTACCAATTAAAAAACATCTATACAATCATGGTATCTTACATCCGTTGGAGTTTTCAAAAATGACATATGTTACTAATATTCTATATTAGACGATACAATCAATTAGAATATGAAATACAGAATTAAAATGTTATTTGTACGTGCAATGGATACATTGATATTGACAACACCCCTTAATCCACAGGGAAGCTACACTTTGACGCATGTTGTGGCCAGTTTGTATGGAGGGGGATTACCGCCATAATTCTATGCATGTATTTTCTAATCTTCCTTGATGCGTTATTGTAAATTGCTGTTTGCTAGAGCTACTTTCATAATTCTATCCATGTATATTGTTATCTTTATTGATGCAAACTGTACGTGGCAACTTGCAAGTGCTACTTTCCTTCTGCATTATTGTAAATGGCTGCTTGCAAGTGCTACATTCCTAATTCCATTCATGTATATTTTATTCTTCATTGATGCAAACGGTAAAGGGCTAGTTGCAAGTGTTTAGATTTACTTTCCTTCTGCGTCATGGTATCTTGCTGTTTGGATGATTTGATTTTCATGTTCTGAAACTGAAAACAGTCATTTATAATAAATGTCCCTTTGTGCAAATGGTAAATACTCCCGGCATTTAAAATTATATTTTAACCTTTATATATTTTAAATGTTATTTTTTTCTGAGATTTTCCAACAGTTGACTAAATACAATGTTATTTCTCATTTATAAAATCTTTCTCAAAACCATTTGTTTCCTTATGTCTCAAATTTGTATTCAGTTCAATGTTGGGTTTATATCATGGTTGTTATTCAAACAAGACAACACTGTGTATCTTTTCCCTTTTTGTTTACATAACCATATGTAAAGCTTTCTATCATCAATAACAAATATCTTCTTGTTTTTAAATGCATGTAACATAAGTTTTGGTACAGTTCAGTTTGTACCTTTGAAATAATTTATTAACTTCTTTTTCATGGGAGATATATCATTTTCATTGGAAATCATTTTCTCTGGTGCTAATGGGTAACCCATGAAATAGTCATAAAAATGTAATTTAATCACCAAACACACTTAAAAATATCATAGTCATCTTATGTTTTAAATTGATTTTTTCCTATCATGCCATGCAACGACTCCATGTTTGTATGTAATTTGATTGCTAATTACACATCTTACTCCAGTCACAATCATCAGGAACAGGCCATAATCTGATACAAATTCAAGTTTTACACCTAATATATATGTAACCTTATATCTTGTGATAATCATGGAAAACTTTGAATAACCTAACTTTATGAACTCATTGCATATTAATATAGAGATTGTATGTACCTATATGCAATCAACCTCAATATGAAAATGCTATGTCTAATTATTATTAAAAGATTTACTTGTCTAATGAATTTCAAGATAAACCAAAGAATTAAAATGAAATTAAAAAACGTGGCATATGATGGTACAAGGATACACTGCTTAATTGGGATAACTTATTATTTTAAGCTAAGATTTACATTCCATTAGGTGTCATTTTCCTCCAGTCAAAGTACACAAGTGGGTCCTGATCTTAGATTAAAGTCTTGTAAATGTTTTTCTTGGATTCATCACCTCTAATTTGTGATCTAATTAAATTAAATCAAACAATTTTGACAATAAGTAGATCATCAGACCTGGATCCAATTGTTTACCCAATACTATTAATAATTCTTTATAATCATCAGACCCAGATCCAATTGTCTACCCAATAATACTACATGTAATACCAATTCTTTATAATCATCAGACCTGGATCAAATTGTTTACTCAATACTATTAATAATTCTTTATTTACAGAGGTAACTCATTTAGATGAAAATAATTTTACCTTGAGGTCCTCTAAAAAAGTGAAACAATATACATCATACAAAAAGTTAATATAAATTAATATTTAGTTCAACATGTCTTGAGTAAAATAAATTTGACTTAAATATCATCCCTTTAAAATACTAATATTTTTGGCAGCTTTTACGGCCTATGAAATCTTTTTCCACAAAAATATACCTGAGTATTGGAAACATTTTAAAATTGTTAAATTCTTGACTTTGATGGAAGAAGGTTTCATATGTGATGTTGATCTTAAATCGTATTAAGTGCCGAGTAACAGTTTAATAACTCCTGTAGGTACTCTGGAGTAGCTCCATTTAGACATTATGCACAAGGTATGTCAGATGAAAATCAATCTTTTCATATGTTTTAAGCCATTTCAGTAATGTAAAAAATGCTTTTAGTTTAAACATTAATTTTATAACTGTGTAGTTCAAGATTATAAGTTCTGTAATACAGATAGTAAAGGATTAGAATGAAAACCAATGGTTTGTTTTTCTCCTTTTGAAGATACAAACATTGTAAGTATATGTGAATCTATAGCAGATGAAATTGAGTTATGACAATAATTTTAAATTATTGAAGTCATAGTGAAAATTCTCTTAGCTAAAATATCATCATTTAGGCATGGTATATAGAGCACAAAGATGAACAATGAGGAAGTTGATAAAAGACGAGAAGAAATAAAAAGTTACAAGCAGAAACTTAATTACAATATGTATGGCATTGTGTATGAAATTGCAAAAATAAGGAGGAAAGAAAGGGAAAGAAATTAAGAAAGTTACAAAAGAGGCAGATATAAAGTGAACTGTACTGGTTAATAGAGTGACTTACATAACTGATATTGTATGTAGATGTTCAGAAAGAAAAGGTAGATACACAAAAACACATTATTTTGCATAAGGTTTTCCTGGATTAAAAAAAATACAAACTCTATACTCATAAGATTTTTATGTAAATGTTATTACATACTATGTTTCAACAATGCAATAAAAAAAAAAGAACACACATTAAAAGTAAGATTTGTTTATTCAGCATACTCCATCCACATCCAAACGTAAACTTTATTGCCAGATGAGCTAAAAATGTAAAAGGTGAGGATGTACTATATAAATATCTGTTCAAGGTACACAATAGACAACTGATGACTGACAATGCACAACCACACCAAAAGCTCACTCTTAAGGAAGCAATCAGATACTGTGAATTCATTTAACTTTGTGGTTTAGTGAAAGATTTAATTTTCATGGATACTTAATTTTGTGTACTGTGTAAAGTCATGGATACTGAATTTTGTGTACTGAGTAAATTCAGACATATAATTTATGTGTACTGGGTAAGGGATCCCATAGTTTTTGCAAAATAAATAGCCATAAGCTGCACACAGAGTTAAAACACGCAAATTAAAACAAAATGGTGTGTCTCAGAATGCAAATGTATATTTGTCATTAGTGAATAGGACTTATTTTACATAGGAAAATACAGTATATAAGCCATAAAACATTTACCGAATTTGGTGATCCTAGCATAAACCAACCTAGAGGTAAGAGGATCGTGTGGGTCTGAGATCACTCACATGACTAACAAAATAATTAGGGTACAAAGTTAATGGACGAGAACTTTTGATTCACATTTTGTAACTAGAGGAATGAGTGATACAATTAAAAAACAAGGTTTCATTAGTTTTTTGTGAGGTATACAAGGGTTTAAATGATATAGTGAATCTCACAGCCCAATGTATATAGGTGTGCACTTTTGTTACAGTTAATATTAAGTATAAGAGGATCACTATCACTGAAACACACCTCAAAATTCTGGAGATTCTACAAATAAATGACAATTCAAAAAGTAAACAAGGGCCTCTTGGATGAACTGATGCTATACTGGCCGAAAATAATTTTCAGGACATCAACATAAGAGCATTTTTTCTTTTTAACCAATAAGTGTTGAAACCATTGCTGATATTCTTGAGCAATAACAAGATTTTCAAAGTAGTTACTGTGACAGCCATACTGGGCTTAAAATTATTACCATTTTCATTTTGGACCAACTAGACATCATCTTAAGTCTTTTGGTGAAAACCCCATGTCAACAAGACCATCCTTTCAGTAGGAGTACCAAGATGGATGTCACATCAGCCATATTGGATATAAGATTGGCACCATTTTCATTTAGAACCAGCAAGATATTGTAAGAAGTCTTTTAGTGAAAACCACATGTTGATATGCTATCCATTTAAGAGAAGCAGCAATAAAAAGATTTTCAAGATGGTCTCTGTGTCAAGTTTTATGTAAATCATCCAAGTAGTTTAGAACGAGTAACAAAAATAAATTTGTGCTCATAGACGGATGATGGACAACTGGCCAACCCACAAGATCATGTTTTATGACCAGTGGGGCTAAAAATCAGAGGCTTTCTAAACATTATGGAGCAAATATACATGTAAATAATCATAAACAAGATCAATTAATCAACTACATATAATACTGTCATTCAACCCCACCCAACACCGAGTCTAAATCTTTGTCCAAGTGCGAAAAACCAAGAGTCAACTTTTATTGGAATACACTAAATACAAACTCTGCTAAACATTCATTTGCATATGTACATAGGATCAATATATCGTAAATATAGTAGATATTAGTTGGTCGGAATAATATTTCCTAGTGAAGCTGGACAGCAAAAGTTTTCATATTGAACCTTCAACACCCATAACCAAGTTTTTTCCCCTCTCAGAAATGGAAAGGTGGAATGGACGGAGAAAGGAAGATTGTTAGAGCCAGATGTTTGTATCCTGATTTGAATGACAAGGTTTTGAATGGTTTTGCACCGGTCGAATGATCCAAGTAAAAGCAATAATTTTCTCAGTTGTAATGGGATATGACGACTGTACCGCAAGTAACGGATGGTTGCATAAATTTCAAGTCTGACACAATATTAAGTGTTCTGTCCTTAGGGGAGAATCAGTTAATGTTAAGAATGAATTTGTCGAAGATTGGAACAAAAGATTGAATGATATGTGCAAGAGATATGACAGCAAGGATATTTTTATATGTGACAAAACGTTTTTTTTTTTTTAGACTGTTGCCAACATGGTCGCGGGTACCAAAAAGGGGATTCATGTAAATGCTATTCACATTTGTCACCCCCTCATTATGAAGCCACTTTCCTGCTGCAAATGGGGTGGCCTTATAACAAGGGGACTACTGTATATATGTACTTGTATGTTTTAATGATCCAATTTTACATAATGTGTATAATGGAGTCTCCTGCAGGTGTAAATTCTGATTTCTGCCCATACTGAATTGCAAGTCCACACACATTTTATTCCAGTGTGAAAAAAATAGCAAAGTCATGCACTCTACCAACATAAGAAAATGGTCAAGAGTTCAGTGTTATGTTTTCCATATGAAAAACGCGTTTGTCAGGGACTGACATTCTACTGTCCAAAAATAATTTCTAGGAATTCAAGTTAAGAACCTTTCAAAATAATTTTAATTGCTGAGTATTGAAGTCATCTCTAATATTCTTCTGCAATAACCAGATTTTCAAACTAGCTGTTCATTTAGGACAAACAAGACATGAAAGGAAGTCTTCTGGTGGAAGCCTCAAGATGACATGACTTACTGTTCATTTGGAGTAATAAAGAGATTTTCAAGATGGCTGCCATGATGGCCATATTGGAAAACAGGTTGGCATCATTTACACTTAGGAAAAGCAAAACATTACGTCTTTTGGTGAAATAACAATATCGATATGACTAGACATCTGGAAGTAGCAACAGGATACTCAAGATGACCATTATGGTGGCCTTATTGGAAGTCAGATCAGCTAACTTGACATGGTAAAGAAGTTGTTCAGTGAAAACCCAATGCCAATATGACCCTTCATTCAGGAGAAGTAGTGATAATAAGATTTTCAAGATGGTAACTGAAGCAGCCATATAAGAAATCTCGGCAGCATTTTCATTCAGGCCCAACTAGATATTACAAGAAGTCATTTAGTATAAAAAAACAAACATGTCAAGATGACCATCCGTTCAGGAAGATCAGTGACACGATTTCAAGAAAGCCACTACAGTGGCCTTATTGGATGTGCAAGGGACACCATTTTAATTTAGTACCAACTTGTATGTGGGATGAAGGTGTAAAGGATAAAGTTTCATGGCAATCCTGAAGTAGTTTAGGAGGCAAAGCGATAACAAGATTGTGCCAATGAATGGACTGATGACATACCATCCCATAATTATATGGAGAAACAGTGGAGATCCATATTTTATATAGCAATCTGTGCTAAGGGCATGTACAAGGTACACTGGAACCCAAGATCAATTATGTCTGGTTTTCAAAGTCATTTACAAAAGTATAGACATAAAAGTTTTCATATCTGCACCATAATTGGATTTATATGTACCCAAAATTAACAGAAATGTATCAAAACCTGCAGGACAAGTAACATGCACAAAAATCAGTCATTGTAAGAAGAAAAAGTGCAATAATTTAACAACAAATATTCCAGGAGAGTAGTAATTTGGTGAAATGTGCATCTTCAAATTATCATTAATGGAAATGAACTGAAAACGTTGACAGTAGTTGTATTCACAAGATTTAATCATGCAATACATCAAGCTGCAAGAAAAGACAGTAATTCAAGCAACTATTGCTGGAATAAAGTAATTTGTTGACATGTGCGTCTTCAGATGATGACAATAATATGTATCAAGTTTCACAGCGATCCATCAGAAACTAGACTATTTGTATTTACAAGATTAAGACGTACACTGTCTTGAGATAAAGTAATAAAAATGGCACTAACTGAAGAGCCAAGTTTTTTGTTTATGTGCACATGTTGAGTTGATGACTACAACATTTATCAAGTTACATAGCAATCAACTGAAAAATGTAATATAATTGTGATTACAAGACTTTGTCATACATGGAATTCAGTTGAAAGTAAGAATGAGAACTGTTATAAAAATTGCATCACAAACTAATTTATCTATATTATCATCATTAAGTGATGCCTATAATATTTACCAAATTTCATGGTAATTCATTCAAAACCAACTAGCTGAATTAATATGTGTGTGCCAGATGGATGGATGGAAGCTTGGATGGACTAACATGAGTGTTTCAAGAAAGGGTACTTAAAGTACACCAATTTTCTGTAGTTGTTGCTTGTTATTTTCTTGTTGAAGCCTCTTCATGTTCATTAGTTTTATTCGGACTTTGTTGTAAGGTGCTTTGATTTTGCTTTCAAGTATCCATTGTTCCATTGCTGTTTTACCTGAAAGAGAGACCAGAGACTAATACTGCATCCCAATGCAATGAACTAGACAACAATCTTGCAGGTGTTGGGCCTGTTTTGCAGTGCTTTTACTGAGCTTGTACTCCAAACAGCGTATATACCTCGACATTTCTCTATCTCTCTGATTCATTTGGATTCATATTTAATCAGTTTTCTTTGCAGTCTGCATGCATGAATACTAAATTGTAAATGTTGTGTTAATAAATTACATAGGAAGAATATTATTTATATTCCATTATCATTTACGAACAACTTTATTTTAAACATGTGAAGACCAGTCGATTAGCAACACAACTCTTGATACCAATATTCTTGAACTTAAATAATTCTGATAATTTCTTTGAAACAACTTTATGAAAAAGCATGTTTCTGTTCAGTGTTAGCAAATATATGGATACTCCATTGCTCATTCACAAAACATGTAGATGTCACACAATCAAATTTGCCTTGTTACCAATAAATGCAAGGATGAGAAAATGAACTACATAGTATCATTATAAAATAGTTATATCAGCAGATATTATGTACATGAACATGTAGATTCACAGCACAACATTTTATATTCAGGCATTAGCAATTTTTCAAACATTGCATCGATCAATGCATCCTTTGAAAATGAAACAAATGAGGTGCAGCAAAATAACAACAAAAAACCTGATGACCACTTTACATATGCATATACCATATGACTAGATACAATCCACAAAGTTTAGTAACTTTAGCTGTGAGTTATTGTGCAGAAACAGTTTTCCTTCTTTCACCTTAGCCTTTGCACGTTTCAACAACTACTAAAGTTATTGTGCAAAAGCCTAACAGCCTTGTGGCAGCAATATACAAATCGCTTAAAAAAATTAAAATCTAAAATACCCCTATCTGTATAAAAACATGAGATAATAACAGACCATGTCCATGGTAGATACCTTTGTGTTGATTTCATCCCAAAAAGTCACATTTTACCCGTGTTTGCATTACTGGGAGAAGGGCAAACAAGGAGCTTCAATAACTATGCCTCAACACTTTAAATATCAAATCAGCATAATTGAAAAAAAGAGTTAAATTGGTCCAAATGATCTAATCCAGCAAATACAAGATCCTTCTTACATCATTTGCATCTCTTTTTCCTGAACAAAACTGAAGTAGAAAAAAAAAACAAGATCCAGATAACAGTACCTAGACAACTATACACCTCAATACATGACTATTGCTGAATCTGCACTAAAAGCAACCTGTTCACAGACATAGCTGTTGGGGGCACTGCTGTAACTCTGCATTAAGGAGTATTCAATACCAGGAGGGAAAAAAGGTACAAAAATGTATGCAAGGTTGTACTGAACAAAATGTATACTATGTAAGAGCAGTACCTGGAAGGCTGCAGCCATAAAGCATATTAATCCAGTCAATAAATGAATCTTTTAAAACTTTCTTCATTTGGGCTTCCCAGTGAAACCTTTGATCTGTAATAACAATTGAATATTTAAATATATTTCTTGCCTGCATACATGTAACTGGTAAAGTTGTTACACAGTGGTAGAGGATAAATCTTCATGAAACAAAATTAATTGCTACCCTTCTCCATCATTTGTTAGTCTTTTAATGCAGGTTCACTAGAAGCATAAAAAACCAAGGCAATTGTGAATCCCTATGCTTTTTATTACTACATGTTAATAGTGAGTAAATCGGTCCTATATATCATTCCTTTACAGATGATACTTATCTAATGTGATTGTGTAGCCACTTTCAGACAATGTCATGACAATAATACGAGTTTCACCATATTAGGCTACTACCACAGAAATAATACAGGAATGGCAATAAGCACACTTCTGTGTTTACGGCCACAATACATCCAAAAATATACTCTATATTTCCATTTATCTGATACGGAACACAGTTTAGATTGTGGTCATGTCGGTCAGAGTATTTAGAAACCTGGGTCTCTTTTCTACTGTGGATATTCCTATGGTGTTCTTTTAGGTCTCAGTTTGTACAATACTATGTCTAGACTTACTGCATTGGATGAGAGACAAACGTATCGAGTCTGAGACAGAACAAGGTCATAACAATAACATCTTATCATGCTATAGTTTTTCTGGTATCTCCATCACGCAAAATTGGATGTATCAACAATGGCTCAGTGGTTGGTAGTCATGCAGAACTCGTTACTGAAATGGTTTAGCTTTGAATCCTACCAATGGACCAGCCTAAGTCAACTACTCTGGTGTGTCCTTGCGTAAGGCACTTCACTCCAATTTCCTTTTCATTAAATAACATATGTCGCTGTGCTGATAAACACCACACCAAACTGGGTGGGAATGCAATGGTGGCCTAACTGGTTAGAACGTCTGCCTCTGATGCAGGAGGTTGAAAGTTTGAACCCTGGAGTTTGTGTCATACCAAAAACCTAAAAAAAATGTAACAGCTGCCTTGCTATGTGCTCAGTATGAAGAGGTTAGTGTTAGGACTGGTCATCCTGGGGTGGGGATAATTAGACTGGATAGGACATGATGCTACATGTCTGCAGCATGATATCCCAGTGTTAAACATCTCTATAAACTGTCACACTGCAGACATCATAGTGAAAATATTTAAAAGTATGTTAAAAATCTAAATACCACATAAACAAACACACATGCTTAAAGAATTTTTGTTTCCATATAAACGAAAGGACTTTGTTCGTTACTGAAAAAATCTATGATTTAAAGACAGCTGGGGTTTTCTTTATACCTCAGATGTGCTTGATAACAAGCAAAATCTGTGTATCCAATATGACATGGGTTCCCTGCCTTTACTGTTTCCTCATCTTGGATTTGGGAACCTTCCACCAGTTCTGTACGGAGCAAATATATTCCGCAAGTTTTCATTAACCTCTAAAATAGGTCTCGAGACACCTGTAGTACTTGTTGCACATGGGACTGTGGTAGACAAGGCATCAGCAGCCTTCCTCAACAAGTCTTCTGCAAGCTGCCGATCGCTCATCATCTAAAAATAAAGCAACAATAAACTGGATATATTATTGGTGAAAAAGATCAACAAAATAATGTCCAAAAAATAACTATTTGCTTTTGGGTAAAAACTTAAATGCAAGGAACCCTATACAAAATTATCAACTACAATTTATTGTACTAATTAGACTGCATATTGTTTGATTTACTTGTAAACATTAATTGTATCACATCTTTAGCATATGGACTACTTGGGTAATGAATACTGATTTAATTATTGATATATGATTATATTACACCAGTGCATGAAATATTAGAATACCTTAAAATGAATAGAATGCTTTTATTCAATGCCAAGAACCAAAAGCACAATAACTTTCATTGCTGTGGGTGACTAGGTTATTGGCTTAAACATTTCTTACCTTTTTAATTTTCAATTCTGCAGTATTTAACATTAAACCATTATCTGTTCAAATGAAATAATTTCAACTTTAAAACATAATTTGAACTGTTTTGGGGTGATTTCAAGAGTGCTTGAGACATCTTAGTGTAATTAGTTACTCCCCTAATTCCCCTGCCAGCTGACCCGCTGACAAGCTCTTTATTTAGGCAGTGAGCTGTACAGAGGCTCATTACAAAGAAAATTATATTTCCAACAATAATAGAGGCTTGGGGTTTGTTTGTTCTAATCTATATTTTATGAGGTATTCGTGTTATTCTGAATGTTTTTTTTGCCGGAGCATATGTACATTAGTACATATCACAGAAAAAGATTTACTTCTGTGAGGTGTATTAAACTGGGCGACGTACTAAACGATCTTAACTACCCAGGGTCATCAGGTGGCACGATTTACCCAAATACTCCAGATAAAAAACATGTGAAACATTTCCTACTAAACACATTTTTAATTCATTGTCAAGTTTAGTTCTGGGTCATATTAAATATGTTAAATGACTACAGCTCTTTTCATCGGTTGTCACATGAGTTCGCAGTTGTCCTAAGATGAAAAATTCTTGAAAATCGCACGTTTCGGAAGCCGTAACTTCAGTTTGGTACAACGTAGAAAAGTCAATGATGGATTGATAAATAGAACAATATCTCAGGAGTAAAATAAGCTAAAGATAATGGTCTTGTGATTTTAAATACGGAAATAGCAGAAAGAAAATGGAGGGTCAGCGGTGTAACCAAGGTTTACATGTAAGACATAGCACATGTTGATTTTGTTTAGACGCACAAAACATAAATATCAGCTTCAGGTCTTACAAGTGTAAGTATTTGGATGTTACATACCTTCTCTTTTTATATAGTATGATAGAGTGGGTCCTATGTCAGAATGGGTATTTTTGTCTCTCTCTATGATTTTGTTCCTTTAGATTATTTAATTTTTTTTCCACATCAAGCTCCGTCGAGCACTTGTGATAAGACAACTTATAGACAATTCGGCTCAACTATGCGATAGTTGTATAACGATATTTTTTTCATACAGCAAGTAGATACTAAGACATAGTATTGTACAAACTAAGATAGATCTATTTTTATACTCAAGAAAAATATATGCATCTGCACAACGGCATTCTGAATTTAAGTCGTTTTGGTCAAATTATCTATATTGATTTATGAAATAATAATACTTACCAGATAATATTCTACAGAACACGTTTACATTTTTCTAAGAGTAGTGACACCATACACGAGATATTATACTAATACATTTGATATTATACTTCAGATTGTAACACTATTTCATATATCAGACACTCAATTGCACATAGCTTCATAAAATAGAAACGATGTATTGTTACAAATTAGCGACAAGAGTAGAGGCCATGCATACCTCTTGAAAACACTAATCCTACTTCGAGAGGGATACTTCAAAGGCTTTCTTACCTTTTAATGAATACTTACTTGTTGAAAACGATTACAGATTTAATTAAGTCTCTTGTCATATGTATCTAATACATAATACAGTCTGGAGTGACTGAAAAGGCACACACGTTGTAAACGTTTGCTTTTATATTTTGAATCAGAAACTGTTATGATTAGAATGGTATTAATTTGACAACTTAAAATGTTTTTGGTGTTTATAATATTTATTATCAATTTAAATGAAATTTAAAAGAAATTTTTTGGTAGAGATGCATTTTATGTTGTGCACATTTATCTGTCTTTTTCATAACTTAGCAAACACAATAATGTTCTGAATTAAATTTATGTAAAATTATCGCAACCATTTTCCCTGTATAATTTGTTGTAACAAACACGTTCAAATACGAGAAGATATCTTGTAACGTATGTATTTTGCTTGAGAATTAAGTTTTTGAGATCTAAATAGACTTTCTTCAACAGGAGATATTATTCATCTCATTTGTGTCTACGTAACTCCCAAAGCACCACATCCATCTCTACTATACTTCTTTTTTTTTCTCCACAGTAATATTTGGCTTTGGGACGGTTTTTCCTAAAAATATTATAAAGCTCCTAACCATTATAACTTCAGAAAACATTTATCTTGTTCACCAAATGTTTCAAATTTTATTCTTAACATATTATATAAGAATTGTCAACATATATGTTGAAAATAAGTACTTGTTAAAACTATTGTCTGTTGTATTTTAAAATTTGGTCGAATTATCTTTCGAGTTGGGCAGAATTGTCTTTAAAGTTGGGCCGAATTGTCTTTAAAGTTGGGCCGAATTGTCTTATTTTCGGTCCAAGTTGGGCCGAATTAAGACCACTAGTTGGTCTCTAAGCATTTTTTTTACTTGACGGCCTTTAAAAAAGGCTTAGAGACCAACTAGCTGGTCTAGGCCGAATTGACCAATAGCCGATAACACTAAGTTACTAAGACCACCCCACTGTAGTGATGGCGTTTTTGTTTTCTTAAGGTATCATAAAATCACTTAGAGCTTCGATAAAGCATATGGTTTTATAGAACAATTAAAAATTCGTCGCTACCTTACACCTAAAAAAGACGGGACTGAAAAAAGTAAAAGGTTGTTGTTTTTTTTCACACGTAGATCTATCTATTAGGTTCTTTTTGCCGCACAAAATTAGTGCCGTAAAGCAATCTAACTTCCCCTGGGGAGCATTTGTTATTTTCGTTGAGGAAAAACTTAGAGCGCCGTCTGTTGTCATAATGCCATGTAGTTGGCGACACTAGTTGGAAAAGAAAGATGATCATGACAAAATTAGATTGTTGCAAGGCCAACTCTAAATGAAAGCAGGAGTTGGAATGATGTAGTTTGAAATAGGGCAAGTTTATATAAAGAGAATATACAACTCGTAATAACTGACACAGTATTTGCCATGCGATAAACTACGGTATGAAGTTAGCGTTTGGCAAAAAGCAAGATACAATGACGCAGAAGGAAAGTAGATCTAAGCACTTGCAACTAGCCCTTTACCGTTTGCATCAATGAAGAATACAATATACATGGATGGAATTAGGAATGTAGCACTTGCAAGCAGCCATTTACAATAATGCAGAAGGAAAGTAGCACTTGCAAGTTGCCACGTACAGTTTGCATCAATAAAGATAACAATATACATGGATAGAATTATGAAAGTAGCTCTAGCAAACAGCAATTTACAATAATGCATCAAGGAAGAGTACAAAATACATGCATATAATTATGGCGGTAATCCCTCTCCAAAAGTTTGCTGTAGAGAACTTCCTCGTTCTCGTTTACCCATGGTATCGAATGGTCGGGTCAGAACACCCTGAAATACCAGAGACACAGTCCCGGATTACCCATTAGGCAGAGTAGGCAACTGCCTATGGGCCCCGCGACTTTTATGGGCCCCATCAGGGGCCCCCATGAGACCGTGACCGTGGGTCTGGGGCCCCAAAAGTTTGACTGCCTATGGGCCTCCACGGTGCTTAATCCGGCGCTGCAGGGACACGGTACAAATAGACAAGCAACAGGTTAGAAAGATAATAAAAATGGAGGGAAATATAAAAGGGATTGAGAAAAAGATTAAAATTATTGTGAAAATGAGCTGGCATGTCAGATGCATTCATCAGATTAATGTATTCAGTGGTCTTCTTTTTATTCTTAAATCTACTTAACTATATTTGCAAATCAAGTTTTATAATATTTCACAATGTATTACATTGACAGTACACATCACTACAGGACAACTTGAATGCAATGGATTTTCATACAGAACATTACAAATAGAAAGTACTTGTAATAATTATAAACCTATTTAGTTTATTCATTGCTAATTTTACTTATTTACAATAATGTTAAAGCCCAACGAGTGGAAGAAGCTGGAATCAGAATAAATAGACACACCTGTTGCATGATACGTGAAATTCTTTACCACATTGCTTTTTTGGTAGGTTCAAATTACAACATGGATTAATTTAGAGCAAGTAGGATAAATATTTAAAAAGCTGTGTGTTCTTTACAATTTCATTATGCCATTGTTGTCATGATTTCGGATGACCTTATTTTCAGGAACATCCTAGTAAACCGCACGTGAAATATTATTCCACTCCAATAAACACGCTCTTTTCTATAACAGGAGAGATAAAATTCATGGTTGTTGTGTGCCGAAAGACTTAACCCAAAATAATAATAATTATTCTCAGGTATCATTTTTGTAAAAATAATTCTTAAAGTTACACCAATATATGTCACTTTTTAAAAAAAAATATATATATATATATATATATATATATATATATATATATATATATATATATATATATATATATATATATATATATATATATATATATAACCAGAATAGACATAAATCCCTGGTAAATTATTAAATAATGGTTGGTCAACAAGTTTTAATTGTTCTAATTTTATATCATGAGAAAGAATCATGCAATATCTGGGTGGATTAAATAGAAATAAAAACACAGTTGGAATTAATTGCTGTCTCGTATCTTACATTTGTGCTGTCAAAAAATATTAGACATCCGGATATAAAGTAGGGCGTTCTATTGACAGCAAAAACAAGCGCAGGAAAATCTGAATGCCAAGACATTTTTTTTATATACAACATTAAAATATAATGTACATGCTGTTAGTTAAAACATATTTCATTAATTTAGTACTTATTTAGATCTTTACTAGAGGAAAGACCACACCATATTATCCTAGACTTTGGAGTCAAAATACACTGGAATGAGATGGACCAAAGATATGATTGACCATTCTGTATATCTATCTATCGATCCATCGATCTATCTATTATAACATACTTGTAATTGTTAGGCTCCGATCATAATATGATGGAAGTTAGATTAAGATAGATATTTTAATAGCCACTTCTTATTTTCCAATTTTATCATACATTGTTGTCATAATATCGAGAGGATACATTTTCGAATATTCGGGTTAACACCCCATTGTAAAGGGCAATATCAATCCAATGTTATACCACTCTAATTAACACGTGTCTTTTATTATAAGAATAACAATAAGTGTGTAGCTCTGTGACAAACGTTTGAACCCGAGATGTCCATATGTGATTCATCCTGAAAAATATAATTATTATATGTTACCATAACGATAAAGTTTTATATTCGATCTTTTTTAAATTATTTTTTTTTCATAAGCATAGGCTAATATGGATATTTGAGGAATGAAGTTAAGTACAGAGATAAAAAAAAATCAAGAAATGCATTCTTCTCTTGTTTGACCCCCACCCCAACCTACATAACACGCTTTGTACTGTGAACAATTCATTGTTGCTCTAATTTTATCATATCATATTTCAATCATGCAATAACTTAATTGGTTTATACAGAAATACAATCAATAACGACATGCGTTACACACTCTTTTCTGACCTTTGTGCAGTCTATACCAGCGGAAGATAAAGCACTTCAAAACTTCTGCTCATTAAAGGCGCTGGTGGGTTTGGAATGCAGAATATTAAATATATTTTTATATTAAATTCGACTTTTGGTTTGTTTATTTGTATTAATTTATAGCATTTTGTAAAAGAAATACAGATGATTTAATGATATATTTGGTCATCTTTTATTTCTTTATTTCCTACCTAATGATTTTATCGTCCGAAACAGTGTGCCATGTTGACCTACCCTATTTTGAACCTTGCGTAATTTTTCTAAGTATTCTATTTATAAATTAAAGATAAAAGGATGCAGTTTTAGTAGTCACCGAACTTAAGTCTTACAAATGCAGTCATCTACAGAGATCGGTAAGATGGGGGTTGCCAAGCAAACGAAGAACATTTTACAAATTGAAATTGTACCAATTTTTTTTAGTTTTGAAAAGCGATACATTTCACAAATATCTTTATTTAACGATAAATCAAATAAAATGTAATATATATATAATTAATGTGTTATTTGTTCAGGTATTGAATATATTGATATTGACAACACCCCTTCATCTCCGGGAAAATTTGAGCTACATGATGATGCTTATTGTATACACTTTGCTGCAGATTTCGACCTCGTTCTCGATAGTGAGAATCATGTCAAGGCATCTAGAAATAGGATAGGCGTGATAAAACCTGTCCGGAATTTCTGTTAGAAGAAAAAACAAGGACAAGTTCTAAATACATAAACAATGGGGAGGGAGATGGAAAAAGAAATATATATATATATATATATATATATATATATATATATATATATATATATATATATTGTTAACACATTGTTAGATACATATATATATATATATACATATATATATATATATATATATATATATATATATATATATATATATATATATATATATATATATATATGTACGACCTAACAATGTGTTCCACGGATACTCATTCATCAGCACGTAGAAATTAAAACTACAATGATTGTTATGCCACATTAAAAGTACAATTAATTTTTCTTATGCCACATTAAAATTAGAAAGTTGCTGTAGTTATTTAATTATTTATTGCTACATTGTTATTATCTATTTGTTGCATTGTAATTAAATATTTGTTACATTGTAATTAGCCATTTGTTACATTGTAATTAGCTATTTGTTACAATGTAATTAGTTATTTGTTACATTATAATTAGCTGTATTTTAAAGGTAATTATTTATTTGCTACATTGTTATTATCTATTTATTACGCCATACTTTTTATTCCCTACCATTTGTAGTATTTTATGTTAGACTCAAATTGCAATATGGCGGAATATACAGTTAGATAAATAGCTGATTCCTGTTTTTCAATTTCATCATAAAGATTTCTGGTTATTATCTTAGGCAGACGTGTTTTCAATATTTGGGTCAAAAAAACTTCCTTGTAAAGGCCAAGATCAAATCAAAGGTTATCTCAATCAATTGACTAAATGTCTTTTGTTGTAATTAGGAAGACCACATACATGGGTGCCAAAAGACCGAACTTGAAGTGACGATTCGTGATGTAGCCAGATTCTCAGACTTTCTCAAAAGATAATTATCAAATGTTATCATTCTTGAAGAGATAAAATTTAAAATTAAACACATATATCTCTTTTCTATATATTTGTATTGACTAGTTTGGTATCTAAAAAATAAGGTGAAAGGTAGAAACAAGAGTTTTGAAAATGACAACTTCTTGCTTTTGACAAGTACCCCATCATGTGACAGCAGGACAACAAGTCCGTGTTATTCTAAATGTAGAATATAAGTTACAAACCAGCACGAACTGATCAGTTAAATCGGATCAAGGATATCCGTCATGATTAATTGCACCACTTACGTAACCCTTGTATTTATTAACATAGCCTTATCACAAGGAAATAAAGTACTTATGTTGATTTGTATGATAAACATGAGTCATGCAAACCTGATGAGGAGGATGCATTATATGTATATTCTTTTCAAAGATCAAGGCCCATCCATCCATTCATTCTAAAATTGAACAACCTGTCATAAAGTTTATCCAGATTTGTTTTGCAATCTTTGTACTTAAAATGAATTTAGTCTCTAATTCAACACCCTTACTCAAAGAAACACACATGCTAAACTCCCTCACTCAAAGAAATACTTACGCTAAACTCCCTTACTCAAAGAAATACTTATGCTAAACTCTTTTACTCAAAGAAATACACAAGCTAAACTCCGTTACTCAAAGACATATATAGATGCTAAACTGCCTTACGCAAAGAAATACACATGTTAATCTCCCTTATTCAAAGAAATACATATGCTAAACTCCATTACTCAAAGAAATACATATGCTAAACTCCCTTACTGAAAGAAATACATATGCTAATCTCCGTTACTCAAAGAAATACATATGCTTAACTCCCTTACTCAAATAAATACATATGCTAAACTCCCTTAATAAAGAAATACATCTGTTAAACTCCATTACTCAAAGAAATACATATGATAAAATCACTTACTGAAAGAAATGCATATGCTAATATCAGTTACTCAAATAAATACATCTGCAAAACTCCCTTAGGCAAATAAATGCACATGATTTACTCTCTTACTTAAAGAAATCCATATGCAAAACTCCATTACTCAAATAAATACACATCATGTACCCTTACTCAAAGAAATACATATGCTAAACAACTCCCGTACTCAAAGAAATACACATGAAAACTCCCTTACTCAAACAAGGGAATATATATGCAAAACTCCCTTACTCACAGAAATACACATGCTAAACTCCTTCACTCAAAGAAATACATATGCTAAACCCACCTTACTCAAAGAAATACATATAATAAACTCCCTTACTGAAAGAAAAACATGTGCTAATCTCCGTTACTCAAATAAATACATCTGCAAAACTCCCTTAGGCAAATAAATACACATGATTAAACACCCTTACTCAAAGAAATACATATGCTACACAACTTCAGTACTGAAAGAAATACACATGCAAACTCCCTTACTCAAAGAAGGGAATATATATGCAAAACTCAATTACTCACAGAAATACACATGCTAAACTCCTTCACTCAAAGAAATACATATGCTAAACTACCTTACTCAAAGAAATACATATGCTAAACTCCCTTACTCAAATAAATACATATCCTAAACTCCCTTACTAAAGAAATACACCTGCTAAACTCCATTACTCAAAGAAATACATATGCTAAAAATCCCTTACTGAAAGAAATACATATGCTAATCTCCGTTACTCAAATAAATACATCTGCAAAACTCCCTTAGGCAAATAAATACACATGCTAACGCCCTTACTCAAAGAATTACATATACAAAACTCCCTTACGCACAGAAATACACATGCTAGACTACATTACTCAATGAAATAATGTGCTAAACTCCATTACTCAAAGAAATGCATCTGCTAAACTCCATTATTTACATAAATACATATGATAAACTCCCTTACTAAAGAAATACATCTGCTAAACTCCATTACTCAAAGAAATACATATGTTAAATTCCCTTACTGAAAGAAATACATATTATAAACTGCGTTACTCAAAGAAATATTTATGCTAAACACCTTTACTCAAAGAAATGCATATGCTAAACTAACTTACTGAAAGCAATACATATGCTACACTCCTTTACTCAAAGAAATATACATGATTTACTCCCTTACTCAAAGAAATACACATGCTAAACTTCCCTACTTCAAGAAATACATATGCTAAACTCCGTTACTCAAAGACATACACAGGCTAAACTCCGTTACTCTAAGAATTACACATGCTAAACTCCGTTACTCTAAGAATTGCACATGCTGATCTCCGTTACTCAAAGACATACATATGTTAAACTCCGTTGCGCAAGGATATATACATGCTAAACTGCGTTACTAAAGAATTACATATGCTAAACTACCTTTCTCAAAGAAATACATGTGCTAAACTAACTTACTGAAAGAAATACATATGCTACACTCCTTTACTCAAAGAAATACACATGATTTACTCCCTTATTCAAAGTAATACACATGCTAAACTTCCCTACTTCAAGAAATACATATGCTAAACTCCGTTACTCAAAGACATACACATGCTAAACTCCGTTACTCTAAGACTTACACATGCTAAACTCCGTTACTCTAAGAATAGCATATGTTAAACTCCGTTGCTCAAGGATATATACATGCTAAACTGCGTTACTAAAGAATTACATATGCTAAACTACCTTTCTCAAAGAAATACATGTGCTAAACTCTCTAATGCAAAGAAATACGCATGCTAAGCTCCATTACTCAAAGAAATACATATGCAAAGCTCCATAACTCAAAGAAATACACATGCTGAACTCATGTGTCTGTTAATCTGTACGGGGGCTCAGAGTTGTTTGTTCAATATACCTGCTCAGTTTACCATATCTATTCTCATACTCGAACCGGGTAATTATGTCAAGTGCGGTCATCTCTTAGATAACGAATATCAAAAGGGTGTGGGTTATAGCTTTATTATTATATATTGTACAATACCTCTTGACAAGTGGGACTTAACACTTACGCTTTGATAGGTGGGGCTTGTACAATACTATACGAATAACGCTCATAACCCACAAGTAACCTGACAGTAAACATACAGTAAACTTTACACAATCTAATGCAGTATTGTACATTTAGCCGAATATAGATTTATATATTAATCTATGTAAAATCTGCAATTTACTCATTCTTTTTACTGCACTCTTTTGATCATCTTGATATCAGGCTGATGCTGCTCATCTCAATGCTATGATCATTCTATAATCCTATCTCAATGACGTGATCATTTTGAGACATTTCATGATATATTTTATCTCATTGTCATGACCATTGAATACAGTCTGTAAATCTTCATCTCTTTTGAAATACTTCGGATTTCCAGGAAAGTTTTCCTTAATTTTAATTTTTTATAATATCGCTGGTCATATTTTACATGGAATAAAATTATTTTTTCTGTTTGCAGTGTTATTTGCTCTTGCAAAACCTGTACATAGGAGTGATCTCCCTTAGACTGTGTTGGCCTTTGCAGTATTCAGACTTCTGTTGCCAGGAAAAGTTGTATAGGACACAGTACTAATTATATGGAAGAACTGTGAACCAGTTTAGAAATGGGTGAACAAACAATTAGAGTGTATATGGACATTTACTATATATTCTCTTCATATATTTCTCAGTACTGATATTTCCACTGTGTGATAATCAATACAGATCATATGTTAACCTAAAATACCTCCAAAGATGAATTCACAGTAAAGTTCTTATTAAAGGTTCACCAGAATTATTTTGAGAGGCTACACTATAAACAGAGCAGCATATAAACAGAGCACAGATATTACTTCCGGATCATCGCTAAGGCCTAATAACATACTGTGCACTGTTGGAAAATTGACACAGACAACCACTCTCAGAGCTCATATTCTCAAGAATAAACAATTACCTTTAAATCCCTACCAAAACTGCATACATATAACTCTTCTATCACCACCAAAATCAGAGAGGAAACAATGTTCTAAACATAGACTAGAACTGGTCCATAATTGGTTAAAAATAAAATTAACATTTTAGTCAAAATAGCTTATGAGAGCTTATCCTATCTGTAATTTAAAACCAAATATAGACAACACTCTATGGATACAATTATAGTACATGTATATTAATTTTATAGATTTGACTTAAGAGCACTCAATAATGAAAGTAGTACCGGATTCATTTGGTGCAGAATCAATAACACGTTTCATGCACATTTAGATAATTTAGATAAAAAAGATTCCGCTGCTCATATGATGTTCTCCACACAGAAGCTTGCACCAAGGATAGTTGTGCAAGGCAAAATGTAGATCTGATCATTAGCACCCAGAAATGTTAAGTTATTGAGTTTTGATTATCATGGTGTTTCCATGGGAACTGAATTAGTACTGTGAGTCCCATGGCTCAGATGAACTTGTATCATATTTCCAATGTATGCAGTGTGTTTCCTTGCTTTTTTTGGATGCTTTTGACATAAATACAATATCTTTATCCACTGACTGTCTTAGATGAGCCTGTATCATATTCCCAATGTTTGCAGTGTGTTTCATGTTTTATGGATACTTTTGACATAAATACAATATTTTTATACATTGATTTCAGAGTCCTTGGTTAAAGTCATCAGATCCATTTCTGGATGATGGATGAGTGAAAACATTCAATCCCATAAACATTTCTGGTTGATGATAAGTAGAGTTTAAAATAAGCATCTAATTTCATTATCCAGATTTTAAGTCAACCTAGCTTTGTCTTTAATATACATGGATTGATAAGTAAACATTCTAGATTTGTGTCCTCACACTTTTTAAAAAGAGATAGCAATACTTTGATATCTTCTGTCAGTCTTGAAGTCTGTCATTCACCCATCTGTCTCCATCTCTTCCAAAAATGAGGGGTTAAAACTCTGAATCTTTGTAATTACTTTGCCCCTGTGGTGACTGTCATGCTTGGATTCCATGTGAGGGAGTCAAGGGTCAGTGTCTAAGTGTCAAGGGTCAGTGTGAGGGAGTTAAGGGTCAGTGTGCAAGAATCACGGGTCAGTGTGTAGGAGTCAAGGGTCAGTGTGAGGGAGTCAAGGGTCAGTGTGTAGGAATCAAGGGTCAGTGTGAGGGAGTCAAGGGTCAGACTGGAAAAATCAAATTACAATGTGATGTTCAAACATCTTATGACTGAACTTCAAATTTACAGCTTTTCAGAAATACACCTGCTTGTTGTAAACATAAATTCTAATAATATTACAAGTAAACAGTAGCTCTCAACATCACAACATCAGTTAAATTGTATGGGTGTTGGGTGGAAATTGTATGGGTGTTGGGTGGAAACAGACTGTGTGTCAGTTTTTATATATAACTTGTAGCATTTATTTGCATATTTAATTTACACTTGATGTCAGATAACAGAGAAAGAAATGACAAGAATGATGATATATGGAATACACAGTCTTTACAGCAATGATCAAATATGGAATACACAGTCTTGACAGTAATGATGAAATATGAATACACAGACTTGACAGTACTAATGAAATATGGAATACACAGACTTGACAGTATTGACAAAATACGGAATACACAGACTTGAGAGTGATGATGAAATATGAATACACAGACTTGACAGTACTAATGAAATATGGAATACACAGGCTTGACAGTAATGATGCTAAGAGTCTTGTAGATTTCAAGTTTCTGGATTTTACAGATTTAGATAAAAAATGAATCTAATCCTCTCCCCCAAGTTTTTTTGTGAGTTACCTCTCCTAGACCACACAATGCTGCTTATGCATAACCTTGTTGACAATGGATAGCACTGCATGCCGAGTGATTTCATCGTAAATACATGTACATATATTTACTGGTTAATTAATTTATTGATCAGATATTTTTTTGTATAGGTTACTGAATGTATTGATCTTTACTTTTTCAGGTCAATGCATATTTTTCAATTTTGTTAAATTACTGGATATTTTTTAATCAATTTCAAAACCTCCAGGTTAATAATAAAAAGAGTCATGTAAGTTTCTTGTAAATATGTAACATAAGTTCTTACCAGTATGAAGAAATCTATAAAGAAATTTATACAGATTGGTTAGCCTATCTTGATGGAAGAGGTTCATAAAGTTATCAATAATTCAATGGTGGACAGATAATATTGTAATGTAGCAGCAGCAGAGGGGGTGGACAGATCAACTTTTCTAGGCATCAACGAGGCTTCCTTCTCGTTAATATTTAATAGAAAGGTCTATTTGACAAATTGAGGTTTCTTAGTAAATATATAATAAAAAAGGTCGATTTGGTTCCTTGTAGGGATCCATTGGCAAAAAAAAAGACGCCATTGTCGTTGGAATCCACCCCCTCTGCTGCTATGAGTTAATAATTCTTTTACGATGAAAGTTCTTTAAGATTTCACAAACAGACTAATTTGTAGAACCTCACCTCGTAAATCAATTAGATTATTAGACTGGTCAGTGAGTCTGAAATTAATTCTCGTTAGCGAATTATTATGACATCGCATATAGACTGGATTAATTGGAGACTCAATGATTAGAATTCCTGGAGGAGCTGTTCGTGCAAAAGAGTATAATATATATCCCTGCTGAGCTTCATTTGATCGCTCGAGATTTATTTGATAGCTTCCTTCGATAACATCACATACTAAATTTAATGCTATCACCGAGGATATATTCACATTTTGAGGAGCGATATGTCTACCACCGCCGTCTGGGTCATTATTATATTTGATAATTATAGTTTGTGATTATGGCGATTTCTTCCATGCGTCATGGATTTTTTGAAACCTTCCTCGATGGCGTATCTAAGAGATTCTTTTATCACTGGGACATTATGTCCTGGAATCTTGAAATAAGGAATATATCTTATATCTATATTATATATCGTTGCAAATTCTGTTCTTGTTTTAGGATTATCGTCACCTAATACCTCCTGAATAATTCGTAAATTATATGTTTCCATGTCATCGATGATTTTATTGCATGTTTCTACAACGCTGATAATTCATCTCTAGTGAGAGTACCAGACTCAAGAGATACTAAAAGCATCGCAAAATCATTAGTCATCGCTGTGCAATTCTAAACGATTTCATCCTGTCGAGTTTGATAATATCTATTAGCGCGGTCGTCTATCATTTCAGTAAAAAAATTCAACTTATTGTATTCGTCATAACCGTTTATTGGATTATCAGATTTTATTCTGTCGGTGACATAATCAGATTTTTGTGGTTCGGGTATTTGATAAGCTGTCCGAGGTGGGTTTTCAGGCCACCCCAGTATTGTTCTTATAGAATTCTGATAGATATCTACGACATAACTTGGTGAGTTTATCTCGATCGAAGATGATAGTATTGGTTCGTGGACTGTTATAGCGATTTTCGATTCTGCTCCAGTAATGGATTTTATTCTGCGTTGTAATTCAGCATTGATTTGTTCGATTTGGTACGTCCCAGATGGTATCGAAACAACGCTCCAGTCTGGAGTTCCGTCTTCGCGATTTTTATTCGCGAATACTAAGCTGTTATTCGGTTGTTGACCGCCAAATGCTACCGATCTAATATTAGGCCAACTGTAATACACTCGTAGTTTTGCTAGCGCTATTTTCTTTCACGGGAATCGGAATAGGGAAATTCACACTGAATTCAGGATTGGTTGATGTTATTGAGATCATGCTGGTTTGTACTGGGTTTGTGTTCTCCACTATTCGTTGAAGTAATTCCTGCGGCGTTGTCATTGTTATTATATTCATGTTGTATTTCTAATTTTGACATCGCGGAATCATAAATACTTACCATCGCTGAGAACTCACTATCTGATATGAATGTATCATCGAGCGACGACGATATCAACGAGGACAATTGCGAGTACGCGGTTGATACAACATGAAATTTAATTATGTAGTCTTGCAGTTTGCGTTGGCTGCATGATGATATTTTTTTTGTTATTATCGAAATTATTCCCGAGATTGCTGTCGCCGCTGATATACAAATTGGAACAGCTATCAGAGCAATTATTGTCACCGAGGATAGTATTATACCAGCTCCGGTGATTACACCACTCAATGAGTACACAGTAACGTCAATTCTTTGTCGTTTTTTTTAATATTTTTGTTTGATACTCCTCGGTGAGAGTTTTGAGTTTAGTCTGAATCTCTCTGGCCTGATCATAGCGATATTGAGATACTGAAGGTATCGTCGGTGATGTCATTTTATTTTAAATCAGTTTACGATTTCAATTTAGTTGTTTACTTAAATCCGCTACGAATTCCACATACCATGATACTGAAAACTGTTTAACGTATTCTTCAATTCTAGATTGAAGTGTTGCTAGTTCCAACATAGATTTTATTTCTGTGAGCTTCGGTGATATCACCGCTGGTTCGCCGAAGAAAGCCATAATTAATTTTAATTCGTCATTGACAGTTTTTATATTGTCCATATAATTTTTTATTAATGATAAATTCGGCGATGTTGTCGCTGGATCACCAAAAAAACTTAGTATGAGTTTTAACTCATCGTTGAGAGTTTTTAATTTATCTGTAATCGTCGAAACGATTATGCCGGGTTTGAGTTTACCCTGATCGGAAAATAACGCAACGGTGTTCTCGGTTGCGTCTCGTTGTTTAAATAAAATATCATCCAGGTAAACATTACTAGTTTTCAATTTACCCTGACGAACTTGAAATACAACTACTTCATTGGTTCAACACTTGCTAAGTTCAAAGTATCAGCTATTTCATCTTCGATTATTTTTTTTTTATATCCCCGGTTGCAACGCCATCGGGTTCGGGTTTCTTCAGCGCTGATAAAGATCTACCCCAAATATCAATCATGTTACTTTATATAATCTCTTTCTAAAAAGCGATTACTAGTATATTCATTTACGACAATATGTGGTGGTTTTCCAGATGTTGAAATAGCATCGAGTACGTTTAATACTTCGTTGCCACATATTGGTGGGTCGTTCATTTGTTATGTTGGTAGCGTAGAATACCAACGAGGGGTGTTTAAGCGGTTTATATAACGCATGAATTCCTTCGGCGGTGCTAATCCATATGAATCGAAATAAACAATTGTACGTGGATCAATCACGTATGCAACCCAGTGAGTACCAGGTCCGGTGCTGTTATCGAGATTAATAATACCGGTTTCAACGCTGTTTGGTTGTGCCGGCAACTGATCTTTCATAAAGACACCTCTGAAGATTTTTATGTCCAATTTTTAGCAGCATCGAGTAAATCAAAATTGGACATAGGAGTCAAAGACTCTCCAACTAGCAAACCGTTCCTGGGATTCTCAGACCTTTTCCGCTGTACCATGGTAGTCTTAGACCCTTTCCCTTTTTTATACCCGCTCCCAATTGCTTTATTTTATGCCGTTCCTGCAGCGGTACCAACGGCTCCTAGCGCCGCCGCTTTAGCCACCGCTGGGGCGCTGCCGCAATCAAAGCTGGTAACGCAGCTAACAGCGGGAATATACCACCTGATTTTATCATGTTTTTGATAGCAGCCGCAGAGAGAGTGATCTGAACGCCTTTTTATCTTTGAAGGCATCATTGAAGTGTTTTACTTGACGAGTTGTCAGTGACAATTTATTCGTCCCGCCAGTCATCTGATTGGGTTTCAGTGTTATTGTGGTTCCACATGTTTTAGCTGATTCCGATTGCAATTTCTTGAGTTGACCGGGGGTTAAAGCAACACTAACATGACTATATGACATTATACAATAACAGATTGATCTAACTGTTACATATTTTCCACTGGTACATCTATCACTCTCTTTCTTCCGCCAACACCTTCGAGTAGCATTGATTTGTCGCTGAGAATGACAGCAACCGCTCTGTAATTAACAATACCACCAAGACGGGTTACACGAGCTCTAAAGTGTATATCGACGACGGATTGTCTTGTTAAATCAAGATGTTGCAATGAAAAGTAATAGATCGGATACAGATTTTTAAAATCCAACTGTGATATTTGCAAACCAGTATCAACAGTTTGATCGCGTGCCATATATGACAACATATTATGATATACACGTGCTATATGGTTAGTGGTGTAATCAAAGTTGTATATCCTCGGATGGTTCCTTTTGTCCGTTTATTCTCAGCGAGACTTCATTAACGCCTATCTGATCAAATATCATATGACTTCGTTCTTGATTACCAACTCGCTCATTATTCTGTTACGCAATAAATATATGACGTGGAGCTGAAACACCTTGTTTTGATGCCAGGTGCCATGTAAATGTACCATCGATATTATCCTGTTTAATATCCGTTGTTGTTGTTCCTCCATGTCCATAAATGATAGTAATCGCTCTTATATTATCCTGTTTAATATCCGTGGTCACTGATAACCAACTCGGCAACGACTTTCCTCCTTGGTCCATAAATGATAGTAATCGCCCCTCTGCGGTGATTGATGGAGTTAACACTGGCATCCATAATGATAGTTTTGATAAAATAACTTTACCCTCGGGGACACCAGCACCATGCCAGATTTCATCATTATCAGTACCCTTTCGCACGAGTGCTACTGTATATTTCGCTCCATAGATAACTTTTCAGACGTTTCTACAGAATCCAAATATATGATGCAGTGGAATCGCGCATGAAAAATGTCGACGCTGTCCTTGTAATGTTGCACCGCGTGTTGCAAATCCTAGGTTGTAATTAGTAATATTATTTATGACATCAAAAGTACCAGCTGGTCTTGTATATCCGGCTGGTGCTGGATTAACTGCAGTATTTAGTGTTGCCTTTACTCTAGAATACTGGACGTGTTCAGGGTGATCAGTGAGATCTTTTGCGAACATCATAGATGGACCTGCCGATCTTGTATAATCATCAGAATATCTTGCTAACCCTATTATTGTTGTGGCAACATCAACATCACGCTCTATAGATTCAATTTCTTTTCCATCAATGAGATATCTAGCGCTTTCGAATAACGCCATGATACCATTATTAACAAAACCAACTCGAATAGTTGGGTTATTGTCATATGGTTGATTATTATTAATAGCATCGTTTGTTACAAGTTCTCCTTCCACTTCGATAAATGCTTCACAAGGCAACAAGTATTTACTGGTATCATGAACTTGAAGTTCAATTCTTGATCGCAGATCTGGTTGAGTTGCGTGATAAGAATAAAATTGATAATCGCGTACAGAATCATCTTTACGCACTGGGGCATCCATATCAAAGGCTGGATCAGGTGACCGTTTGAACATTTTATTAAATCATCTAAATCGTCGTCGTCGTCGACCCCGCCGTGGTTTTAAGCCACTTCCCGCTATCATATTTGCGGTTGTGTTATCTTGGTCACTTGCTGTCAACGAAGTCACCAGCGACGCTAGTTTCTGATCTACTGCGTTATTTATTTTTTTACTAACACTATCAGACATTTCCGCTGTAGATGGCAGTGGTCCCGGTTTCCTGCGCCGCGGAACTAGCGCTGTTAGTTTATCCTTCGCGGCTGAAAATGCTTTTCCGGCAGCATCTCCAACAGCGCTAATACCCTTTTCACGAAAAACATCAATAGCTTTCATTGATAATTATTTTGCTAGCGGCACTACTTTTGGAGCCATTCTTGCAAATAACCCCGCAATTTTATCACCGAGACCATCACCATAGTACGCCCTATAAACTGGAAATCGCGAGTTTACTACATAGACGCTTGTTGGTTTATCATGGTTGTAGTGTATGATCATCTTATTTAATTGATATTTATCTAATGCGATGATTTCGTCATCAGATTAGTCACTGTGATAACCATCCGTAGAATTTTCCACTAACTCATTAATGAAATCTCGGTATGTTTTAATATCCACGATACCGTCTTGAAATAACCGCCTGCAGATATCAGCTGCTTCATTAATTATTTACGGCGAATTATTTCCAGCTCGCTTTCCTCCGATGAGAACTTCTAATCGTGTTATATCACCAAGAACATTACCAGGACAACTAACTAGACCACTTCTGAAATTCCCCTAGGACCAAATCCATGTCCAAATTTTCCTTTAGTTGTACCAGTTGCACCTTTTTCAGAATCAACTTCTGATATTTCCTGGTGGGGTTGGGATACAAAAGGTGCAACTGGTCTCGGTGGGTTTTCTATTTGATATATCAACTTCAAGTCTCTTAAATCCTTCAAAGTTGGGTGGTAGTCGAGACTTATCGATTTTTGCACAATATAATTTTTTTCTCCAAGTCTCCCTACTAATAACTTCATACCCTTCATTCATATATTGTTCTCGCCGACCCGTTGGAAATGAATCAACGATGAATTGAGCAAATTCTTTATTAATCTTATTTTTAATATCATCTATTATATTTTTTTAAAATATATTTTTAGGGGTAATATTTCTTCGTTCTGTTTTACCCTTTTGTTCAAATTCAGGTGGTGGTGGGATAATATGAATATCACCTAGTGGTTCAATTTCTTCTTCTGCAAGTGGTGCTTGGAGTTCAGGCGGTGGGGATCTAATATCAATATCACCTAATCGTTCTATTTCTTCTCGAAGTTGTCGTTCTTGTTGTTCTTGTCGTCTTGTAGCAGTTACTATATCACCAGGAAGTGCTTTTAAAGATTTTTTTGTTTGTTTGAATCTTCTTGCTATTTTTTCAGTTTCCGTTGCTATTTTTTCAAAGTTCACCAATAAGAGGTTTTTCTTTCTCGGGGTCATCCCCCCATATAGCTCGCTCTATTCTTTTCGTTGCTTTTGTAATTGGTCTAAACAAATCTTCAGTTCCAGCTGAAAAGTCAGTCTGAAGACTCTGGCTTGTAATTTACTGCTGACAGAGTCGCGAATTGGTAAGAATTTCCTAATTGAAGAAAATCTCTCCCTCGCTAATAGAGTGGTTAATGCTTCGTTGACGATTATTCAAATTGTTTACATTTTTCCAATTTGAATCCAAAAATTGAAGATTTTCCGGAGATTTCAATCTAAATGTAATGACGAAGTCACTATAATAAGAAAACATCTTTAATCAGTCAAAAATAGACCCCCCCCAAAAAAAAAGTGTTTATCAATTAACGATATTATGAAATCTACAACTTTATTATAATACACGTTCATTGATTGTTAACTAAAACCGCTAACTAAAAGCATCTATTCATTATACATACATTCAGTCCCAAGCAGCTGGGCTATGACGTTTGGGAAATTTTGATCGTATGAACGCATCACACCTATTACCAATCGATGCAGTGTTTTGTATTCTGTTCAATAGAAGCGCATTATAGCTGTATAAACACGTAGTAAATTTTTAGGATATAGTCGGGGGAGGGATAATGGCGAATACATATATTTCAAGTTTTTTCTAAGGGATTTCAATCATAAGAACAATTCTTTATTTTTACACAAAGTGAGAATTATTTATTTGGCCGAAGGGAGATTTTTGTTCTGTTTGATTAGCGTTTTAATCTCTCTGATTTTTTAATTAAGTGTGCGTTTCAGTTCATATTGTTGCCCCAGTTGTCTTCTGATCCTTTCTACGACATTGAATAACGAGACAAATTTACTGACGTCGCTACAGAATACAAGTGATTCACGAATTGAATTCTGGATTTTTTTTAATGAAGACATATTGTTTCGGTAAGACATTTTTGTTATTCATAACACTGAATAGTATATCTTCAAAGTCCGACTGAATTTGTTCACAGTTTAGACTATCTGAAAAATAACTTCCCTGGCTTTTCAAACTTAAAATTTTAGCTATAATTTCATTGATATCTTCAGAATTCATTATTATACATAATAAAAATGTATTTCTAATATAACATGATATATTTTTTTGAAAAAATTGGTCATAATACCACCGTTGACATCATTCATTAATCTATTTATTGTCGTATAGATGTAAATGTGACGTCATTTGCCAAGCATGTCTTCTTGGCGGTCTAATCCACTATTTGGCGAGTTAGGCCTCCTTTCAAGAGATCAATAATGTGACGTCATTTGCCAAGCATGTCTTCTTCGCGGTCTAATCCGCTATTTGGCGAGTTAGGCCTCCTTTCGGGAGATTATGTTTCCTAATAATACTCTGGGCTCGATCAGATGAAAACACACCTGAAAGAGACCCTACGAGATGTATTGTCTTATACATGTAACCTCTGCACTTCTCCGATGAAAACACACCTGAGTAATACCAAATGAGGACATCATCATAAAAAAGGTCAAAATTGACCCAATTTTTTGAAAAATATGTCAATGCCGTATCGGAAACATTTTTCTATTATATGATATGAATTCTAAAGACATCAAAGGCATTATAAACGAGATTTTAAGTTTAAAAAAGCCAGTGATTTCAATTATCAGATAGTCTAAACTGTGATCAAATTACGTCGGACTTTGAAGACATAGAATTCAGTGTTATGAATGGCAAATGTCTTACTGAAACAATACACCTTCATTACAAATCCAGAAATCCATTTCGTAAATCACTTGTTTTCTGTAGCGACGTCAGTAATTATGTTCTGCTATTTACCGTTGTAGAAAGGACCACTTGGCAATTGGGACAGCACAGGACATAACGGAAACAATCATACTGTTATACTCGTACGAGTTATCGCCCTTGGTGTTATATAAAACATGATTAGACATACGAAAATTGAATCTTTTGTCCAGGCCTTTTTGAAAAAGCTGAACAGGTTATTCCCTCTGCAACATATCGTATTGAGGATCTACAAATACTGAAATATCTAAAAGCTTCATACATAAATTGGAATATTTTTTCTTCATTAGTTGCTGTATTAACCGATTTTATGGGTCTCCTTGCAACTGTTTTGCAAGTACCACTTCTTCCTCGTTTGATATTCTCACTCTGTGAAATAGCTTGCAGATTATCCAATTTGTTATTATAAGGATTGGAATCAATGTGATCGACCATCCTTGATGAATCCGTTATAACATTCATACACGAAACGATGGCAGTAATATTACTTCTTCCCAGCATCAAACATCAAATACCCCATACCATTATCCCACCCAACTGGCTTCTTTAGTCTACGGTTTCTGATAATACCATCACTAGATGCCTCATAGTTTGCAATCACAGGGTGTGTTCTGAATTCTTGGTTCATTTATATACTATACTATTGTTTGTCTAATTCATTGTTTGGCTGAATCATTATATTACTTGGAAATCTATTAATGTAGTCTGGGGTGTTCTAATGACCTTTTGACTGACCCTGTCAGAGGTAGTGTTACTGATGGAATTCTTAGTGGAATCTTTGATTCTCTTATCATAATAACGCTTTAGCTCTCTGTATCTCTTACACCACAACCGAGACATAATTGTGATATTCCACTCACCCCTACCCCACGTCGTATGCAGGGTAAAGGCCCATAACTCCCGTTGCGAACGTTTTGCATATGATACTCACAGAATTCATTTCTGCATGATTTGTTACACGCGGTTACTGATCCAATCATAAGTCATTTGCAATGATTCATTATATAATAAATTCTCTATTTACATATTTGTTTTAATTATAATATGAAGGAGTTCGAGAGATTATCGAAAATTACGCCTTGGAAAAATAATAAATTCAATCTCGATAGAGTCTCTGATAAGCCAAAGAATCTAATAGGTGATAGAACCATTACAGGTAAAATCCGTGATTGTTTTAATGAATTCAAGCACGATGGAGCATCTCTCTGTTGGTCAACATTTCGAATTGATAGTAGTGTTGATGCTACCATGAATGATAAAAAAGTAGCAGTGATAATCTCACATCTTACGCGAAAAAGGTATTTTTTTAGAATAAAATTCATTATCAGTACAGACACTGGAGATTGGATTATCAGGGATAAATATGAACCCATCTTGAAGGATAAAAAAACTGTCACTGTGAGTCAAGATTCCAAACCAGGAATTCTGACTGGAATTGACAAACCATACTACGAGAGATCATATCCTGTAACAGCGGTTGTTTATGGGATATATCCGTTAAATGATAAACCGAGTATTGAAAAACTAAAACCCATGAAACTATCATCGCTGAATTGTGTAGCAGAACGAATAATAGAACACATCACAAATGCGTTGCGTGGAAACAAATTGACTGATCTAAGACGCAAACAAATAAATAAATGGGGGCTAACAGTGAAACAGCGTGGGGCGACAATTCAAAATGTGGCAGAGTTAAAACGAATACTAAAATTCCCAATATCGGTAGCGACGATAACAGGTGAGATATAATACGAACCGAAATATAAATCGAGAGGAGCTCCAATCAAAATAATTGATCATAATTAACACACATGGACACCTGCAGTAACAATATTCCCACGGGATAGAACAATAAAATATATACCCGAGGAATTTTCCACTCCAGAATTCTCTGAGAAAAAATTATTTGATTTTATTCACCAGATGAGTAAAAACGATCCCGTATCAATGTGGTTACTTCACAGCGCTGAAAACCCCGAGGGTGGATTTGATCAGTTTGTAAGACCCAATGGAGAATTATACCGCACTGAAGCCCTTCAACAGGCAATGAAAAAACTAACTAGTGGTTTCTCGAAGAGTTTCGACGACTAACAATTATTAACAAACTGTTTTACAATTCCGTCTGTTGCACCTCACTTCACGAGAAAGAGAAATACATGGAAACTAACGCGTAGTGAGTTTCTCACAGACATTAAATCAAGTTGTGTAGATTATAACCACGGTGGATTATGGAATACAAAATACGACCGTGAAAGTATTATTTCGGTTGATATGGTCGCGTGTTATCTGGCGAGTTTTCTCGGGTAAGGATAATGCGCTGAATACTTTAAACGATTTGGACATCCCACACACGAGATGGCCCGTGTTGCTATTAACGGACCACTGCCTGATTTTGATTTAACCGGATTCGCTCGTGTGGTATCATTTGAATTGGCTACAGGACTTCATCCGTGCTGTTATGTTTGGATTGGTAAACATATATCTGAAAAACACTGGATGTCAATAGTACTGTTACGATATATGATTGATTCTAAAATGCTGTTATCGCTGATTGTCAGTGAAGCGATTATATCATATCGAGCTCAGACTGAAGTCTGGTTACCACAACACAATCTAGATAGTATAATCAGCGAACAACGAAAACAACTTCCCGATCTTGACGAAGAAAATATCGTGAAATGGTCCAGACAGTTATTTGAAATCAGAAACAAAGATGCAAAACATCCCGGTAGAAGAATAATCGGTAAATTTACTCAGGGTGGAAAATACAAGAATAAACTATATTCTTCACGGTTGATTATAGATAACGTCGAATACGAGTTTATAATCGCGGGTATAACGAGTAAAGGTATATATGTCGATCGTAAAGACGCTTTCTTGTTCGATGGAACAAAATTTGGTACAGTTGTTACTTACGCAGACGTAGAAAATCTTCAGTATACACACTTGAGAGCGTCTATGCTAGCTTATGCTTCTATCAATTTATTTTCGATGATAAATAGATTTCCTGACACCGCAGTTAGAGTAGCTACTGATTCATTTTATATACACGCGAAATACAGCGAAGCAGTGGCTGAATTCACTAATTTTTCTGACGAGAGCTGGGGATCATGGAGAATTAAGCGGGAAATACTGCGTGATTATTCCAAATCAGCAGATGTTACGATTGAAGATAAATATTTGAGCGGCGATAAAATATCAGAACTATCTAATGCACCGCAGATATCTGATCCAATATGTCGATATAAAACAGTTTATTTAAACGGCTGTGGCGGATCAGGAAAAACAACTCGTGCGATTGAGTTATTTCGTGGGAAATCAAACATGATTGAGCTAACACCAACCCACAGACTCGCCAGAGAGATGAAACAACGAGGGGTAAATGCTTGTACTTATCAGTTTCTTTCGATGAAAAGCCAATAAATGGACTCCTGAACGAATGGGTGAGAAATTTATTCCTGAAGTTATTATTTGGGATGAGATATGCACAGTGTCATGAGATGTTTTACAAAAATTTATCGATTGGTTATTGTTAGCGAATACAAAAGTCGTCATGTGCAGCGATCATGACCAACCACCAGCATTTGTCGGTTTATCCCCACATGATTGGCTAAAGAATTTTGTAGACTATCATGAAGAAATTAATACCGATCATAAAGCACTTGATGAACAATTACGCGAGTTCAAGAAACTAATCAGATTACAACCGGATAGAATCCAATGTGAAATAGCGCGTAAAATAATTTCGCAAACACCATTAAAAGATTTCTGGGAAGCGTGGAGACCAAACGATTTGATAGTGGCGAGAAGAAAGATAGTCAGAGACACACTTCTGATGAAGTTTTTTGAATTGCATAAAAATTTTTTTACAACACTTCCAGTTCCGTTGTGTTATAGACCTTCGGATACACGAAAACAGAATATTGAAGTTGATATTCCAGGACAGCGTGAAAATCAGAATTTAGTGTTAAATGATATTGTGCTGGTTGATATCAGAGTCGTCGAAGATGCATTACGCGCTGATAAATCCCCATGGACGCTAGGTTACGCAGCGACGATGCATTATTCACAGGGATTGACTATATCAGATACGATTGTTTGGATGGTGGATAATCACATCGAGTGGTCAAATTTAGTTTATATCGCAGTGTCCAGAGTACGAAGAATAAATCAGCTTCGAAGAGTTGTTTTAGATGATAATGACACTACAATAAGTGATATTGTCAGCGATGACATAATCAGAAAAAAACTTTCTTGTTATAAACAGCAGGATAAAAAAATAATAGAAAATTTGATATTGAAGCTGAATTAATAATCACACTGAAACAACAACAGAATAATCACTGCGCGAGTTGCAATTGTTTAATGAGATGGTGTTGGTCGGATAAAGATCTTCGACAATTTACCGTAGACAATGGTTCTATGGAATTTGTGTGTATCGTTGAGTGACATATATCACATCAGTGCTTTTATGCCTACCTCTGGAAAATATCCTAACGGGATTCTTTTGATTGTCTAACATGTTATCGTCATATACGACTAAATTGTTAATACTTCCGTCGATGGAATCAAAACTCGGTACATCGTCTACATCTGTGATAAATTCAATAAAATCATCATCGATTTGAAATACTTTTGCTTTCTCGTTAAAATCCTTTAGCACTTCATAGCATCGCTGATCGTCTACACTCGGGGCTATTAAATACAATTTGTCCCATATCATCCATCTCGTTATCAAATTAAATAACAATTGTGTTTTGCCACTTCCAGATGGTCCGATTATAATCATTCTAATTGAATTCGGCAGCATTTCATGGTGTTTAATAGGTTCCCGTCGTCGGGTAGCTGAATAAGCAATTACATTCATGCTGTTATATATAAATTATGGATCTATATTGTGTGAAATGTAGGGCGCGTACTGGCACAGATGACTTGACGACGATTACAACTAAAAATAACCGATCAGCGCTTTCTGGTAAATGCGTGCAATGTAGTGCAAAGAAATTTAGATTTGTTTCCCTTGGTAAACCCAAGGAACCTTTAAAAAAAACGAGGAGGTGATATCGCAGCCAAGCTAACTAAACTCCCTGGAAACCCATGGGCAAAGTATCCAGGAGAAAAACACCTTCCAGGGTATAGTTATTGTGGACCCGGAACCAGACTTGATATCAGACTCAATAATCATAACCAACCCAAACCCGGTGAAGAACCAATAAACGCCATTGATAAGGCGTGTCACGTTCATGATGTTGCTTATAAAAGCAGCAATTTGCAACACAGATATCTAGCAGATGTGAAATTAATGCATGCGTTAAATGCTATTCCTGATAAATCTTTCAAAGAAAAATTGGCTTCATTTTTGATAAAATCGGCTATGAAAAGTAAATTGATGTTGGGTGCTGGTAATTAATAACAACATGGAATCTATTTATTATTCCCCAAGAGGATACTGGAGGGGTAAATCAGCAATCAATAAACTCGCTAGCGCTGCAAAAGTGAAAAAAAAAACACAGCGGCTAATTGGTTATCCAAACAGGCTATATGGCAAATTTATCTACCACAGCCTAAACAAATTCACTACTCGCATTTTGATGTGACCGTTCCTAATGAAGTTCATCAAGCTGATATACTATTTCTGCCACATGATGGTGGTTACAAATACGCGTTAACCGTAGTTGATGTTGCAAGTCGATACAAAGAAGCAGAACCGTTAAAAACAAAGTCGGCCACTGAAGTAGCTTTTGCATTTGAAAGGATTTATCGAAGGGGTCCTCTGCACTGGCCAAATCTATTACAAGTTGATCCTGGCAAGGAATGTCAGGGTGTAGTGTTATTAACAATGAAGAATCATAATGTCACTATCAGACGAGGACATACTGCGCTACATCGTGATCAGGCAATTGTTGAACGGTTTAATCGGACGATTGCTGAGCGGTTATTTGGATATCAATACGCAAAAGAATTCATCCAAGAAAAAGATCTCGTGAATGGGTTAAAAGATTACCAGCTGTGATTACGGCACTGAATAATGAGATTACTAGAACAATCAACATGAAACCTATCAACGCGATTAAAAAGAAGTTTATACTAAAACTCTCACAAGAGGATTCTAGCGTTTCCCAACCAATTCTTGGTAGTAATATCACTGTTAGGTATTGATACGAACCAGGAGAGCTTGAAGGTGGCAGAAAAAGGGCTACTGATCCTATTTGGAGTGTTACTGCACACAAGATATCTAGTATAACACGATCAACTGGTACACCTCCAATCTATAGACTGGATTCAAAGAATGTATCTGCGCTGCGTATCCTAGCGTCCATGGGGATTTATTAGCACGCAATGCATCTTCAACGACGCTGATATCAACCAGCACAATATCATTTAGCACGAGAATTTGTTTTTCACTTTGTCCTGGAATATCAACTTCAATGTTCTGTTTTCGTGTATCCGATGGCCTATAACAAAGGGGTATTGGAAGTGTTGCAAATTTTTCTTTATGCGTTTCAAATAACTTCATCTGAAGTGTGTCTCTGACTATCTTTCTACTTGCGATTATCAAATCGTTTGGTCTCCACGCTTCCCAGAAATCCTTCATGGGAGTTTCCGAAATTATTTCACGCGCTATTTCACACTGGATTCTATCCGGTTGTAATATGATTAGTTTCTTAAATTCTTTTAATTTATTATCAAGTGATCTATAATCAGTGTTAATTTCTTCATAATAGTCTACAAAACCCTTTAGCCATTCATGTGGGGATGCACCGACAAATGGTGGTGGTTGGCCGTGATCACCGCACATGACGACTTTTGTATTTTTCAATAACAACCACTCGAGAAATGTTTGTAATACATCTAATGACACTGTGTCTATTTCATCCCAAATGATGATTTCAGGAATAAATTTCTCGCCCATACGCTCAGGAGTCCACTTATCTCCTTTCCATCGAAAGAAACTGTGATAAGTACAGGCATTTACCCCTCGCTGTATCATCTCTCTTGCAAGTCTGTGAGTTGGTGTTAGCACAATCATGTTTGTGAAATCCGTAGGATTTATCCTACGGAATAATTCAATTGCACGAGTTGTTTTTCCTGACCCGCCACAGCCGTTTAAATAAACTGTTTTATATCTACAGATTGGATCAGAACACGGTGGTGCATTAGAAAATTCTGAACACTGATTGCTTTCTAAATAATTATTTTCAATTGTAACATCTGCTGATTGAATATAATCAAGAAGCATTTCCCGCTTAATTCTCCATGACCCCCAATCCTCATTGCTACCGCTTATGAATTCAGCCTCATCGCTGTTTATGTTAAACGAGTCAGTGGCGACTCTAACTGCGGTGTTAGAAAATTTATTTATCATCGAAAAAAAAATTGATAGAAGCATAACCGAGCATAGAAGCTCTCAAATGTGTATACTGCGGATTGTATCCATCGTTGTAGGTAACAATTGTACCCAATTTCGTTCCATCGGACAGAAATGCGTCTTTACGATTGACATATATACCCTTATTCGTTAGATCCGCGATTACAAAATCGTATTCAGCGTTGTCTATAATCAACCGTGAAGAATATTTTGTATTGTCGTATTTGCCACTCTGAGTAAATTTACCGATTATTCTTCGTCCAAGATCTTTTGCTTCGTTGTTTCTGATTTCAAATAGCTGTTTGGACCTATCCATGATTTCTTCTTCGTTGAAATTTGGAAACAGTTTTCGCTGTTCGCTAATTATTTTTTTCTATATCAGGTTGTGGTAACCAGACTGATTTCTGTGCTCGATAGGATATAATCGCTTCACTGACAATTAACGATTGTAACATCCCATAATCAATCATATACCGTAACAGCACTATTGGCATCCAGTGTTTTTCAAACATGTGTCTACCTATCCAAAGATAACTACACGGATGAAGTCCTGTAGCCAATTCAAATGATAATACACGAGGGAATCCGGTTAAAACAAAATGTGGCAGCGGACCATTAATCGCAACACGAGCCATTTCGTGTGTGGGGTGTCCAAATCGTTTGAAGTATTCGCTACATTCTCCATACCCGAGAAAACTCCCTGGATAACACGCAATCATATCAACGGAAATAACGGTTTTAGTGTCATATTTTGTATTCCATAACCTTACATTGTTATATTCAAGACAGCTCAATCTGACATCTGATAGAAATTCACTTCGCATTGGTTTCCATGCGTTTTTCTTCCTAGCAAAATGTGCTGCAACCGAGGGAAGTGTAAAACAGTTTGTTAGTAATTGTTAGTTGTCTTCCCCCAGAGAACTCTGGGGAGAAAACTCACTAGCTAGTTTTTTTCATTTGATTATGCAGCTCTTCAGTACGGTACATTTCTCCGTTGGGTCTTACAAACTGATCGAATTCACATTCATCGTCTGCAACACTGTGAAATAGTCACATCGACACAGGATCTTTTTTACTCAAATTGTACATAGTATCAAATAATTTCTGCTCGGAAAAAACTCTTACCCCCAACAGGGTTTGGGGGATATATTTTACAGTTCTATCCCGTATGAATATTGTTACTGCAGATGACCACGCGTGTTCTTTATGATCAATAATTTGTATTCGCGTTCCTTGTGATTTATATTTCGATTCGTATAATACTTCTCCGGTTATTGTCGTTACGGTTATTGGAAATCTTAATGATTTTTCTAATTGAACTATATCCTGAATTGTTGCCCCATGCTGTTTCACCGTTAATTCCCATTCGCTTATTTTTTTTTTCGTCTTAGATCAGTCAATTTATTCCCCCGGGATGCATTTGTGAAGTGTTCTATTATTCGTGTTGCAACACAATTGACTGGCAATGACGAATATTTCATGGGTGCTAGTTTTGCAATATCAGGTTTTTCATTTAACGGATATATCCCGTAAACAACTGCTGTTACAGGATAAGATCTCTCGTAGTATGGTTTGTCAATTCCAGTCAAAATTCCTGGTTTGGAATCTTGACTCACAGTGATAGTTTTTTTATCCTTGAGAATTGGTTCAAATTTATCACGAATAATCCAATCTCCAGTGTCGTCACGGATAAGGAATTTTATTCTAAAAAAATGCCTTTTCCGCGAAAGATGTGAGATTATCACTGCTGCTTTTTCATCATTCATGGTAGCATCGATATTGGGTACAATACGAAATGTTGACCAACAATGGGATGCTCCATCAAGCTTGAATTCATTAAAACAATCTCTGATCTTACTAATCATGGTTCTATTAAGAATTTTATTCTTTGGTGTATCAGAAACTTTATCGAGATTGAATTTAGCATTTTTCCAAGGCGTAATTTTTGATAATCTCTCAAACTCCTTCATACTATAATTAAAACAAGCATTTAAATGAAAGAATTATGTATAATGAATCATTGCAAATGGCTCATGATTGGATCAGTGCCTCCTTGTAACAAATCATGTAGAAATGAATTCTGTGGGTATCATATGCAAAGCTTTCGACGTGGAAGTCTTGGTCCGTTACCTTGTATTCGATGTGGGGTTGGGGTCAGGGGGAAATCACAATTGTGTATCGGTTGTGGTGGCAAGAGATACAGAGAGTTGAAGCGTTATTATGACAATAGAGTTAAGAACTCCATCAAAAATTCCATCAAAAATTCCATCAATGACTGTGATAGTGTCCTTGACAAAGTTCCTGACCCTGACACTGTCAGAGTCACGGATAAAATCATAAGAACTCCTCGAGACTATATTGAAAGATTTTTTATTAGACCAAACAATGAATTAGACAAATAGTATTAGTATACAAATGAACCAAGAATTCAGACCACACCCTGTGATTACAAATTATGAAGCATCCAGTGATGGTATTGTCAGACACTGCAGATTGAAGAAACCGGTCGGTTTTGTGAATAATCAAGGGTATTTGGTGTTTTGCTCTGGAAAGAAGAGATATCTTAATCATCGTTTCGTGTATAAATGTCACAATGGATTGATCAAAGATGATTTTGTTATCGATCATATGGATTGCAATCGTCAGAATAACAAATCGGATAATCTGCAAGCTGTTACACAGAGTGAGAATACCAAACGAGGAAAAACTGGAAAATGCTCGAAAAAAGCGAGACCAGTAAAATCTTTTAATACGGCAACTAACGAGTAAAAAATATTCCAATCAATAACTAGCGCCGGAAGGTATTTCAATATTTGTAGAGCCTCAGTACGATATGTTGCAGAGGGAATAACCAAGACGGCCATTTCAATAAAGACCGAACAAAAAAAATCAATTTAGTTATGTATGATGCGTCATATGTTTCATTTAGAAATATATAATTGTAATAGAATATGAATTCTGAAAATATGAATAGCATTATAGCTGAAATTTTAAAATTGAAAAGTCAGGATATTGAACTATCAGATGGGTTAAATCCTGATCAAATTGTGTCAGATTTTCAGGATATAGAATACGGGGTTAGCACTAACAAGTATATGCTGCCAAAGAAGTATGCGCTAATAAAAAAAAATCAGAATTCTATTCGGGATTCTCTTGCATTTTCCAGTGACGTAAGTGTGTTTGTCCCGTTATTTACTATCGTGGAAGAAATACGAAAAGAATTGGGTAGGGAATATGAATTGAAAAAGGATATTAATTCTAAAATTAGAAACATACGAGCGTTAATTCAAAAAAATGAACGATTTTGACCGAAATTGTCTACTTGACCGTAAAATCTGAAAGAGATTTTGTCATTTTTTGATTGATCGACCCTCAAAGATATTTTTTTATTTTTAAGCATTTTTTGATTGATCGACCCTCAAGGGAAAACCACCAAAACTGTCAAAAAATCAGTGAAAACAGTGAATAAAAAAATATTTCACAGCAATACAAAATCGATGGACGGTTTCAAAATAGAATGGGGAAAGTGCGGAATTAAATATTTATATACAATTTCCACACTTTCCCCATCAATGATAGAGCTGTTAAAATAACAAAATAAGACTTCCACGGTGGTGTTTAAAATCATCAAAATCAGTGAAAATATTTCAAAGCAATAAAAAGTATTTCACACTGAATAAAAAATCTTTCACACTGAATAAAAAATATTTCATAGCAATAAAAAATATTTCACACGGAATAAAAAATATTTCATAGCAATAAAAAATATTTCATAGCAATAAAAAATATTTCACACTGAATAAAAAATATTTCACACACACTGAATAAAAAATATTTCAAACTGAATACAAATATTTCACACTGAATAAAAAATATTTCACACTGAATAAAAAATATTTCATAGCAATACAAAATATTTCACACTGAATACAAAATGTTTCACACTGAATAAAAAATATTTCACACTAAATAAAAATATTTCATAGCAATAGAAATATTTCACACTGAATAAAAAATATTTCACACACAGCAAATAAAAAATATTTCACACACAGCGAATAAAAAATATTTCACACAGCGAATAAAAAATATTTCACACACAGCGAATACAAAATATTTCACAGCAATAAAAAATATTTCACACACTGAATAAAAAATAGTTCACAAACAGTGAATAAAAAATCGATGGACCGTTAATGGATGGTTTAGTCCATATGATGGTTCCGATTAGTTCAATGGAAAAATGCGGAAAGTGTGGAATTAAATATTTTTATACAATTTCCACACTTTCCCCATCGATGGTAGAAGCTGTTATGGGATGAAATAACACTTCCATGACCGTGTCAAAAATCATCCGACATGTTAAAAATGTCAGAATTGTTTTTGTGCCTCCCCCCCCCCCATCAATGATAGGTCAAAATGAAACTTTAACGATGGTGTTAGGTCGGGTTCGGAAAAATTGTTTTACAATTGAAAAATTATTTGCAATTTCAAATAATGGTCAATGAAGCATTAACGACCCGATTAGCTCGTGAACGACTAGATGCAATTAAGAGATTTAAACCAATTCGAGACTCTGTAAGGAATAAACTGCAACAACGACAGAGTTTACAAACTGATTTTGCTGTGGGATCTGAAGAGTTGTTTAAACCAGTAACCACAGCAACGAAGGGGCTAGAGCGTGCTATATACGAAGATGTTCCCGAGACGGGGAAATCTCTTATTGGTGAACTTGAAAAAATAGCAGCGGAAACTGAACAAACAAAACAAGCTGTACAAAAACTTGAACTACCTAAATCAAAAAGAACAGTAGATGATTTACGCGCGAGATTTATCGAGGAAGGGTTAACAGCAATTGATAAGACTGATCCAGCAGAAATTTCTGCGCTTGTTGTTACGACTTATGAAAACAGAAAAAAAATGTTGAAACCAGAACATCACAAGATTGTTAGAAATAAAACTCATTGGGCTGATATATTCTTCAAAATCAAAACTAAAACAAGTCAAATTGATACCGATAATGTATCATACATAGGATATATCAATGGGGTGGGTACAGTGTATAAACGATATGAAGAACTAAAACAACAACAAAAACCGCAAAAATTGCAAGGAAAGCGACAGCATCCTGCAAAGAAAATATCCTTCTCGCCTAAAAAAACAACAACAACTACCACCTGATGATACTTTTGATTATTTACAACTCACAGATACAGAAAAAATGGATGAAGCAACTGTTTATAGCGGGAAGGGATTGCCAGATTCCAGTGGGGTATGTCCTGATAATGTTATCAATGATATATCACGATTAGAGGTTATTGTAGGAGGGTTCCAAGCTGGAAATAACTCACCGGAAATAATTAATGAAGCAGATGATATCTGTAGACGGTTATTTGCCGGCGGTATCATGGATATCAACACATATCGAGATTTCATTGACGAGTTAGCAAGTGGGTATCATAGTGACTGCATTGAAAAATTGTATTACAATTGAAAAATTGTTTACAATTTCAAATAATGATCATACACTACAATCATGATAAACCAGCCAGCGTCTATGTAGTTAATTCACGGTTTCCAGTTTATAGCGCGTACTATGGAGATGGTTTCGGTGATACCATTGAGGGGTTACTTGCAAGAATGCAAGAATGGCCACAAAAGTGATGCCGTTAGCTAAACAATTAGGAATGAAAGCAATTGATGTTATTCGTGATAAAGGTATTAGTGCTGTTGCAGATCTTGCCGGGAAAGCGTTTTCAGCCGCGAAGAATAAAATAACATCATTAGATAGACGGAGAAAATCCAAAGGATTTTAAAAACCGGTACCACTGCCATCTACAGCGGAAATGCCTGCAAGTGTTAGTAAAATAATAAATAACGCAGTAGATGAAAAACTAGCGTCGTTGATGACCCCCGACCAAAGCAACATCGCAAATATGATAGCAGGAAGTGGCTTACAACCACGACGGGAAAAATCGCAATTTAGATCAATGGATATATAATAAAATGTTCAAAAGGTCACCTGATCCAGCGTTTGATATAGACGCCCCAGTGCGCAAGGATGATTCTGTACGCGATTATCAATATTACGCATATCATGCGATAGATTCAAATAGTCGATCAAGAATTGAACTTCAAGTTCATGATACCAGTAAATACTTTCTACCCGCTGAAGCGTTTATTGAAGTAGAAGGAGAACTTGTAACAGCTGCTGATACTACTGCTGTACCAGCACCGTATCCAGTTGGTACTCAAGTCGGATTTGTCAATAATGGTATCATGGCACTATTCGAAAGTGCTAGATATCTCATTAATGCAAAATAAATTGAGTCGATAGATCGCGATGTTGATGTGGCTACAACAATAATCGGGTTATCGAGATATTCTGATGATTATACAAGATCGGCGGGTCCTTTGATGATGTCTGCAAAGGATGTTAAAAATACCGCTGGAGGAAATCAATTTATTATAAGACGACCACAGAATAATGCTGGTGCTGCTAATGTTGATGTCGAGAATATGATTATAAACAACGATCCTAATTTCAATCTAGGGGCTGCAACACGTATATCAATGTTGGAAGGGCGACGTAAATCATTTTCATGCGCGATTCCACTACATCATATAATTGATTTCTGTAGAAATCTTCGAAAAGTTATTTATGGAGCGAAGCATACGGTAGCGCTTGTGCGAAAGAATGATGATAATGACGCAATTTGGAGGATTCCAGCAGATTCTGCAAATCCTATTGCTGATGCTGGTAAAGTCATTTTAACAAAACTATCATTATGGATGCCAGTGTTGACTCCATCAATCACCGCAGAAGAACGATTACTATCATTTATGGACCAAGGAGGAAAATCATTACTAAGTTGGCTAACGGTAAGTACAGATGTTAAACAATCAAATATCAACGGGGTATTCACGTGGAACCTAGCATAAAAACAAGGCATTGCTGCGCCACGTCATATATTTATTGCGTTACAACAATTAGAAATAATACAACAGTATAATAACAATGACAACACCGATGGAATTACTTCAACGAATAGTGGAGAACACAAACCCAGTACAAACAAGCATGATATCAATAACCTCAACGAATCCTAAATTCAGTGTGAATTTCCCTTTCCCAGTACCCGTGAAGGAGATAGCGTTTGCAAAATTACGAGTATACCACAGTTGGCCTAATATCAGATCAAAATCATTTTGTGGTCAACAACCCAATAATTCACTGGTATTTGCGAATAAGAATAAAGACGACGGTACCCCAGACTGGAACGTTGTTTCCATACCAACCGGATCATACCAAATTGAACAAATCAATGCTGAACTGCAATGTAGAATAAAATCGATTACTGAAACAGAATCAAAAATAGTTATAACGGTTCATGAGCCGACGCTATCATCTGCCATTGAAATAAACTCACCAAATTATGTCGTAGATATCTATCAGAGTTCTATTAGAACCGTACTAGGATGGCCTGAATTACCACCGGGGGTGGGGGTGGGGGGGAAACCGTTAATTTACCAGAACCACAAAAAACTAATTATATCACCGACAGGATAAAATCTGATAATCCAATAAAGAGTTATAAAGATCACACAAATTCTATAGAATTTTTCGGTTTCGGATACAAAGAAACGGGGGGGGGGGATAGGGGTAAAGTAGAGCAATATAATGTTGTTCTCGAACCTAAAATTATTGAAAATTTCACAGCAATGAATAATGATTTTTCACTGCTGTTAATATCTCTTAAATCCGGCTCTCTTACCCGAGATGAATTTATCAGCGTCGTAGAAACATGCAACAAAATTATCAATGATATGGAAACATTTAATTTAAAAATTATTCAAGTGATATTAGATGATGATAGTCCCCTACCGAGAACAGAATTTGCATCAGAATATAATATCCCCGTCAAAGATATTCCAACATTCAAACTACCAGGATATAACGTACCAGAACTAAAAAAACTTCTCAGTGACACCATCGATGTTGGTTTTAAAATAATTCATGATACGTGGAAAAAAACATCACCGGAAATAAAAATCCTCAAACATAATAATGACCCAGACGGTGGCGGCAGGCATATCGCTCCTCAAAATGTGAATATTTCATCGGTGATTGCGCTCAATTTAGTATGTGATGTTATCGAAGGAAGCTATCAAATAAATCTCGAACGATCAAATCAAGCTCAGCAAGGATATATTTTGTATTCATTTGCACCAACAGCTCCTCCAGGATTTATAATTATTGAGTCTTCGGTTAATCCAGTCTATATGCGGTGTCATAATGATTCGCTAACAAGAATTAATTTCAAACTCACTGACCAGTCTAATAATCTGATTGATTTACAAGGTGAGGTTCTACAAATTAGTCTGTTTGTGAAATCCTGAAAGGATTTTCGTCCTAAGGACTTTCGTCGATATCGTGTCGGACTTGATAAAATATTCGGTTGAAATCATAGGGGTGAGTGTCCATCGTGTTTTTTTACCCATTTCGAAGCCCCTGCAAGATCGTGTTTCAGACAAAAATCACTAAGTCTCTGTTTGGTAAATGGAGACTTTCTTTTTTTTTGGCTAAAACATGAGAATTCGTAGGAAGGCTCTATTTGCTGTTTTGACGGTTAAAATCGACTTTTGTTTGAAAAGTTGTCTGATTCATCCTCTCAGCTGCTGGTTTTAAATATTTTAACATTATTCTAAATATTTATAATGAACTTGAACTTATGTGTATTACATCAAGCTCATCTGTGTTTCATTATTGTGAACAAGATACTCCTGGTTGCCTTCATCTACTTTCCAGAAATATCACTACTCCCCACTGGAGATTTTGTTTCCTTTCCATAATATCACTCCACTCCACTGGAGATTTTCTTTTCTGTCCACAATATCACTCAACTCCACTGGAGATTTCCTTTCCATTCAACAATATCAATCCACTCAACTAGAGATTTCCTTTCCATATTATTGCTTCATTCTACTGGAGATTTCCTTTCCATAATATCGCTCCACTCCACTCCTGAGATTTAATTTCCTGTCCACATTTCAAAGTACAGATGAACCACATTGGATGCACAAAAAGCAGAGCGATTATGAACACCTAGAGTATTGACTTAGTACATCTTCTTTAGGTCCTCATCAGAAATTTGGTTGAATACCATTGATTTGATGCCTTTTCTCAAATTTATGATATTTCAGTTTTCTTTTTAAGAACAGATCTAAACTTGTAGAATTAAATGTCATTTATTATTGAAACACTATACGACTTTGTGCTTAGAAACCGATCAGTTTGATGAAATCATACATGTTAATAATTTTTGGTTCAAATTCATCACCTTCTTTTTTCTCCTGGCAGATAGGATGTAATGAGCAATGCTCTGGTTTAGCTCTGATGCAGGAACAAACTCTAGAAATTATTAAATCAAGGAGAAATGGTAGGCACTATTATAGTTGATTTTCGTAAAGCTTTTGATCTTGTAGACAAATCTTGCTTAAAAAAATAAAACTTTATCAATGCAATCAAAAATTCCCTAAACTGGTATACTTTCTACTTAATGGACAGAGTACAGAAAGTATTTTTATTTTTAAAATGGTAAAAATATTAACTGTGGAGCACAACAGGACTCTATCCTTGGATCTCTGTTATTCATTCCATTTATCAATGACTTACCTCTTAAGATTGGAACTTCAATTTCTTCCACTGACCTCTATGCAGATGATACTACACTGTCAGAGATTGGTAAAACCAAAATGGTACTTGAAAATAACTTACAAGATGCTCTCAAGAGACTTCAAGTATGGTGCAATGAAAGACACGTGAGTATGCACATAAATACAGAAACAACTACAGCCCTACTAGTTACAATGAAAGCAGTATGATCATAAGTACAGAAATAACTAAAGCCCAGCTAGTTACAATAAAATCAGTATGATCATAAATACAGAAACAACTAAAGCCCAGCTAGTTACAATGAAAGCAGTATGCACATAAATACAGAAACAGCTAAAGCCATACTAGTTACAATGAAAGCAGTATGATCATAAATACAGAAACAACTAAAGCTCTAATAGTTACAATGAAAGCAGTATGATCATAAATACAGAAACAACTAAAGAACTACAAGTTACAATGAAAGCAGTATGATCATAAGTAAAGAAACAACTAAAGCCCTACTAGTTACAGTGAAAGCATTATGATTTTAAATACAGAAACAACTAAAGCTCTACTAGTTACAATGAAAGCAGTATGATCATAAACATAGAAACAACTAAAGCCCTACTAGTTACAGTGAAAGCTGTATGATCATAAATACAGAAACAACTAAAGCCCTACTAGTTACAATGAAAGCAGTATGATTATAAATACAGAAACAACTAAAGCCCTACTAGTTACATTGAAAGCAGTATGATCATAAATACAGAAACAACTAAAGCTCTACTAGTTACAATGAAAGCAGTATACACATAAATACAGAAACAACTAAATCTCTACTAGTTACAATGAAAGCAGTCTGATTATAAATACAGAAATAACTAAAGCCCTACTAGTTACAATGAAAGCAGTATGATTATAAATACAGAAACAACTAAAGCTCTACTAGTTACAATGAAAGCAGTATGATTATAAATACAGAAACAACTAAAGCCATACTAGTTACAATGAAAGCAGTATGCACATAAATACAGAAACAACTACAGCCCTACTAGTTACAATGAAAGCAGTATGATTATAAATACAGAAACAACTAAAGCCCTGCTAGTTACAATGAAAGCAGTATGATTATAAATACAGAAACAACTAAAGCTCTACTAGTTACAATGAAAGCTGTATGATCATAAATACAGAAACAACTAAAGCCCTACTAGTTACAATGAAAGCAGTATCATCATAAATACAGAAACAACTAAAGCTCTACTAGTTACAATGAAAGCTGTATGATCATAAATACAGAAACAACTAAAGCTCTACTAGTTACAATGAAAGCTGTATGATCATAAACACAGAAACAACTAAAGCCCTACTAGTTACAATGAAAGCAGTATGATTATAAATACAGAAACAACTAAAGCTCTACTAGTTACAATGAAAGCTGTATGATCATAAATACAGAAACAACTAAAGCCCTACTAGTTACAATGAAAGCAGTATGATTATAAATACAGAAACAACTAAAACCCTACTGTTACAATGAAAGCAGTATGATTATAAATACAGAAACAACTAAAGCCCTACTAGTTACAATGAAAGCAGTATGATCATAAATACAGAAATAACTAAAGCTCTATTAGTTACAATGAAAGCAGTATGATCATAAATACAGAAACAACTACAGCTCTACTAGTTACAATGAAAGCAGTATGATTATAAATACAGAAACAACTAAAACCCTACTGTTACAATGAAAGCAGTATGATTATAAATACAGAAACAACTAAAGCCCTACTAGTTACAATGAAAGCAGTATGATCATAAATACAGAAATAACTAAAGCTCTATTAGTTACAATGAAAGCAGTATGATCATAAGTACAGAAACAACTAAAGCTCTACTAGTTACAATGAAAGCAGTATGCACATAAATACAGAAATAACTAAAGCTCTATTAGTTACAATGAAAGCAGTATGATCATAAATACAGAAACAACTAAAGCTCTACTAGTTACAATGAAAGCTGTATGATCATAAATACAGAAACAACTAAAGCCCTACTAGTTACAATGAAAGCAGTATGATTATAAATACAGAAACAACTAAAGCCCTACTAGTTACATTGAAAGCAGTATGATCATAAATACAGAAACAACTAAAGCTCTACTAGTTACAATGAAAGCAGTATACACATAAATACAGAAACAACTAAAGCCATACTAGTTACAATGAAAGCAGTATGCACATAAATACAGAAACAACTACAGCCCTACTAGTTACAATGAAAGCAGTATGATTATAAATACAGAAACAACTAAAGCCCTGCTAGTTACAATGAAAGCAGTATGATTATAAATACAGAAACAACTAAAGCTCTACTAGTTACAATGAAAGCTGTATGATCATAAATACAGAAACAACTAAAGCCCTACTAGTTACAATGAAAGCAGTATCATCATAAATACAGAAACAACTAAAGCTCTACTAGTTACAATGAAAGCTGTATGATCATAAATACAGAAACAACTAAAGCTCTACTAGTTACAATGAAAGCTGTATGATCATAAACACAGAAACAACTAAAGCCCTACTAGTTACAATGAAAGCAGTATGATTATAAATACAGAAACAACTAAAGCTCTACTAGTTACAATGAAAGCTGTATGATCATAAATACAGAAACAACTAAAGCCCTACTAGTTACAATGAAAGCAGTATGATTATAAATACAGAAACAACTAAAACCCTACTGTTACAATGAAAGCAGTATGATTATAAATACAGAAACAACTAAAGCCCTACTAGTTACAATGAAAGCAGTATGATCATAAATACAGAAATAACTAAAGCTCTATTAGTTACAATGAAAGCAGTATGATCATAAATACAGAAACAACTACAGCTCTACTAGTTACAATGAAAGCAGTATGATTATAAATACAGAAACAACTAAAACCCTACTGTTACAATGAAAGCAGTATGATTATAAATACAGAAACAACTAAAGCCCTACTAGTTACAATGAAAGCAGTATGATCATAAATACAGAAATAACTAAAGCTCTATTAGTTACAATGAAAGCAGTATGATCATAAGTACAGAAACAACTAAAGCTCTACTAGTTACAATGAAAGCAGTATGCACATAAATACAGAAATAACTAAAGCTCTACTAGTTACAATGAAAGCAGTATGATTATAAATACAGAAACAACTAAAGCTCTACTAGTTACAATGAAAACAGTGTGATTAAATATACAGAAACAACTAAAGCCCTACTAGTTACAATGAAAGCAGTATGATTATATATACAGAAACAACTAAAGCTCTATTAGTTACAATGAAAGCAGTATACACATAAATACAGAAACAACTAAAGCCCTACTAGTTACAATGAAAGCAGTATGATCATAAATACAGAAACAACTAAAGCTCTACTAGTTACAATGAAAGCAGTATGATTATAAATACAGAAACAACTAAAGCCCTACTAGTTACAATGAAAGCAGTATGCACATAAATACAGAAACAACTACAGCTCTACTAGTTACGATGAAAGCAGTATGATCATAAATATAGAAACAACTAAAGCTCTACTAGTTACAATGAAAGCAGTATGATCATAAATACAGAAACAACTAAATCTCTACTAGTTAAAATGAAAGCAGTATGATTATAAATACAGAAACAACTAAAGCCCTGCTAGTTACAATGAAAGCAGTATGATTATAAATACAGAAACAACTAAAGCTCTACTAGTTACAATGAAAGCTGTATGATCATAAATACAGAAACAACTAAAGCCCTACTAGTTACAATGAAAGCAGTATCATCATAAATACAGAAACAACTAAAGCTCTACTAGTTACAATGAAAGCTGTATGATCATAAATACAGAAACAACTAAAGCTCTACTAGTTACAATGAAAGCTGTATGATCATAAATACAGAAACAACTAAAGCCCTACTAGTTACAATGAAAGCAGTATGATTATAAATACAGAAACAACTAAAGCTCTACTAGTTACAATGAAAGCTGTATGATCATAAATACAGAAACAACTAAAGCCCTACTAGTTACAATGAAAGCAGTATGATTATAAATACAGAAACAACTAAAACCCTACTAGTTACAATGAAAGCAGTATGATTATAAATACAGAAACAACTAAAGCCCTACTAGTTACAATGAAAGCAGTATGATCATAAATACAGAAATAACTAAAGCTCTATTAGTTACAATGAAAGCAGTATGATCATAAATACAGAAACAACTACAGCTCTACTAGTTACAATGAAAGCAGTATGATTATATATACAGAAACAACTAAAGCTCTACTAGTTACAATGAAAGCAGTATGATCATAAATACAGAAATAACTAAAGCTCTACTAGTTACAATGAAAGCAGTATGATCATAAATACAGAAACAACTAAAGACCTACTAGTTAAAATGAAAGCAGTATGATCATAAATACAGAAATAACTAAAGCTCTACTAGTTACAATGAAAGCAGTATGATCATAAATACAGAAACAACTAAAGACCTACTAGTTAAAATGAAAGCAGTATGATCATAAATACAGAAACAACTAAATCTCTACTAGTTACAATGAAAGCAGTATGATCATAAATACAGAAACAACTAAATCTCTACTAGTTACAATGAAAGCAGTATGATCATAAATACAGAAATAACTAAAGCTCTAATAGTTACAATGAAAGCAGTATGATTATAAATACAGAAACAACTAAAGCTCTACTAGTTACAATGAAAGCAGTATGATCATAAATACAGAAATAACTAAATCTCTACTAGTTACAATGAAAGCAGTATGATTATAAATACAGAAACAACTAAATCTCTACTAGTTACAATGAAAGCAGTATGATTATAAATACAGAAACAACTAAATCTCTAATAGTTACAATGAAAGCAGTATGATCATAAATACAGAAACAACTAAAGCCCTACTAATTACAATGAAAGCAGTATGATTATAAATACAGAAACAACTAAAGCTCTACTAGTTACAATGAAAGCATTATGATTATAAATACAGAAACAACTAAATCTCTACTAGTTAAAATGAAAGCAGTATGATTATAAATACAGAAATAACTAAAGCTCTACTAGTTACAATGAAAGCATTATGATTATAAATACAGAAACAACTAAATCTCTACTAGTTACAATGAAAGCAGTATGATTATAAATACAGAAACAACTAAATCTCTACAAGTTACAATGAAAGCAGTATGATTATAAATACAGAAATAACTAAAGCTCTAATAGTTACAATGAAAGCAGTATGCACATAAATACAGAAATAACTAAAGCTCTACTAGTTACAATGAAAGCAGTATGATCATAAATACAGAAATAACTAAAGCTCTACTAGTTACAATGAAAGCAGTATGATCATAAATACAGAAACAACTAAAGCTCTACTAGTTACAATGAAAGCAGTATGATTATAAATACAGAAATAACTAAAGCTCTACTAGTTACAATGAAAGCAGAATACACATAAATACAGAAATAACTAAATCTATACTAGTTAAAATGAAAGCAGTATGATTATAAATACAGAAACAACTAAAGCTCTACTAGTTACAATGAAAGCAGTATGATTATAAATACAGAAATAACTAAATCTCTACTAGTTAAAATGAAAGCAGTATGATTATAAATACAGAAACAACTAAATCTCTACTAGTTACAATGAAAGCAGTATGATCATAAATACAGAAATAACTAAAGCTCTACTAGTTACAATGAAAGCAGTATGATCATAAATACAGAAACAACTAAAGCTCTACTAGTTACAATGAAAGCAGTATGATTATAAATACAGAAATAACTAAAGCTCTACTAGTTACAATGAAAGCAGAATACACATAAATACAGAAATAACTAAATCTATACTAGTTAAAATGAAAGCAGTATGATTATAAATACAGAAATAACTAAAGCTCTACTAGTTAAAATGAAAGCAGTATGATTATAAATACAGAAATAACTAAAGCTCTACTAGTTAAAATGAAAGCAGTATGATTATAAATACAGAAATAACTAAAGCTCTACTAGTTAAAATGAAAGCAGTATGATTATAAATACAGAAACAACTAAAGCTCTACTAGTTAAAATGAAAGCAGTATGATTATAAATACAGAAATAACTAAAGCTCTACTAGTTAAAATGAAAGCAGTATGATTATAAATACAGAAATAACTAAAGCTCTACTAGTTAAAATGAAAGCAGTATGATCATAAATACAGAAATAACTAAAGCTCTACTAGTTAAAATGAAAGCAGTATGATTATAAATACAGAAATAACTAAAGCTCTACTAGTTGCAATGAAAGCAGTATGATTATAAATACAGAAATAACTAAAGCTCTACTAGTTACAATGAAAGCAGTATGATTATAAATACAGAAATAACTAAAGCTCTACTAGTTAAAATGAAAGCAGTATGATTATAAATACAGAAATAACTAAAGCTCTACTAGTTAAAATGAAAGCAGTATGATTATAAATACAGAAATAACTAAAGCTCTACTAGTTACAATGAAAGCAGTATGATTATAAATACAGAAACAACTAAATCTATACTAGTTAAAATGAAAGCAGTATGATTATAAGTACAGAAATAACTAAAGCTCTACTAGTTGCAATGAAAGCAGTATGATTATAAATACAGAAATAACTAAAGCTCTACTAGTTACAATGAAAGCAGTATGATTATAAATACAGAAATAACTAAAGCTCTACTAGTTGCAATGAAAGCAGTATGATTATAAATACAGAAATAACTAAAGCTCTACTAGTTACAATGAAAGCAGTATGCACATAAATACAGAAATAACTAAAGCTCTACTAGTTACAATGAAAGCAGTATGATCATAAATACAGAAACAACTAAATCTCTACTAGTTACAATGAAAGCAGTATGATCATAAATACAGAAACAACTAAAGCTCTACTAGTTACAATGAAAGCAGTATGATCATAAATACAGAAACAACTAAAGCTCTACTAGTTACAATGAAAGCAGCATGCACATAAATACAGAAATAACTAAATCTCTACTAGTTACAATGAAAGCAGTATGATTATAAATACAGAAATAACTAAAGCTCTACTAGTTACAATGAAAACAGTATGATCATAAATACAGAAATAACTAAAGCTCTACTAGTTACAATGAAAGCAGTATGATCATAAATACAGAAACAACTAAAGCTCTACTAGTTACAATGAAAGCATTATGATCATAAATACAGAAATAACTAAAGCCCTACTAGTTACAATGAAAGCAGAATACACATAAATACAGAAATAACTAAATCTATACTAGTTAAAATGAAAGCAGTATGATTATAAATACAGAAATAACTAAAGCACTACTAGTTAAAATGAAAACAGTATGATTATAAATACAGAAATAACTAAAGCTCTACTAGTTAAAATGAAAACAGTATGATTATAAATACAGAAACAACTAAAGCACTACTAGTTAAAATGAAAACAGTATGATTATAAATACAGAAATAACTAAAGCTCTACTAGTTAAAATGAAAACAGTATGATTATAAATACAGAAACAACTAAAGCTCTACTAGTTAAAATGAAAACAGTATGATTATAAATACAGAAATAACTAAAGCACTACTAGTTAAAATGAAAACAGTATGATTATAAATACAGAAATAACTAAAGCTCATCTAGTTACAATGAAAGCAGTATGATCATAAATACAGAAATAACTAAAGCTCTACTAGTTACAATGAAAGCAGAATACACATAAATACAGAAACAACTAAAGCTCTACTAGTTACAATGAAAGCAGTATGATTATAAATACAGAAACAACTAAAGCTCTACAAGTTACAATGAAAGCAGTATGATTATAAATACAGAAATAACTAAAGCCCTACTATTTACAATGAAAGCAGCATGATCATAAATATAGAAATAACTAAATCTCTACTAGTTACAATGAAAGCAGTATGATTATAAATACAGAAATAACTAAAGCTCTACTAGTTACAATGAAAGCAGTATGATTATAAATACAGAAATAACTAAAGCTCTACTAGTTACAATGAAAACAGTATGATTATAAATACAGAAATAACTAAAGCTCTACTAGTTACAATGAAAGCAGTATGATTATAAATACAGAAACAACTAAATCTCTACTAGTTACAATGAAAGCAGTATGATTATAAATACAGAAATAACTAAAGCTCTACTAGTTACAATGAAAGCAGTATGATTATAAATACAGAAATAACTAAAGCTCTACTAGTTACAATGAAAGCAGTATGATTATAAATACAGAAATAACTAAAGCTCTACTAGTTACAATGAAAGCAGAATACACATAAATACAGAAATAACTAAATCTATACTAGTTAAAATGAAAGCAGTATGATTATAAATACAGAAATAACTAAAGCTCTACTAGTTACAATGAAAGCAGAATACACATAAATACAGAAATAACTAAATCTCTACTAGTTACAATGAAAGCAGTATGATTATAAATACAGAAATAACTAAATCTCTACTAGTTACAATGAAAGCAGTATGATCATAAATACAGAAACAACTAAATCTCTACTAGTTAAAATGAAAGCAGTATGATCATAAATACAGAAACAACTAAATCTCTACTAGTTACAATGAAAGCAGTATGATCATAAATATAGAAATAACTAAAGCTCTACTAGTTACAATGAAAGCAGTATGATTATAAATACAGAAATAACTAAAGCTCTACTAGTTACAATGAAAGCAGTATGATTATAAATACAGAAATAACTAAAGCTCTACTAGTTACAATGAAAACAGTATGATTATAAATACAGAAATAACTAAAGCTCTACTAGTTACAATGAAAGCAGTATGATTATAAATACAGAAACAACTAAATCTCTACTAGTTAAAATGAAAGCAGTATGATCATAAATATAGAAATAACTAAATCTCTACTAGTTACAATGAAAGCAGTATGATTATAAATACAGAAATAACTAAAGCTCTACTAGTTACAATGAAAGCAGTATGATTATAAATACAGAAATAACTAAAGCTCTACTAGTTACAATGAAAACAGTATGATTATAAATACAGAAATAACTAAAGCTCTACTAGTTACAATGAAAGCAGTATGATTATAAATACAGAAACAACTAAATCTCTACTAGTTAAAATGAAAGCAGTATGATCATAAATATAGAAATAACTAAATCTCTACTAGTTACAATGAAAGCAGTATGATTATAAATACAGAAATAACTAAAGCTCTACTAGTTACAATGAAAGCAGAATACACATAAATACAGAAATAACTAAATCTATACTAGTTAAAATGAAAGCTGTATGATCATAAATACAGAAATAACTAAAGCTCTACTAGTTACAATGAAAGCAGTATGATCATAAATACAGAAACAACTAAATCTCTACTAGTTACAATGAAAGCAGTATGATCATAAATACAGAAATAACTACAGCTCTACTAGTTACAATGAAAGCAGTATGATCATAAATACAGAAACAACTAAATCTCTACTAGTTACAATGAAAGCAGTATGATCATAAATACAGAAACAACTAAAGCTCTACTAGTTACAATGAAAGCAGTATGATCATAAATACAGAAACAACTAAATCTCTACTAGTTAAAATGAAAGCAGTATGATCATAAATACAGAAATAACTAAAGCTCTACTAGTTACAATGAAAGCAGTATGATCATAAATACAGAAACAACTAAATCTCTACTAGTTAAAATGAAAGCAGTATGATTATAAATACAGAAACAACTAAAGCTCTACTAGTTAAAATGAAAGCAGTATGATCATAAATATAGAAATAACTAAACCTCTACTAGTTACAATGAAAGCAGTATGATTATAAATACAGAAATAACTAAAGCTCTACTAGTTACAATGAAAGCAGAATACACATAAATACAGAAATAACTAAATCTATACTAGTTAAAATGAAAGCAGTATGATTATAAATACAGAAATAACTAAAGCTCTACTAGTTACAATGAAAGCAGTATGATCATAAATACAGAAACAACTAAATCTCTACTAGTTACAATGAAAGCAGTATGATCATAAATACAGAAACAACTAAATCTCTACTAGTTAAAATGAAAGCAGTATGATTATAAATACAGAAATAACTAAATCTCTACTAGTTACAATCAAAGCAGTATGATCATAAATACAGAAACAACTAAATCTCTACTAGTTAAAATGAAAGCAGTATGATCATAAATATAGAAATAACTAAATCTCTACTAGTTACAATGAAAGCAGTATGATTATAAATACAGAAATAACTAAAGCTCTACTAGTTACAATGAAAGCAGAATACACATAAATACAGAAATAACTAAATCTATACTAGTTAAAATGAAAGCAGTATGATTATAAATACAGAAATAACTAAAGCTCTACTAGTTACAATGAAAGCAGTATGATTATAAATACAGAAATAACTAAATCTCTACTAGTTAAAATGAAAGCAGTATGATCATAAATACAGAAATAAAAAAAATCTATACTAGTTAAAATGAAAGCAGTATGATTATAAATACAGAAATAACTAAAGCTCTACTAGTTACAATGAAAGCAGTATACACATAAATACAGCAACAACTAAAGCCCTACTAGTTACAATGAAAGCAGTATGATTATAAATACAGAATTAACTAAAGCTCTACTAGTTAAAATGAAAGCAGTATGATCATAAATACAGAAATAACTAAATCTCTACTAGTTAAAATGAAAGCAGTATGATTATAAATACAGAAATAACTAAAGCTCTACAAGTTACAATGAAAGCAGTATGATCATAAATACAGAAATAACTAAATCTCTACTAGTTACAATGAAAGCAGTATGATCATAAATACAGAAATAACTAAAGCTCTACTAGTTACAATGAAAGCAGTATGATTATAAATACAGAAATAACTAAAGCTCTACTAGTTACAATGAAAGCAGTATGATTATAAATACAGAAATAACTAAATCTCTACTAGTTAAAATGAAAGCAGTATGATTATAAATACAGAAATAACTAAAGCTCTACTAGTTAAAATGAAAACAGTATGATTATAAATACAGAAATAACTAAAGCCCTACTAGTTACAATGAAAGCAGAATACACATAAATACAGAAATAACTAAATCTATACTAGTTAAAATGAAAGCAGTATGATTATAAATACAGAAATAACTAAAGCCCTACTAGTTACAATGAAAGCAGAATACACATAAATACAGAAATAACTAAATCTCTACTAGTTACAATGAAAGCAGTATGATCATAAATACAGAAATAACTAAAGCTCTACTAGTTACAATGGAAGCAGTATGATTATAAATACAGAAATAACTAAAGCTCTACTAGTTAAAATGAAAACAGTATGATTATAAATACAGAAATAACTAAAGCCCTACTAGTTACAATGAAAGCAGAATACACATAAATACAGAAATAACTAAATCTATACTAGTTAAAATGAAAGCAGTATGATTATAAATACAGAAATAACTAAATCTCTACTAGTTACAATGAAAGCAGTATGATTATAAATACAGAAATAACTAAAGCTCTACTAGTTAAAATGAAAACAGTATGATTATAAATACAGAAATAACTAAAGCTCTACTAGTTAAAATGAAAGCAGTATGATTATAAATACAGAAATAACTAAAGCTCTACTAGTTACAATGAAAGCAGTATGATTATAAATACAGAAATAACTAAAGCTCTACTAGTTACAATGAAAGCAGTATGATTATAAATACAGAAATAACTAAAGCTCTACTAGTTACAATGAAAGCAGTATGATTATAAATATAGAAATAACTAAAGCCCTACTAGTTACAATGAAAGCAGAATACACATAAATACAGAAATAACTAAATCTATACTAGTTAAAATGAAAGCAGTATGATTATAAATACAGAAATAACTAAAGCTCTACTAGTTAAAATGAAAACAGTATGATTATAAATACAGAAATAACTAAAGCTCTACTAGTTAAAATGAAAGCAGTATGATTATAAATACAGAAATAACTAAAGCTCTACTAGTTACAATGAAAGCAGTATGATTATAAATACAGAAATAACTAAAGCTCTACTAGTTACAATGAAAGCAGTATGATTATAAATACAGAAATAACTAAAGCTCTACTAGTTACAATGAAAGCAGTATGATTATAAATACAGAAATAACTAAAGCTCTACTAGTTACAATGAAAACAGTATGATTATAAATACAGAAATAACTAAAGCTCTACTAGTTACAATGAAAGCAGTATGATTATAAATACAGAAACAACTAAATCTCTACTAGTTACAATGAAAGCAGTATGATCATAAATATAGAAATAACTAAATCTCTACTAGTTACAATGAAAGCAGTATGATCATAAATACAGAAATAACTAAAGCTCTACTAGTTACAATGAAAACAGTATGATTATAAATACAGAAATAACTAAATCTCTACTACTTAAAATGAAAGCAGTATGATTATAAATACAGAAATAACTAAATCTCTACTAGTTAAAATGAAAGCAGTATGATTATAAATACAGAAATAACTAAAGCCCTACTAGTTACAATGAAAGCAGAATACACATAAATACAGAAATAACTAAATCTATACTAGTTACAATGAAAGCAGTATGATTATAAATACAGAAATAACTAAAGCTCTACTAGTTAAAATGAAAACAGTATGATTATAAATACAGAAATAACTAAAGCTCTACTAGTTAAAATGAAAGCAGTATGATTATAAATACAGAAATAACTAAAGCTCTACTAGTTACAATGAAAGCAGTATGATTATAAATACAGAAATAACTAAAGCTCTACTAGTTACAATGAAAGCAGTATGATTATAAATACAGAAATAACTAAAGCTCTACTAGTTACAATGAAAGCAGTATGATTATAAATACAGAAATAACTAAAGCTCTACTAGTTACAATGAAAACAGTATGATTATAAATACAGAAATAACTAAAGCTCTACTAGTTACAATGAAAGCAGTATGATTATAAATACAGAAACAACTAAATCTCTACTAGTTACAATGAAAGCAGTATGATCATAAATATAGAAATAACTAAATCTCTACTAGTTACAATGAAAGCAGTATGATCATAAATACAGAAATAACTAAAGCTCTACTAGTTAAAATGAAAGCAGTATGATTATAAATACAGAAACAACTAAAGCCCTACTAGTTACAATGAAAGCAGTATGATCATAAATACAGAAATAACTAAATCTCTACTAGTTAAAATGAAAGCAGTATGATTATAAATACAGAAATAACTAAAGCTCTACTAGTTAAAATGAAAGCAGTATGATTATAAATACAGAAACAACTAAAGCTCTACTAGTTAAAATGAAAACAGTATGATTATAAATACAGAAATAACTAAAGCTCTACTAGTTACAATGAAAGCAGTATGATCATAAATACAGAAACAACTAAATCTCTACTAGTTACAATGAAAGCAGTATGATTATAAATATAGAAATAACTAAAGCTCTACTAGTTAAAATGAAAGCAGTATGATCATAAATACAGAAATAACTAAAGCTCTACTAGTTAAAATGAAAGCAGTATGATTATAAATACAGAAATAACTAAAGCTCTACTAGTTAAAATGAAAGCAGTATGATTATAAATACAGAAACAACTAAATCTCTACTAGTTACAATGAAAGCAGTATGATTATAAATACAGAAATAACTAAAGCTCTACTAGTTAAAATGAAAGCAGTATGATTATAAATACAGAAATAACTAAAGCTCTACTAGTTAAAATGAAAGCAGTATACACATAAATACAGAAACAACTAAATCTCTACTAGTTACAATGAAAGCAGTATGATTATAAATACAGAAATAACTAAATCTCTACTAGTTAAAATGAAAGCAGTATGATTATAAATACAGAAATAACTAAAGCTCTACTAGTTAAAATGAAAGCAGTATGATTATAAATACAGAAATAACTAAAGCTCTACTAGTTACAATGAAAGCAGTATGATTATAAATACAGAAATAACTAAATCTCTACTAGTTAAAATGAAAGCAGTATGATTATAAATACAGAAATAACTAAAGCTCTACTAGTTACAATGAAAGCAGTATGATTATAAATACAGAAATAACTAAAGCTCTACTAGTTAAAATGAAAGCAGTATGATTATAAATACAGAAATAACTAAAGCTCTACTAGTTACAATGAAAGCAGTATGATTATAAATACAGAAATAACTAAAGCTCTACTAGTTACAATGAAAGCAGTATGATTATAAATACAGAAATAACTAAAGCATTACTAGTTAAAATGAAAGCAGTATGATTATAAATACAGAAATAACTAAAGCTCTACTAGTTAAAATGAAAGCAGTATGATTATAAATACAGAAATAACTAAAGCTCTACTAGTTAAAATGAAAGCAGTATGATTATAAATACAGAAATAACTAAAGCTCTACTAGTTAAAATGAAAGCAGTATACACATAAATACAGAAATAACTAAAGCTCTACTAGTTACAATGAAAGCAGTATGATTATAAATACAGAAATAACTAAAGCTCTACTAGTTACAATGAAAGCAGTATGATTATAAATACAGAAATAACTAAAGCTCTACTAGTTACAATGGAAGCAGTATGATTATAAATACAGAAATAACTAAAGCTCTACTAGTTAAAATGAAAGCAGTATGATTATAAATACAGAAATAACTAAAGCTCTACTAGTTAAAATGAAAGCAGTATGATTATAAATACAGAAATAACTAAAGCTCTACTAGTTACAATGAAAGCAGTATGATTATAAATACAGAAATAACTAAAGCTCTACTAGTTAAAATGAAAGCAGTATGATTATAAATACAGAAATAACTAAAGCCCTACTAGTTACAATGAAAGCAGTATGATTATAAATACAGAAATAACTAAAGCTCTACTAGTTAAAATGAAAGCAGTATGATTATAAATACAGAAATAACTAAAGCCCTACTAGTTACAATGAAAGCAGTATGATTATAAATACAGAAATAACTAAAGCTCTACTAGTTACAATGAAAGCAGTATGATCATAAATACAGAAATAACTAAAGCTCTACTAGTTACAATGAAAGCAGTATGATTATAAATACAGAAATAACTAAAGCCCTACTAGTTACAATGAAAGCAGTATGATTATAAATACAGAAATAACTAAAGCTCTACTAGTTACAATGAAAGCAGTATGATTATAAATACAGAAATAACTAAAGCTCTACTAGTTACAATGAAAGCAGTATGATTACAAATACAGAAACAACTAAATCTCTACAAGTTACAATGAAAGCAGTATGATTATAAATACAGAAATAACTAAAGCTCTACTAGTTACAATGAAAGCAGTATGATCATAAATACAGAAATAACTAAAGCTCTACTAGTTACAATGAAAGCAGTATGATTATAAATACAGAAATAACTAAAGCTCTACTAGTTACAATGAAAGCAGTATGATTACAAATACAGAAACAACTAAATCTCTACTAGTTAAAATGAAAGCAGTATGATTATAAATACAGAAATAACTAAAGCTCTACTAGTTACAATGAAAGCAGTATACACATAAATACAGAAACAACTAAAGCTCTACTAGTTACAATGAAAGCAGTATGATTATAAATACAGAAACAACTAAAGCTCTACTAGTTACAATGAAAGCAGTATACACATAAATACAGAAACAACTAAAGCTCTACTAGTTAAAATGAAAGCAGTATGATCATAAATACAGAAACAACTAAAGCTCTACTAGTTACAATGAAAGCAGTATGATTACAAATACAGAAACAACTAAATCTCTACTAGTTACAATGAAAGCAGTATGATTATAAATACAGAAACAACTAAAGCTCTACTAGTTACAATGAAAGCAGTATGATCATAAATACAGAAATAACTAAATCTCTACTAGTTACAATGAAAGCAGTATGATTATAAATACAGAAACAACTAAATCTCTACTAGTTAAAATGAAAGCAGTATGATTATAAATACAGAAATAACTAAAGCTCTACTAGTTACAATGAAAGCAGTATGATTATAAATACAGAAATAACTAAAGCTCTACTAGTTACAATGAAAGCATTATGATTATAAATACAGAAACAACTAAATCTCTACTAGTTAAAATGAAAGCAGTATGATTATAAATACAGAAATAACTAAAGCTCTACTAGTTACAATGAAAGCATTATGATTATAAATACAGAAACAACTAAATCTCTACTAGTTACAATGAAAGCAGTATGATTATAAATACAGAAATAACTAAAGCTCTACTAGTTACAATGAAAGCATTATGATTATAAATACAGAAACAACTAAATCTCTACTAGTTACAATGAAAGCAGTATGATTATAAATACAGAAACAATTAAAGCACTACTAGTTACAATGAAAGCAGTATGATTATAAATACAGAAATAACTAAAGCTCTACTAGTTACAATGAAAGCAGTATGATCATAAATACAGAAACAACTAAAGCTCTACTAGTTAAAATGAAAGCAGTATGATCATAAATACAGAAATAACTAAAGCCCTACTAGTTACAATGAAAGCTGTATGATCATAAATACAGAAATAACTAAAGCTCTACTAGTTACAATGAAAGCAGTATGATTATAAATACAGAAATAACTAAAGCTCTACTAGTTACAATGAAAGCAGTATGATTATAAATACAGAAATAACTAAAGCTCTACTAGTTACAATGAAAGCAGTATGATTATAAATACAGAAATAACTAAAGCTCTACTAGTTACAATGAAAGCAGTATGATCATAAATACAGAAACAACTAAAGCCCTACTAGTTACAATGAAAGCTGTATGATCATAAATACAGAAATAACTAAAGCTCTACTAGTTACAATGAAAGCAGTATGATTATAAATACAGAAATAACTAAAGCTCTACTAGTTACAATGAAAGCAGTATGATTATAAATACAGAAAAAACTAAAGCTCTACTAGTTACAATGAAAGCATTATGATTATAAATACAGAAATAACTAAAGCTCTACTAGTTACAATGAAAGCAGTATGATTATAAATACAGAAATAACTAAAGCTCTACTAGTTACAATGAAAGCAGTATGATTATAAATACAGAAATAACTAAAGCTCTACTAGTTACAATGAAAGCAGTATGATTATAAATACAGAAATAACTAAAGCTCTACTAGTTACAATGAAAGCAGTATGATTATAAATACAGAAATAACTAAAGCTCTACTAGTTACAATGAAAGCAGTATGATTATAAATACAGAAATAACTAAAGCTCTACTAGTTACAATGAAAGCATTATGCACATAAATACAGAAATAACTAAAGCTCTACTAGTTACAATGAAAGCAGTATGATTATAAATACAGAAATAACTAAAGCTCTACTAGTTACAATGAAAGCAGTATGATCATAAATACAGAAACAACTAAAGCTCTACTAGTTACAATGAAAGCATTATGATCATAAATACAGAAATAACTAAAGCCCTACTAGTTACAATGAAAGCAGTATGATCATAAATACAGAAACAACTAAAGCTCTACTAGTTACAATGAAAGCATTATGATCATAAATACAGAAATAACTAAAGCCCTACTAGTTACAATGAAAGCAGAATACACATAAATACAGAAATAACTAAATCTCTACTAGTTACAATGAAAGCAGTATGATTATAAATACAGAAATAACTAAAGCTCTACTAGTTACAATGAAAGCATTATGCACATAAATACAGAAATAACTAAAGCTCTACTAGTTACAATGAAAGCAGTATGATTATAAATACAGAAATAACTAAATCTCTACTAGTTACAATGAAAGCAGTATGATTATAAATACAGAAATAACTAAAGCTCTACTAGTTAAAATGAAAGCAGTATGATTATAAATACAGAAATAACTAAAGCTCTACTAGTTAAAATGAAAGCAGTATGATTATAAGTACAGAAACAACTAAAGCCCTACTAGTTACAATGAAAACAGTATGATTATAAATACAGAAATAACTAAAGCTCTACTAGTTACAATGAAAGCAGTATGATTATAAATACAGAAACAACTAAAGCTCTACTAGTTACAATGAAAGCAGTATGATTATAAATACAGAAATAACTAAAGCTCTACTAGTTACAATGAAAGCAGTATGATCATAAATACAGAAATAACTAAAGCTCTACTAGTTACAATGAAAACAGTATGATCATAAATACAGAAATAACTAAAGCTCTACTAGTTACAATGAAAGCAGTATGCACATAAATACAGAAATAACTAAAGCTCTACTAGTTACAATGAAAGCAGTATGATCAAAAATACAGAAATAACTAAAGCTCTACTAGTTACAATGAAAGCAGTATGATTATAAATACAGAAATAACTAAAGCTCTACTAGTTACAATGAAAGCAGTATGATTATAAATACAGAAACAACTAAAGCTCTAATAGTTACAATGAAAGCAGTATGATTATAAATACAGAAATAACTAAAGCTCTACTAGTTAAAATGAAAGCAGTATGATTATAAATACAGAAATAACTAAAGCTCTACTAGTTACAATGAAAGCAGTATGATTATAAATACAGAAATAACTAAATCTCTACTAGTTACAATGAAAGCAGTATGATTATAAATACAGAAACAACTAAAGCTCTAATAGTTACAATGAAAGCAGTATACACATAAATACAGAAATAACTAAATCTCTACTAGTTAAAATGAAAGCAGTATGATCATAAATACAGAAATAACTAAAGCCCTACTAGTTACAATGAAAGCAGTATGATTATAAATACAGAAACAACTAAAGCTCTAATAGTTACAATGAAAGCAGTATACACATAAATACAGAAATAACTAAAGCTCTACTAGTTACAATGAAAGCAGTATGATCATAAATACAGAAATAACTAAATCTCTACTAGTTAAAATGAAAGCAGTATGATCATAAATACAGAAATAACTAAAGCCCTACTAGTTACAATGAAAGCAGTATGATTATAAATACAGAAATAACTAAAGCTCTACTAGTTACAATGAAAGCAGTATGATTATAAATACAGAAATAACTAAAGCTCTACTAGTTACAATGAAAGCAGTATGATTATAAATACAGAAATAACTAAATCTCTACTAGTTAAAATGAAAGCAGTATGATTATAAATACAGAAATAACTAAAGCTCTACTAGTTACAATGAAAGCAGTATGATTATAAATACAGAAATAACTAAAGCTCTACTAGTTACAATGAAAGCAGTATGATTATAAATACAGAAATAACTAAATCTCTACTAGTTAAAATGAAAGCAGTATGATTATAAATAAAGAAATAACTAAAGCTCTACTAGTTACAATGAAAGCAGTATGATCATAAATACAGAAATAACTAAAGCTCTACTAGTTAGAATGAAAACAGTATGATCATAAATACAGAAATAACTAAATCTCTACTAGTTAAAATGAAAGCAGTATGATTATAAATACAGAAATAACTAAAGCTCTACTAGTTAGAATGAAAACAGTATGATCATAAATACAGAAATAACTAAAGCTCTACTAGTTACAATGAAAGCAGTATCATCATAAATACAGAAATAACTAAATCTCTACTAGTTAAAATGAAAGCAGTATACACATAAATACAGAAATAACTAAAGCTCTACTAGTTACAATGAAAACAGTATCATCATAAATACAGAAATAACTAAAGCTCTACTAGTTACAATGAAAGCAGTATGATCATAAATACAGAAATAACTAAAGCTCTACTAGTTACAATGAAAGCAGTATCATCATAAATACAGAAATAACTAAAGCTCTACTAGTTACAATGAAAGCAGTATCATCATAAATACAGAAATAACTAAAGCTCTACTAGTTACAATGAAAGCAGTATGATCATAAATACAGAAATAACTAAAGCTCTACTAGTTACAATGAAAGCAGTATCATCATAAATACAGAAATAACTAAAGCTCTACTAGTTACAATGAAAGCAGTATGATCATAAATACAGAAATAACTAAAGCTCTACTAGTTACAATGAAAGCAGTATGATCATAAATACAGAAATAACTAAAGCTCTACTAGTTACAATGAAAGCAGTATCATCATAAATACAGAAATAACTAAAGCTCTACTAGTTACAATGAAAGCAGTATCATCATAAATACAGAAATAACTAAAGCTCTACTAGTTACAATGAAAGCAGTATGATCATAAATACAGAAATAACTAAAGCTCTACTAGTTACAATGAAAGCAGTATGATTATAAATACAGAAATAACTGAATCTCTACTAGTTACAATGAAAGCAGTATGATTATAAATACAGAAATAACTAAAGCTCTACTAGTTACAATGAAAGCAGTATGATTATAAATACAGAAACAACTAAAGCCCTACTAGTTACAATGAAAGCAGTATGATCATAAATACAGAAATAACTAAATCTCTACTAGTTAAAATGAAAACAGTATGATTATAAATACAGAAATAACTAAAGCTCTACTAGTTAAAATGAAAGCAGTATGATTATAAATACAGAAATAACTAAATCTCTACTAGTTACAATGAAAGCAGTATGATCATAAATACAGAAATAACTAAAGCTCTACTAGTTACAATGGAAGCAGTATGATTACAAATACAGAAATAACTAAAGCTCTACTAGTTACAATGAAAGCAGTATGATCATAAATTCAGAAATAACTAAAGCTCTACTAGTTACAATGAAAGCAGTATGATCATAAGTACAGAAATAACTAAAGCTCTACTAGTTAAAATGAAAGCAGTATGATTACAAATACAGAAATAACTAAAGCTCTACTAGTTACAATGAAAGCAGTATGATCATAAATACAGAAATAACTAAAGCTCTATTAGTTACAATGAAAGCAGTATGATCATAAATACAGAAACAACTAAAGCTCTACTAGTTACAATGAAAGCAGTATGATTACAAATACAGAAATAACTAAAGCTCTACTAGTTACAATGAAAGCAGTATGATCATAAATACAGAAATAACTAAAGCTCTACTAGTTACAATGAAAGCAGTATGATTACAAATACAGAAATAACTAAAGCTCTACTAGTTACAATGAAAGCAGTATGATCATAAGTACAGAAATAACTAAAGCTCTACTAGTTACAATGAAAGCAGTATGATCATAAATACAGAAATAACTAAAGCTCTACTAGTTACAATGAAAGCAGTATGATCATAAATACAGAAATAACTAAAGCTCTACTAGTTACAATGAAAGCAGTATGATCATAAATTCAGAAATAACTAAAGCTCTACTAGTTAAAATGAAAGCAGTATGATCATAAGTACAGAAATAACTAAAGCTCTACTAGTTACAATGAAAGCAGTATGATCATAAATACAGAAATAACTAAAGCTCTACTAGTTACAATGAAAGCAGTATGATTACAAATACAGAAATAACTAAAGCTCTACTAGTTACAATGAAAGCAGTATGATCATAAATTCAGAAATAACTAAAGCTCTACTAGTTACAATGAAAGCAGTATGATCATAAGTACAGAAATAACTAAAGCTCTACTAGTTAAAATGAAAGCAGTATGATCATAAATTCAGAAATAACTAAAGCTCTACTAGTTACAATGAAAGCAGTATGATTATAAATACAGAAATAACTAAAGCTCTACTAGTTACAATGAAAGCAGTATGATTATAAATACAGAAATAACTAAATCTCTACTAGTTAAAATGAAAACAGTATGATTATAAATACAGAAATAACTAAAGCTCTACTAGTTAAAATGAAAGCAGTATGATTATAAATACAGAAATAACTAAAGCTCTACTAGTTACAATGAAAGCAGTATGATTATAAATACAGAAATAACTAAATCTCTACTAGTTAAAATGAAAACAGTATGATTATAAATACAGAAACAACTAAATCTCTACTAGTTAAAATGAAAGCAGTATGATCATAAATATAGAAATAACTAAAGCTCTACTAGTTAAAATGAAAGCAGTATGATCATAAATTCAGAAATAACTAAAGCTCTACTAGTTAAAATGAAAGCAGTATGATCATAAATTCAGAAATAACTAAAGCCCTACTAGTTACAATGAAAGCAGTATGATTATTAATACAGAAATAACTAAAGCTCTACTAGTTAAAATGAAAACAGTATGATTATAAATACAGAAATAACTAAAGCTCTACTAGTTAAAATGAAAGCAGTATGATTATAAATACAGAAATAACTAAAGCTCTACTAGTTAAAATGAAAGCAGTATGATTATAAATACAGAAATAACTAAAGCTCTACTAGTTACAATGAAAGCAGTATGATCATAAATACAGAAATAACTAAATCTCTACTAGTTACAATGAAAACAGTATGATTATAAATACAGAAATAACTAAATCTCTACTAGTTAAAATGAAAGCAGTATGATTATAAATACAGAAATAACTAAATCTCTACTAGTTACAATGAAAGCAGTATGATTATAAATACAGAAATAACTAAAGCTCTACTAGTTAAAATGAAAACAGTATGATTATAAATACAGAAATAACTAAAGCTCTACTAGTTAAAATGAAAGCAGTATGATTATAAATACAGAAACAACTAAAGCTCCACTAGTTAAAATGAAAGCAGTATGATTATAAATACAGAAATAACTAAAGCTCTACTAGTTACAATGAAAGCAGTATGATTATAAATACAGAAATAACTAAAGCTCTATTAGTTACAATGAAAGCAGTATGATCATAAGTACAGAAATAACTAAAGCTCTACTAGTTAAAATGAAAGCAGTATGATCATAAATACAGAAATAACTAAATCTCTACTAGTTACAATGAAAACAGTATGATCATAAATACAGAAATAACTAAATCTCTACTAGTTAAAATGAAAGCAGTATGATTATAAATACAGAAATAACTAAATCTCTACTAGTTACAATGAAAGCAGTATGATTATAAATACAGAAATAACTAAATCTCTACTAGTTACAATGAAAACAGTATGATCATAAATACAGAAATAACTAAATCTCTACTAGTTAAAATGAAAGCAGTATGATTATAAATACAGAAATAACTAAAGCTCTACTAGTTACAATGAAAACAGTATGATTATAAATACAGAAATAACTAAATCTCTACTAGTTACAATGAAAGCAGTATGATCATAAGTACAGAAATAACTAAAGCTCTACTAGTTAAAATGAAAGCAGTATGATCATAAATATAGAAATAACTAAAGCTCTACTAGTTACAATGAAAGCAGTATGATCATAAATACAGAAATAACTAAATCTCTACTAGTTACAATGAAAGCAGTATGATTATAAATACAGAAATAACTAAATCTCTACTAGTTACAATGAAAGCAGTATGATCATAAATACAGAAATAACTAAATCTCTACTAGTTACAATGAAAGCAGTATGATCATAAGTACAGAAATAACTAAAGCTCTACTAGTTACAATGAAAACAGTATGATTATAAATACAGAAATAACTAAATCTCTACTAGTTACAATGAAAGCAGTATGATCATAAGTACAGAAATAACTAAAGCTCTACTAGTTAAAATGAAAGCAGTATGATCATAAATATAGAAATAACTAAAGCTCTACTAGTTACAATGAAAGCAGTATGATCATAAATACAGAAATAACTAAATCTCTACTAGTTACAATGAAAGCAGTATGATCATAAATACAGAAATAACTAAATCTCTACTAGTTAAAATGAAAACAGTATGATCATAAATACAGAAATAACTAAATCTCTACTAGTTAAAATGAAAGCAGTATGATTATAAATACAGAAATAACTAAAGCTCTACTAGTTACAATGAAAACAGTATGATTATAAATACAGAAATAACTAAATCTCTACTAGTTACAATGAAAGCAGTATGATCATAAGTACAGAAATAACTAAAGCTCTACTAGTTAAAATGAAAGCAGTATGATCATAAATATAGAAATAACTAAAGCTCTACTAGTTACAATGAAAGCAGTATGATCATAAATACAGAAATAACTAAATCTCTACTAGTTACAATGAAAGCAGTATGATTATAAATACAGAAATAACTAAATCTCTACTAGTTACAATGAAAGCAGTATGATCATAAGTACAGAAATAACTAAAGCTCTACTAGTTAAAATGAAAGCAGTATGATCATAAATATAGAAATAACTAAAGCTCTACTAGTTACAATGAAAGCAGTATGATCATAAATACAGAAATAACTAAATCTCTACTAGTTACAATGAAAACAGTATGATTATAAATACAGAAATAACTAAAGCTCTACTAGTTAAAATGAAAGCAGTATGATTATAAATACAGAAATAACTAAATCTCTACTAGTTACAATGAAAGCAGTATGATCATAAGTACAGAAATAACTAAAGCTCTACTAGTTAAAATGAAAGCAGTATGATCATAAATATAGAAATAACTAAATCTCTACTAGTTACAATGAAAGCAGTATGATCATAAATACAGAAATAACTAAATCTCTACTAGTTACAATGAAAACAGTATGATTATAAATACAGAAATAACTAAAGCTCTACTAGTTACAATGAAAACAGTATGATTATAAATACAGAAATAACTAAATCTCTACTAGTTACAATGAAAGCAGTATGATCATAAGTACAGAAATAACTAAAGCTCTACTAGTTAAAATGAAAGCAGTATGATCATAAGTACAGAAATAACTAAAGCTCTACTAGTTAAAATGAAAGCAGTATGATCATAAATACAGAAATAACTAAATCTCTACTAGTTACAATGAAAACAGTATGATTATAAATACAGAAATAACTAAAGCTCTACTAGTTACAATGAAAACAGTATGATTATAAATACAGAAATAACTAAATCTCTACTAGTTACAATGAAAGCAGTATGATCATAAGTACAGAAATAACTAAATCTCTACTAGTTACAATGAAAGCAGTATGATCATAAGTACAGAAATAACTAAAGCTCTACTAGTTAAAATGAAAGCAGTATGATCATAAATATAGAAATAACTAAAGCTCTACTAGTTACAATGAAAGCAGTATGATCATAAATACAGAAATAACTAAATCTCTACTAGTTACAATGAAAGCAGTATGATTATAAATACAGAAATAACTAAATCTCTACTAGTTACAATGAAAGCAGTATGATCATAAGTACAGAAATAACTAAAGCTCTACTAGTTAAAATGAAAGCAGTATGATCATAAATATAGAAATAACTAAAGCTCTACTAGTTACAATGAAAGCAGTATGATCATAAATACAGAAATAACTAAATCTCTACTAGTTACAATGAAAACAGTATGATTATAAATACAGAAATAACTAAAGCTCTACTAGTTAAAATGAAAGCAGTATGATTATAAATACAGAAATAACTAAATCTCTACTAGTTACAATGAAAGCAGTATGATCATAAGTACAGAAATAACTAAAGCTCTACTAGTTAAAATGAAAGCAGTATGATCATAAATATAGAAATAACTAAAGCTCTACTAGTTACAATGAAAGCAGTATGATCATAAATACAGAAATAACTAAATCTCTACTAGTTACAATGAAAACAGTATGATTATAAATACAGAAATAACTAAAGCTCTACTAGTTACAATGAAAACAGTATGATTATAAATACAGAAATAACTAAATCTCTACTAGTTACAATGAAAGCAGTATGATCATAAGTACAGAAATAACTAAAGCTCTACTAGTTAAAATGAAAGCAGTATGATCATAAATATAGAAATAACTAAAGCTCTACTAGTTACAATGAAAGCAGTATGATCATAAATACAGAAATAACTAAATCTCTACTAGTTACAATGAAAACAGTATGATTATAAATACAGAAATAACTAAAGCTCTACTAGTTAAAATGAAAGCAGTATGATTATAAATACAGAAATAACTAAATCTCTACTAGTTACAATGAAAGCAGTATGATCATAAGTACAGAAATAACTAAAGCTCTACTAGTTAAAATGAAAGCAGTATGATCATAAATACAGAAACAACTAAATCTCTACTAGTTACAATGAAAGCAGTATGATTACAAATACAGAAATAACTAAAGCTCTACTAGTTACAATGAAAGCAGTATGATCATAAATTCAGAAATAACTAAAGCTCTACTAGTTACAATGAAAGCAGTATGATCATAAGTACAGAAATAACTAAAGCTCTACTAGTTAAAATGAAAGCAGTATGATCATAAATACAGAAATAACTAAAGCTCTACTAGTTACAATGAAAGCAGTATGATCATAAATACAGAAACAACTAAAGCTCTACTAGTTACAATGAAAGCAGTATGATTACAAATACAGAAATAACTAAAGCTCTACTAGTTACAATGAAAGCAGTATGATCATAAATTCAGAAATAACTAAAGCTCTACTAGTTACAATGAAAGCAGTATGATCATAAGTACAGAAATAACTAAAGCTCTACTAGTTAAAATGAAAGCAGTATGATCATAAATACAGAAACAACTAAAGCTCTACTAGTTACAATGAAAGCAGTATGATCATAAATACAGAAACAACTAAAGCTCTACTAGTTACAATGAAAGCAGTATGATTATAAATACAGAAACAACTAAATCTCTACTAGTTACAATGAAAGCAGTATGATTATAAATACAGAAACAACTAAAGCTCTACTAGTTACAATGAAAGCAGTATGATTATAAATACAGAAATAACTAAAGCTCTACTAGTTACAATGAAAGCAGTATGATCATAAGTACAGAAATAACTAAAGCTCTACTAGTTAAAATGAAAGCAGTATGATCATAAATACAGAAACAACTAAAGCTCTACTAGTTACAATGAAAGCAGTATGATCATAAATACAGAAACAACTAAAGCTCTACTAGTTACAATGAAAGCAGTATGATTATAAATAAAGAAACAACTAAATCTCTACTAGTTACAATGAAAGCAGTATGATTATAAATACAGAAACAACTAAAGCTCTACTAGTTACAATGAAAGCAGTATGATTATAAATACAGAAATAACTAAAGCTCTACTAGTTACAATGAAAGCATTATGCACATAAATACAGAAATAACTAAAGCTCTACTAGTTACAATGAAAGCATTATGCACATAAATACAGAAATAACTAAAGCTCTTCTAGTTACAATGAAAGCAGTATGATTATAAATACAGAAATAACTAAAGCTCTACTAGTTACAATGAAAGCAGTATGATCATAAATACAGAAATAACTAAAGCTCTACTAGTTACAATGAAAGCATTATGCACATAAATACAGAAATAACTAAAGCTCTACTAGTTACAATGAAAGCAGTATGATTATAAATACAGAAATAACTAAAGCTCTACTAGTTACAATGAAAGCAGTATGATCGTAAATACAGAAATAACTAAAGCTCTACTAGTTACAATGAAAGCAGTATGATCATAAATACAGAAATAACTAAAGCTCCTCTAGTTAAAATGAAAGCAGTATGATCATAAATACAGAAATAACTAAAGCTCTACTAGTTACAATGAAAGCAGTATGATTATAAATACAGAAATAACTAAAGCTCTACTAGTTACAATGAAAGCAGTATGATTATAAATACAGAAATAACTAAAGCTCTACTAGTTACAATGAAAGCAGTATGATTATAAATACAGAAACAACTAAAGCTCTACTAGTTACAATGAAAGCAGTATGATTATAAATACAGAAACAACTAAAGCTCTACTAGTTACAATGAAAGCAGTATGATTATAAATACAGAAATAACTAAAGCTCTACTAGTTACAATGAAAGCAGTATGATTATAAATACAGAAACAACTAAAGCTCTACTAGTTACAATGAAAGCAGTATGATTATAAATACAGAAATAACTAAAGCTCTACTAGTTACAATGAAAGTAGTATGATTACAAATACAGAAATAACTAAAGCTCTACTAGTTACAATGAAAGCAGTATGATTATAAATACAGAAATAACTAAAGCTCTACTAGTTACAATGAAAGCAGTATGATCATAAATACAGAAATAACTAAAGCTCTACTAGTTACAATGAAAGCAGTATGATCATAAATACAGAAACAACTAAAGCTCTACTAGTTACAATGAAAGCAGTATGATCATAAATACAGAAACAACTAAATCTCTACTAGTTACAATGAAAGCAGTATGATTATAAATACAGAAATAACTAAATCTCTACTAGTTAAAATGACAGCGGTATGATTATAAATACAGAAATAACTAAATCTCTACTAGTTACAATGAAAGCAGTATGATTATAAATACAGAAATAACTAAATCTCTACTAGTTAAAATGACAGCGGTATGATTATAAATACAGAAATAACTAAATCTCTACTAGTTACAATGAAAGCAGTATGATCATAAATACAGAAACAACTAAATCTCTACTAGTTACAATGAAAGCAGTATGATTATAAATACAGAAACAACTAAATCTCTACTAGTTACAATGAAAGCAGTATGATTACAAATACAGAAATAACTAAAGCTCTACTAGTTAAAATGAAAGCATTATGATCATAAATAAAGAAATAACTAAAGCTCTACTAGTTACAATGAAAACAATATGATTATAAATACAGAAATAACTAAAGCTCTACTAGTTAAAATGAAAGCAGTATGATTATAAATACAGAAATAACTAAAGCTCTACTAGTTACAATGAAAGCAGTATGATTATAAATACAGAAACAACTAAATCTCTACTAGTTACAATGAAAGCAGTATGATCATAAATACAGAAACAACAAAAGCTCTACTAGTTACAATGAAAGCAGTATGATTATAAATACAGAAATAACTAAAGCTCTACTAGTTAAAATGAAAGCAGTATGATTATAAATACAGAAATAACTAAAGCACTACTAGTTACAATGAAAGCTGTATGATCATAAATACAGAAACAACTAAATCTCTACTAGTTACAATGAAAGCAGTATGATCATAAATACAGAAACAACTAAATCTCTACTAGTTACAATGAAAGCAGTATGATTATAAATACAGAAATAACTAAAGCTCTACTAGTTACAATGAAAGCAGTATGATTACAAATACAGAAATAACTAAAGCTCTACTAGTTAAAATGAAAGCATTATGATCATAAATAAAGAAATAACTAAAGCTCTACTAGTTACAATGAAAACAATATGATTATAAATACAGAAATAACTAAAGCTCTACTAGTTAAAATGAAAGCAGTATGATTATAAATACAGAAATAACTAAATCTCTACTAGTTACAATGAAAGCAGTATGATCATAAATACAGAAACAACAAAAGCTCTACTAGTTACAATGAAAGCAGTATGATCATAAATACAGAAATAACTAAAGCTCTACTAGTTACAATGAAAACAGTATGATCATAAGTACAGAAATAACTAAAGCTCTACTAGTTACAATGAAAGCAGAATGATTATAAATACAGAAATAACTAAAGCTCTACTAGTTACAATGAAAACAGTATGATCATAAATACAGAAATAACTAAAGCTCTACTAGTTACAATGAAAGCAGTATGATCATAAATACAGAAATAACTAAAGCTCTACTAGTCACAATGAAATCAGTATGATCATAAATACAGAAATAACTAAAGCTCTACTAGTTACAATGAAAGCAGTATGATCATAAATACAGAAATAACTAAAGCTCTACTAGTTACAATGAAATCAGTATGATTATAAATACAGAAATAACTAAATCTCTACTAGTTACAATGAAAGCAGTATGATTATAAATACAAAAATAACTAAAGCTCTGCTAGTTACAATGAAAGCAGTATGATCATAAATACAGAAATAACTAAATCTCTACTAGTTACAATGAAAGCAGTATGATCATAAATACAGAAATAACTAAAGCTCTACTAGTTACAATGAAATCAGTATGATTATAAATACAGAAATAACTAAAGCTCTACTAGTTAAAATGAAAGCAGTATGATCATAAATACAGAAATAACTAAAGCTCTACTAGTTACAATGAAAGCAGTATGATCATAAGTACAGAAATAACTAAAGCTCTACTAGTTACAATGAAAGCAGTATGATTATAAATACAGAAACAACTAAAGCTCTACTAGTTACAATGAAAGCAGTATGATCATAAGTACAGAAACAACTAAAGCTCTACTAGTTACAATGAAAGCAGTATGATTATAAATACAGAAACAACTAAAGCTCTACTAGTTACAATGAAAGCAGTATGATCATAAGTACAGAAACAACTAAAGCTCTACTAGTTACAATGAAAGCAGTATGATCATAAATACAGAAATAACTAAATCTCTACTAGTTACAATGAAAGCAGTATGATTATAAATACAGAAATAACTAAAGCTCTAATAGTTGCAATGAAAGCAGTATGATCATAAATACAGAAATAACTAAAGCTCTACTAGTTAAAATGAAAGCAGTATGATTATAAATACAGAAATAACTAAATCTCTACTAGTTACAATGAAAGCAGTATGATTATAAATACAGAAATAACTAAAGCTCTACTAGTTACAATGAAAGCAGTATGATCATAAATACAGAAATAACTAAAGCTCTACTAGTTACAATGAAAGCAGTATGATCATAAATACAGAAACAACTAAATCTCTACTAGTTACAATGAAAGCAGTATGATCATAAATACAGAAATAACTAAAGCTCTATTAGTTACAATGAAAGCAGTATGATTATAAATACAGAAATAACTAAAGTTCTACTAGTTACAATGAAAGCAGTATGATCATAAATACAGAAACAACTAAATCTCTACTAATTACAATGAAAGCAGTATGATCATAAATACAGAAATAACTAAAGCTCTATTAGTTACAATGAAAGCAGTATGATTATAAATACAGAAATAACTAAAGTTCTACTAGTTACAATGAAAGCAGTATGATCATAAATACAGAAACAACTAAAGCTCTACTAGTTACAATGAAAGCAGTATGATCATAAATACAGAAACAACTAAATCTCTACTAGTTACAATGAAAGCAGTATGATCATAAATACAGAAATAACTAAAGCTCTATTAGTTACAATGAAAGCAGTATGATTATAAATACAGAAATAACTAAAGTTCTACTAGTTACAATGAAAGCAGTATGATCATAAATACAGAAACAACTAAATCTCTACTAATTACAATGAAAGCAGTATGATCATAAATACAGAAATAACTAAAGCTCTATTAGTTACAATGAAAGCAGTATGATTATAAATACAGAAATAACTAAAGTTCTACTAGTTACAATGAAAGCAGTATGATCATAAATACAGAAACAACTAAAGCTCTACTAGTTACAATGAAAGCAGTATGATTATAAATACAGAAATAACTAAAGTTCTACTAGTTACAATGAAAGCAGTATGATTATAAATACAGAAATAACTAAAGCTCTACTAGTTACAATGAAAGCAGTATGATTATAAATACAGAAATAACTAAAGTTCTACTAGTTACAATGAAAGCTGTATGATCATAAATACAGAAACAACTAAAGCTCTACTAGTTACAATGAAAGCAGTATGATCATAAATACAGAAATAACTAAAGCTCTACTAGTTACAATGAAAGCAGTATGATCGTAAATACAGAAACAACTAAATCTCTACTAGTTACAATGAAAGCAGTATACACATAAATACAGAAACAACTAAATCTCTACTAGTTACAATGAAAGCAGTATGATCATAAATACAGAAATAACTAAATCTCTACTAGTTACAATGAAAGCAGTATGATCATAAATACAGAAATAACTACAGCTCTACTAGTTACAATGAAAGCAGTATGATCATAAATACAGAAACAACTAAAGCTCTACTAATTACAATGAAAGCAGTATGATCATAAATACAGAAACAACTAAAGCTCTACTAGTTACAATGAAAGCAGTATGATCATAAATACAGAAACAACTACAGCTCTACTAGTTACAATGAAAGCAGTATGATCATAAATACAGAAACAACTAAAGCTCTACTAATTACAATGAAAGCAGTATGATCATAAATACAGAAATAACTAAAGCTCTATTAGTTACAATGAAAGCAGTATGATCATAAATACAGAAACAACTAAAGCTCTACTAGTTACAATGAAAGCAGTATGCACATAAATACAGAAACAACTAAAGCTCTAATAGTTACAATGAAAGCAGTATGCACATAAATACAGAAACAACTAAAGCTCTACTAGCTACAATGAAAGCTGTATGATCATAAATACAGAAATAACTACAGCTCTACTAGTTACAATGAAAGCAGAATGCACATAAATACTTAAATAACTAAAGCTCTACTAGTTACAAATGAAAGCAGTATACACATAAATACAGAAATAACTAAAGCCCTACTAGTTACAATGAAAGCAGTATGATCATAAATACAGAAACAACTAAAGCTCTACTAGTTACAATGAAAGCAGTATACACATAAATACAGAAACAACTAAAGCCCTACTAGTTACAATGAAAGCAGTATGATCATAAATACAGAAACAACTAAAGCTCTAATAGTTACAATGAAAGCAGTATGCACATAAATACAGAAATAACTAAAGCTCTACTAGTTACAATGAAAGCAGTATGATCATAAATACAGAAACAACTAAAGCTCTACTAGTTACAATGAAAGCAGTATGATCATAAATACAGAAACAACTAAAGCTCTAATAGTTACAATGAAAGCAGTATGATCATAAATACAGAAATAACTAAAGCTCTACTAGTTACAATGAAAGCAGTATGCACATAAATACAGAAACAACTAAAGCTCTACTAATTACAATGAAAGCTGAAAGCAGTATGATTATAAGTAAAAATACAACTAAAGCCCTACTAGTTACTAATAACAGTGAGAACACTACTCTTCCATGCCTATATGATGGTGAGACTAGCTATTATAGGCACTAATACATTCCCTCCCTTGCGTCAGACCAAGGATCTCTCCCTAACCAGAGATTTAATCATTAGATCTCTCCCTAATAGGACCTTTAAGCATTAGTTCAAGTAACTAGAGGTCTTTAGTTGATTTCCAAGACATGGTTAAGTACTGCTGACTTTACTAAGACAGGAAGTGAACTGTACCCAAACTTGGAATGGATTTGGTGATCTTGAGATGAAGCAGTGATATAGAACACTTCTTTCCTCAGTAAATGTGGTAAGTTTCTGCCAAGTCCCACACTGCATCATCTCACTGCCAACAATATTAGGATAACGGTTGTTACATGTACATTTAGTAATGATAAATGGGTAAGGTGAGTGCCATAGTACACTCAGTACATAATAAACGGGTAGGGTGAATGTCATAGTACACTCTGTACATAATAAACGGGTAGGATGAGTGCCATAGTACACTCAGTACATGATAAATGGGTAGGGCGAGTGCCATAGTACACTCAGTACATGATAAATGGGTAAGGTGAGTGCCATAGTACACTCTGTACATGATAAATGAGTAAGGTGAGTGCCATAGTACACTGGGTACATGATAAATGGGTAGGGTGAGTGCCATAGTACACTCTGTACATGATAAATGAGTAAGGTGAGTGCCATAGTACACTCTGTATATGACAGATGGGTAGGGTGAATGCCATAATACACTCTGTAAATGATAAATGGGTAAAGTGCATGCCATAGTACACTCAGAAAATGGTAAATGGGTAGGGTGAGTGCAATAATACACTCTGTACATGATAGATGGGTAGGGTGAGTGCCATAATGCACTCAGTACATAATAAATGGGTAGGGTGAATGTTTAGTATACTCTTTAAATGATAAATGGGTGCAGTGAGTGCCATAGTACACTCAGAAAATAGTAAATGGGTAGGGTGAGTGCAATAATACACTCTGTACATGATAGATGGGTAGGGTGAGTGCCATAGCACACTCTGTACATGATACATGGGTAGGGTGAGTGCCATAGTACACTCTGTACATAATAAATGGGTAGGGTGAGTGCCATAGTACACTCAGTACATGATAAATGGGTAGGGTAAGTGCCATAGTACACTCAGCACATGATAAATGGGTAGGGTGAGTGCCATAGTACACTCTGTACATGATACATGAGTAGGGTGAGTGCCATAGTACACTCTGTACATAATAAATAGGTATGGTGAGTGCCATAGTACACTGGGTACATGATAAATGGGTAGGGTGAATGCCATAGTACACTGGGTACATGATAAATGGGTAGGGTGAGTGCCATAGTACACTGGGTACATGATAAATGGGTAGGGTGAATGCCATAGTACACTGGGTACATGATAAATGGGTAGGGTGAGTGCCATGAGAAGTAGTGATAATGATTTCTGAGATTGGCAATAGAGCAAGCTGGAAGTCAGATGAACACCTTCTTCATTTAGAACAAGCTACATATTCCTATAACCATGTTTCAGTGAATACACTTTGTTAATATAACCATATCTTCATTTAGAACAAGCTACATATTCCTATAATCACGTTTCAGTGAAATTACACTATGTTAATATAACCATATCTTCATTTAGAACAAGCTACATATTCCTATAATCATGTTTCAGTGAATACCCTTTGTTAATATAACCATATCTTCATTTAGAACAAGCTACATATTCCTATAATCATGTTTCAGTGAATACCCTTTGTTAATATTACCATTTGTTCAGGAAAAGTGGTCACATACATATAATCAGTTTATCTATCAAATTGAATACAGCCATTAGTGTTGGGTTAGAGCAGCATTAGTTTAAAATTGTTTGTTTGTTTGTTTGATTAGGATTTTTACATAGCTTTAACAATTTTTAATTCATATTGCTACGATGTCTGAAGTGAGGCAGTTCATAGTAATGTCTAGCTCTGGGGCATCATGCTGCAGACTTGTTGCTGACATTATAGGAATACTTAAAAAAAGCAATAGAATAAAGTTAAATAAACCAAAATATTAGGAAGAAATCATAGTGATAACATGGCTATCATGGTGGCCATATTGGATGTCAGATTAGTTACATTTTCAAAATGGCCACTGTTGTAACCATATTGGATGTAAGATTAGTTACATTTTCAAATGGCCACTGTTGTAACCAAATTGGATGTAAGATTAGTTACATTTTCAAAATGGCCACTGTTGTAACCATATTGGATGTCACATTGGAACCATTTTGATTCAGAACCAAGCAGTCTTGGTAGAAAGCTCTTCTCACTATATCCATCTATTCGGGAGAAGTGGCAACAGCTAGTGACTAAGTTTTCTTCCAGTTTACAGTAAATGATTCTCAGTCTCCTGACAACAGGTTTTTCTCCAATTAAGTAAACTAAGGATCCAGACATATTATAAAGAAGCTGAGATCTACATCAAAACAATTAAGCAAACTAAGGACCCAGACATATTATACAGAAGCTGAAATCTACATCAACACAGGAGATACAAATGATTTGGGATCAGTGAGTATGCAGTATACAACAACCAAAGTAAGATTTTAAATATCTCTTTGGTCCTGGTCATCTGTAACAATTTCTCAATTCATGGAAAACTATAGATAAAATTCTGTAAAGAAATATGTGTGAAACTTGGATGAAACTTGATGAAAAGATTCTGTTCAAGGTTTCTGCATCCTGTTCACTTTACATCCAGGATACACACTTTTGCATTACTTTGACCTCTTTATTACATGTACATTTTTATAGCAGACCTACTTTTGTATATGCGCACAAGTAGAGAGTGCAGACATTCATTATTTTCTCAGTGCCACAGTGTAAACGTTGAAGAAAGTATTATGTCAATTGACATGTCTTCAAAACTGATTATTACCTTCATTTATGCACTGTGGATCTACAATGCATTCAGGCATATGGCGTGAAGATGTCTCATCTGGTTGGTGTGTGCCATTCTGACACTTCTGTAAACCATCCTCTGTAACATCCATTGAACATGGTACTGCTTCATAGGCTGGCAGGAAATCAAAGTATTGATAATACTGATGGCATTGATGATTATGATGATACTGTTGTACATAAGACCAAACTAAATAATGTAATTCCAGATATATTGCTATTTATCTTCATTTAAATTTGTATAAATAAAGCTAAATAATGTAATTCCAGAGATATTGATATTCATCTTCATTTTAATTTGTATAAATAAATCTAAATAATGTAATTCCAGATATATTGCTAGTTATCTTCATTTAAATTTGTATAAATAAATCTAAATAATGTAATTCCAGATATATTGCTATTCATCTTCATTTAAATTTGTATAAATAAATCTAAATAATGTAATTCCAGATATATTGCTATTCATCTTCATTTAAATTTGTATAAATAAATCTAAATAATGTAATTCCAGAGATATTGCTATTCATCTTCATTTAAATTTGTATAAATAAATCTAAATAATGTAATTCCAGATATATTGCTATTCATCTTCATTTAAATTTGTATAAATAAATCTAAATAATGTACTTCCAGAGATATTGCTATTCATCTTCATTTAAATTTGTATAAATAAATCTAAATAATGTAATTCCAGAGATGTTGCTATTCATCTTCATTTAAATTTGTATAAATAAATCTAAATAATGTAATTCCAGAGATATTGCTATTCATCTTCATTTAAATTTGTATAAATAAATCTAACTAATGTAATTCCAGAGATGTTGCTATTCATCTTCATTTAAATTTGTATAAATAAATCTAAATAATGTAATTCCAGAGATATTGCTATTCATCTTCATTTAAATTTGTATAAATAAATCTAAATAATGTAATTCCAGAGATATTGCTATTCATCTTCATTTAAATTTGTATAAATAAATCTAAATAATGTAATTCCAGATATATTGCTATTCATCTTCATTTAAATTTGTATAAATAAATCTAAATAATGTAATTCCAGAGATATTGCTATTCATCTTCATTTAAATTTGTATAAATAAATCCAAATAATGTAATTCCAGAGATGTTGCTATTCATCTTCATTTAAATTTGTATAAATAAATCTAAATAATGTAATTCCAGAGATATTGCTATTCATCTTCATTCAAATTTGTATAAATAAATCTAAATAATGTAATTCCAGAGATATTGCTATTCATCTTCATTTAAATTTGTATAAATAAATCTAAATAATGTAATTCCAGAGATATTGCTATTCATCTTCATTTAAATTTGTATAAATAAATCTAAATAATGTAATTCCAGAGATGTTGCTATTCATCTTCATTTAAATTTGTATAAATAAATCTAAATAATGTAATTCCAGATATATTGCTATTCATCTTCATTTAAATTTGTATAAATAGATCTAAATAATGTAATTCCAGAGATACTGCTATTCATCTTCATTTAAATTTGTATAAATAGATCTAAATAATGATATACAAAATTCACTTTCATTATATGCCACTATAGACATTTATCAACTTGAAACAACAGTAGAGACTGTTTTAAAAGGAATCAGTCAGTAAACTATTACTGGGTGAATCGTTTAAAAATATTTATACTGCTGTAGAATCTGAATTTAATGCTGCATCTGCCATTAATGTTGATGTTTTAACATTACATAAGTTTACAAGAATTGAGAAATAGTTCAGGTCTGAAAAGCTTTAATAATTCTGACTTAAATTTCATATCAAATTTGGGATACAATTAAAAATGGCTTCAATCCTAGCAATTATAGTATAACAAAATGTTCACATTTGTTATACAACTTATTTATTTTTATGAATCATCATAGGGTAAATATATATCCAGTTGAACTTTATAAAACATTTTACAATATCTGGCATCTGACAGCTTGTTGGCACATATACCACCAATTTTTATCTCTTCCAGAATTTGAAGTCTAACACAGATCTCAAAAAGAACTCTGAAATATTAAGATATGATTAACATATTACCTCTTTGTATTCGTAAAGGTATACAACACAGGCCTTTCTTGTTTTCTGGATTGATATGTAACACTTGTCCAGGTGGACAATCTCCAATTGCAGCCATGTCCAAGGAACCAAAATAGGAAAGGACCAAATAATAAAACATGTAGCATATGTAACATTACACACAGAAAATGTTTATCTTATTTAACTCGCAATATCATTGACCTTTGACCTTAAAACTTATGTTTTTCTTACCACAAGCCATCTATAACCTCTGCTCCATGCTTACTGTGTGGAAACCATTTCTCTTCTTTCAGATTGATGACCTTTCGACTCCCAAAATACAGAGTTCTTTCTTACCCCAAGCAGAGGTCATCCATAGAATATGGAAAATGATGTAAAAAAACCTCAAGTTATTAGACACGCCCAATTTTTATTCATTCAGTAACAGTGACCTTGACCATTCATGTAAAAATCAATGCAGTGTTTCCTACCCCTGGTACAAGGTATCTACAAGGTTTGACCACTCCGGTGGCCTAGTAGTTCAAGTGTCTGCCTTGGATGTGCACTAACAGTTGCCTTGTTAAGCTCTCAGCATTACAAGGTTAGTGTTATGACTGGTAGGCCTGGTGTCAGGATAATATATGATTGGGTGAGACATCATGCCATATGTGGGCATAATACCCCAGTGCTAGACACCACCATATTACAGACGTCATAGTGATATAACTGGAAAACTGTTAAAGCTACGTTTAAAAAACAAACACACACATACTCAACAAAGCTTAAGAACAGCATAATGAATGCAAATTACTATCCAGAAACCAATTTTAATCTGCCATGGTGATCTTCAGCTTTGACCTTAAAATTGATAGAATTCTTCCTTACCTCTAGTACAAGCTATCCACACATTTACAAAATGAAAATGGCTAAGAATTTAAGTATTTTTGTGGACACCATTTTTCTTGTTTCAGACACAGTGCCTTTTCAACCTAAAAGACAAGGATTCTACATTACCCAAAGAGCAGAAAGTCTGACAACAGTAGAAGATGGACAACATAAATTATTGTAAAGTAATTAACTTAAAAATAGACAGTGATGTATGGGCAGATGAACAGCAAAATATACTCATCAGTTATTTCTCACATCACATCCATTAAACAGGTTTTAATTTATCAATAATTACACTGCAGGATTACCACTAATATTTACTACCAAAAGTGCAACTGTGACATTAAAACTGATAAAAAAGAAGCTTGTTACCTGTACCAGAAGTATGACCAATAGCAGCAGAGAGGGCGAACCCTACAACCTTTTCAGACAAAAAATAGATTGAGTCCTTAAAACAAAAAATAGAACCTTCCAACGAAATCTCATATTTTAACCCCCCCCCCCAAAAAAAAATGTCTCCATTTGGCAAACGGAGACTTTACGATTTTTCAATCAATTTTGGTCGCAACGTTGTTGTCGTTCACCCTCTCTGCTGCTATGGGTTAATAATTCTTTTACGATGAAAATCCTTTTAGGATTTCACAAACAGACTAATCGCTAACACCTCCTCTTGTAGATCAATTAGATTATTAGATTGGTCTGTGAGTTTGAAATTAATTCTTGTTAGCGAATCATTATGACACCGCATATAGACTGGATTAACCGGAGACTCAATTATTAAAAATCCCGCAGGAGCTGTTGGTGCAAACGAATAAAGAATATATCCTTGCTGAGCTTGGTTTGATTGTTCGAGATTAATTTGATAGCTTCCTTCGATAACATCACATACTAAATTGAGCGCAATCACCGCTGAAATATTCACGTTGAACGGAGCGATATGTCTGCCGCCACCGTCTGGGTCATTATCATGTGTCAGGATTAATACATTTTTCTCTAGTTTCCTTTTCCACGTATCATGAATTATTTTAAATCCAATATCAATGATGTAGTTGAGATGTTTCTTTAGTTTTAATACGTTATATCCTGGTAGTTTAAATGTTGGAATATCTTCAATGCGGATACTATATTCTTTTGCAAATCTTATTCTTGATATGGAAGGTTTATCATCGAGTATAACTTGAATAATTTGTGAATTAAAGTTTTTCATATCGTCGATAATTTTATTGCATGTTTCTACGACGCTGATAAATTCATCTCGGGTGAGAGAGCCGGATTTAAGAGATATTAACAGCAGTGAAAAATCATTATTCATTGCTGTGAAATTTTTAACGATTTTAGGTTCGTCAATAAAATGATGTCCCTCTATTCTTTCTCCAACCTCTTCACTCCCAGCTGGTTGGTATCCGAGACCAAAAAAAATCTATAGGGACACGGTACTCTTTATAACTCTTTATTGGATTATCAGATTTTATTCTGTCGGTGATATAATCAGATTTTTTAGGTTCAGGTGGTGCAACGGTTTCCTGAGGTGGATTTTCAGGCCATCCTAGTACGGTTCTAATAGAACTCTGATAAATATCTACGACGTATCCTTCTGTGCTTATTTCAATGGCAGATGATAGTGTCGGCTCATGAACCGTTATAGCGATTTTCGATTCTGTTCCAGTAATCGATTTTATTCTACGCGCGAATTCATTATTGATTTGTTCGATTTGGTATGACCCTGTTGGTATCGAAACAACGTTCCAGTCTGGAGTCCCGTCGTCTTTATTCTTATTCGCAAACACCAGTGAGTTATTCGGTTGTTGACCACCAAATGCTACCGATCTGATATTAGGCCAACTGTGATACACTCGTAGTTTTGCTAGCGCTATCTCCTTCACGGGGACTGGGCTAAGGAAATTCACACTGAATTCAGGATTCGTTGATGTTATTGATATCATGCTTGTTTGTACTGGGTTCGTGTTCTCCACTATTTGTTGAAGTAATTCCATCGGTGTTGTCATTGTTATTATACTGTTGTTGTCGCTCTAATTTTGATATCGCGGAATCGTAAATACTGACCATCACTGAGAACTCACTATCTGATATCGTTGAGGTTATTGAGATCATTCTGGTTTTCGGGTTCGTGTTTTCTAATTCCATCGGTGTTGTCATTGTTATTATATTCATGTTGTCGCTCTAATTTCGATATCGCGGAATCGTAAATACTGGCCATCGCTGAGAACTCACTATCTGATATAATTGTATTATCGAGTGACGACGATATCATCGAGGATAATTGCGAGTATGCGGTTGATACAATATGAAATTGAATTAAGTAATCTTGCAGTTTACTCTGGCTGCATGATGATATCTTTTTTGTTATCCCGGTTGATATACCCGCGATTGTAGCCGCCGCAGAAATGCAAATTGGAACTACGACCGGGGCAATCATTGTAACCGATGCAAGTATTATTCCGGCGCCAGCGAGAACGCCTGACACCGAGTACATAGTAACATCAATTGCGGTGATTCTTCGTCGGTATTTTTTATTTTTATTTGATACTCCTTGGCGAGGGTTTTGAGTCTAGTTTGAAATTCTCTGACCTGATTATAGCGATATTGCGATGATGAAATCATTTTTATTTTAAAAACGCTAGTGTTTTCAATTACGATTTCAATTGAAACCGTTATTTACTTAAATCCGCTACGAATTCCACATACCATGTTGTTGAAACCCTAACTAAATTTTTATCAGTAGATGTTATCGTGAACTTTTCAGTTGTATCCTTGTCGATGATCGTTGAAATCGTATTATTGACCCCGGATGAACTCGACGATGAAATATTAAATTGAGTCGGTGTTACTAGTGTTAATCGATAAATACCTTTAACGGTTGCAGTGATATCTAATTTGTTGTTTGTAGGTGTCCACGCAAATGATCCGCGTTGGATCGTGTATACTACGTTGTTGGTTTTCTCATGAGGAATTTTTGTTTTTTCAATGATTGTTATCATCCTCGGGAAATCATCTTTGATGGCTTCGATGAAGTTTTTCGTTTCATCGATGGATTTTTTGATATCAGGGAGTTTTATTTCAATTTTATCCAACGTGGTTCCAATAAATTTCTCGATGATATTTCTACGAAATGATGTAAACTGTTTTCCGTGTTCTTCAGTTTTAGATTGAAGTGTTGTTAGTTCCAATATATAATCATTCAGATCACGGCCGTGGGCGGCAATCGCGTTGGTGATCGTATATACAAATGCGCCTTGTTTAAGTCGTCCGTCGCTGGAATACAGCACAATAGAGTCTTCAGTGACGTCGCTTTGTCGTGTTAAAATGTCATCCGCGGATATATTACTGGTTTTAAGTTGTCCATCCTTGGAATACAGCGCAATAGAGTTTTCAGCGGCGTCGCGCTGCCGTATCAAAATGTCACCCGCGGATATTACTGGTTTTCAATTTACCCTGGAGATCTTGAAATACAACTATTTCATTCGGGTCAACACTTGTTAAGTTCAACGTCTCAGCGATTTCATCTTTAATTTTTTTTTATATCACCCGTCGCAGTGTCATCGGGTTTGGGTTTCAGAGGTCTTCTTCAAATATCAATCATGTTATTGTAATACTTTTTCTCTCTCTAAAATTGTTTTTGACGACTCCGTCGTTGCAAGTGATTACTAGTGTATTCATTTATGTGGTGGTTTTCCCCTTGGGTTACCCAAGGAGTTAGAAATAGCGTTAAGGACATTTAATACTTCGCTGCCACATATTGGTGGGTCATTCATTTGTTGTGTTGGTAGCGTAGAATACCATGTCTTCATTGGAAAATCCTTGATTTTTGGAAAAGTTTTTATATAAAGCATAAACTCTTTTGGCGGGGCTAATCCATATGAATTAAAATAGACAATCCCACGTGGATCAATAGCGTATGCAACCCAGTGAGTTCCGGGTCCGGTGCTGTTATCGAGATTAATGATTCCGGTTTCAACACTGTTGGGTTGTGTCGGCAACTGATCTTTCATAAAGACGCCTCTGAAGTTTTTAATCGCGAGTTTTTTAGCAGCATCGAGTAAATCAAAATTGGACATTGGCGTGAAAGACTCTTCAATCAAAGATTCAACAATCGAAGATTTGGGAACTATAGGTTCCTCAATTAATAAACCGGTCCTAGTCTCAGGCCTTTTCCGCTGTACCATGAATACGGGGTTCCTGGTAGTCTTAGACCCTTTCCGCTGTACCATGAATACGGGGTTCCTGGTAGTCTTAGACCCTTTCCCATTTTTTTATAACCCTGCCCATTTGCCTTTTTTAACGCCATCCCTGCCGCGGTCCCAACAGCTCCCAAAGCTGCCGCTTTCGCCACCGCTGGGGCTGCTGCCGCAATCAATGCTGGAATTGCAGCTAACAACGGGAATATACCGCCTGTTTTCATCATATTTTTGATAGCAGCCGCAGAAAGAGTAATCTGAACACTTTTTTTTGCTACTAGTGCATCATTGAAATGTTTTATTTGACGAGTTGTCAGTGATAATTTATTTACACCACCAGTCATTTGATTAGGTTTCAACGTGATTGTGGTTCCACATTGCTTAGCTGATTTGGATTGTAATTTTTTTAATTGACCAGGTGTCAACGACACATTGATATTACTATACGACATTATACATAATAGATTGATTCTAAATCGTTTACGATTTCAATCATATATTTTCCACTGGTGGATCTACCACTCTCATTCTTCCACCAACACCTTCGAGTAGCATTGATTTATCACTGAGAATGACAGCAACCGCTCTATAATCAGCAATAGCACCACGAAGCACATTATTAGCTCTAAAATGTATATCAACGACAGACTGTCTTGTTAAATCAAGATGTTCCAGTAAAAAGTAATAGATCGGATATAGATTTTTAAAATCCAATTGTGATATTTGTAGACCAGTATCGACATTTTGATCGCGTGCCATAAATGACAACAGACGATGATAAACTCGTGCAATATGATTTTGACCGTAATCAAGTTGTACATCTTCAGATGGTTCCTGCTGGATGTTTATTCTCAGTGAGATGTCTTTAACACCTAATGGATCAAATATCATATGACTGAAACGTTGATCGCCAACTCGTGTGTTATCCTGTAACGCAATAAATATATGACTCGGCGCAGGAACGCCTTGTTTTGATGCTAGGTTCCACGTGAATAACCCGTTCAGATTTGATTGTTTAACATCTGTACTCACGGTTAGCCAACTTAGTAACGATTTTCCTCCATGGTCAATAAATGATAGTAATCGTTCTTCTGCAGTAATTGATGGAGTCAACACTGGCATCCACAATGATAGTTTTGTTAAATTGACTTTACCGGCATCATCATTTAGATGATCTGCAGCTAGGTTTGCTGGAATCCTCCAAATTGCGTCATTAGCATCACTCTTTCGTACAAGCGATACTGTATGCTTCGCCCCGTAGATAACTTTTCTGACGTTTCTACAGAATCCAAATATGTGATGCAGTGGAATCGTGCATGAAAATAATTTACGCCGCCCATCCAACATTGAAATACGTGTCGCAGCTCCTAGATTGAAATTAGGATCGTTGTTTATAATCATATTTTCAACATCAACATCAGCGGCACCAGCATTATTCTTTGGTCGTCTTACAACAAATTGATTTCCTCCAGCGATATTTTTAACATCTGTTGCAAACATCATAGAAGGTCCCGCTGATCTTGTATAATCATCAGAATATCTCGCTAACCCGATTATTGTTGTAGCCACTTCAACATTGCGATCTATCGACTCGATTTCTTTTCCATCAATGAGGTATCTAGCACTCTCAAAAAGCGCCATAATACCATTATTGACAAAACCGACTTGAGTACCAGCTGGATACGGTGCTGGTGCAGCAGTAGTATCAGCAGCTGTTACAAGTTCTCCTTCTACTTCAATAAACGCTTCAGCGGGTAGAAAATATTTACTGGTATCATGAACTTGAAGTTTAATTCGCGATCGACTATTTGAGTCTATTGCATGATAGGCGTAATATTAATAATCGCGTACAGAATCATCCTTGCCAACTGGGGCGTCTATATCAAACGCTGGATCAGGTGACCTTTTGAACATTTTATTCTATTTATCAGAGTCTAAATAGTGAAATCGTAAACGATTTTCATCGTAAAAGAATCGTAGGATTTCATCGTCGTAATTTTTTAAAGCCGCTTCCTGCTATCATATTTGCAATATTGCTTTGGTCGGGGGTTATCAACGACACTAGTTTTTCATCTACTGCGTTATTTATAATTTTACTAACACTCGCAGGCATTTCCGCTGTAGACGGTAACGGTTTTGAAAATCCTTTGGATTTCATCCGTGATTTCACTAATGATGTTATTTTATTCTTCGCGGCTGAAAACGCTTTTCCGGCAAGATCTCCAACAGAACTAATACCCTTATCACGAATAACATCAATTGCTTTCATTGATAATTGTTTAGCTAACGGCATCACTTTTGGAGCCATTCTTGCAAATAACCCTGCAATGGTATTACCTAAACCATCACCATAGTATGCTCTATAAACTGGAAACCGTGAATTAACTACATAGACGGGGGTTGGTTTGTCATGATTATAGTGTATGATCATTATTTGAAATCAGAAACAATTTTTCAATTGTAAATTTCAGTTCCGGTGATTAATCACTGTGATACCCACTTGATAACTCGCCAATGAAATCTCGATATGTGCTGATATCCATGATACCACCTTGAAATAACCGTCTACAGATATCAGCTGCTTCATTAATTATTTCCGGTGAGTTATTTCCAGCTAGGAACCCTCCTACAAGAACTTCCAATCGTGATGTATCACTGAGAACACTACCAGGACATGAAATCCTTGGATTTTCACTGGAATCTTGCAATCCACTTCCGCTATAACCAGTTGCTTCATCTAGTTTTTCTAGTTTTTCTAAATCCGTTTCTTGTAAATAATCAAGAACATCATCATCATCATAATCATCATCAAGTGGTAGTTGTAGCAGCAGAGAGGGTGAACCCTACAACTTTCCGAGCGTCGATTCGGAAATCTGAGGCTTCTGCCAAATAGTAAAAAAAATGGCGTCTATTCGATAAAATAAGATTTCCTTATATACGCCAACGTCGTTGTCATCCACCCTCTCTGCTGCTGCGAATGTTTCATTTGTGGTTAACAAAAGTCATTTACGAGTTCAACCAAATATTTGATCGAGTCCTTAGGAAAAAAAAAATAAATCTCCATTTAGCAAAAGGAGACTTTACGATTTTTCAATCAATTTTGGTTGCATCGATGTGGTCATCACCCTCTCTGCTGCTGGAACTTTCAATTCTGTTTAACACAAATAATACATGATTTCAACCAAATATTTGATCGAGTCTTTAGGACAAAAATAATTTATGATGGAAGTCTTTAGGACAAAAATCATTTATGATTTCACAAACAAACTAATCGCTAACACCTCCTCTTGTAGATCAATCAAATTATTTAACTGGTCGGTGAGTCGGAAATTAATTCTCGTTAACGAATTATTATGGCATCGCATGTAGACAGGATTAATTGGGTTTTCAATAATTAGGAATCCTGGAGGAGCTGTTGGTGCAAATGAATACAAAATATATCCCTGCTGAGCTTGATTTGATTGCTCTAGATTAATTTGATAGCTTCCTTCAATTGCATCATATACTAAATTGAGAGCAATCACCGTTGAAATATTCACATTGTGCGGAGCAATATGCCTACCGCCACCATCTGGATCATTATTATACCTGAGAAGGACAGTTGAATCTGGTTTTTGTAGCGCCTTGATATCGGTTCTAACAATTCTTGCTAGTTCATCAGCGTTGTATTTGGGAAACTTGAAATTACGCAGATTGTCTTCTGTGATATTGTAATCGGTTAGGAATCGTTGTTTATTGTCGCTGTTGTCATTAATTATTGTTTGAATAATTAGTTCATAGATATATTCCATGTCAGATATAAGTTGATTTATTATTTCAACGTGTTTTTGCGATCTTGTTTTCCGTAGTTGTTCTAGTTGTGTGTCATATAATTGTTTAATTTCATTAAAATAGCCACGGACGTCAGTTAGCGTAAATGAAATAGTAACAGATGAGTCGGTAGTTCTTTTAATGATAAAATCCCATTGCAATGTGTCTTTGTTGGTAAATATAAATCTATCGCCGATTCTTCCTTTTCTTATATCAGATAAATTATCTCGATAACTGGGATTTATTTCATGATATGATTGTACGTCTGTGGTTAAGTCGGCGGTGGATTTTTCCGGTGGTTTTTCAGGCCATCCTAACACTGTTCTTAACGAGCTGTTATAGATATCTACAATGTATCCCTCTGTGCTTATTTCGATCGACGACGAGAGCGTCGGTTGATGAAGATTAATAGCTATTTTTGATTCTTTTCCAGTGATTGATTTTATTCTACGCTGAATTTCAGCATTGATTTGCTTAATTTGGTACGACCCAGTTGGTAACGAAACAGTTTCCCACTCTGGAGTACCATCGGGTTTATTCTTATACAAGAACACCAGTGCGTTATTGGGTTGCTGACCACCAAATGCAACCGATCTGATATTAGGCCAGCTATGATATACTCGTAATTTTGCCAGCGCGATCTCACGCACTGGAATCGGAGAAGGAAAGTTCACACTAAACTCGGGTTTCGTTGATGTTATTGATATCATGCTTGTTCGTATCGGAGTGGTATTCTCCGCGATTCGTTGAAGCAGTTGCAATTCGTTGAATTGTAGTGACATTATTGTTAACGTTGTCTTCAATTTCCAATTTCAACATCGCGGAGTTATACAACTGTGTAATTGTGGAAAACTCAACATCGGATATGAACGAATTATCTATTGACAGCGAGATCAACTCGGATAATTTCGAGTACGCGTCAAATACCACCCTGTACCGAGCTGTATAATCAGTGAGTTTTTTCTGAGAACACGATGATAACTTTTTAGTTATCGCGTTGGCGACTGCCGCAATTGATGTTGCCGCGGAGATGGCAATTGGAACTGCAATCGGAGCCATCATGGTCACCGTCGACAAAATAACCCCGGCGCTGGCCATCACACCAGACACCGAGTACACAGTTACATCGATTGCGGTAATTCTTCTGCGGTATTTTTTCATTTTTTCACGATAGCGCTCAGAAAGTGATTTCAAGTTCGCGGAAAACTCTTTCACGGTGTCGAATCGATATTGCGATGACGCTGTCATTGACATTGTTATTTTAAACCTGATAGTGTTTTCAATTATCCTATTATTGAAACGGTTTTAGGATCTGATGAGGGGATACCGTATAAAAATTCTATTATCCAGGGTAGCGACTCCCTAATCACAGACTCGTTGGAATTGTTTATAGTAATCGTAAGCGGGATTGGTATATAGGGTTGAGGTTTTGGTATTTTCTCTAGCATATATGTCAGCGTGTTAACACCGCTGATACCTGTGTTGCTGAATCCCAAATCAAATTTACGGTGATGTATTATTGTAAGTCGGTAGCAACCTGGTACACCAGTATGTCTGTGTCCAACACGTAGATAATTTTCATTTCCTCGGATCCAATCAAAGGTTCCACTATCAACCGTGTATACGATGTTATTAACGGCGCTTACACTATGTGGAATTTTTATCTTATCGAGTCGTTCGGTCATTTTTGTAAAATCATCTTTGACGGTATTAACTGTTGTTTTACTTTCATTGATAGCCGCGATAACTTCAACAAGAGTCATGACTGCCACAAGTGGGGTTCCCAAAAACTTACTAACGACGTCGTTGGTGGGGTTTTGTACCTTTTGTACCTTTTTAAAATCTTCTTTTAGTTTAAGAATATCGTCGTAAACGTCGAGATAGGTTTTTTTGATTTCGGTATATTTCATCATCGTTTTATCGCGGCGACTAAAAAATGTAACCAAAAGGAGGTCAGATCCTATACCTTTTCGGGCTAGATAATCCCCCTCGAGTTGAGAATATGTCGTAGTGATATTGTAACTTTCAGAACCCTCAAAGAAATTTTTAGCCATTTCACTGGTGGGTTTTTGTTCGTCAATAGCGCTTTTAATTTCCGCGAGAGTCATACCTGTCAACGATGTGGTTTCAGAAACAGGTGTTCTCCCTAAAAATTTATCAACGATGGTATTAAGTGTTGTTTGTCTCACCATAAACATATTAATATCTTTGAGAGTCATTGTGGATGTAGCTGGGACACCAAAGAAACTATTAGCGATGTAGGCATTGTGAGTATGCTTGCCGATAAACTCGCTAATTTCAGCGAGAGTCATGCCAGCCACAAGCGGGTTTCCAAAAAATTTAACAATGACGTCGTTAGTGGGTTTTTGTACCTTTTCAAGATTTTCTATTAGTTTAGAAATATCGTTGTAAATATCGAGATAATTTGCCTTGATTTCATTTTCATTCATCATCCTTCCCGCGTCCTTGTTAGCAAAGAATAGCGATAGATAGTTTTTGATTTCAGCGAGAGTCATGCCAACCACAAGCGGGGTTCCAAAGAATTTATGTACGACATTTTTGCGAAAACTATTATAACCTCGTATAAGATCATTCAGCTCACGTTCGTTGGTAGCAATCGCGTCGGTGATCGTAGACACAAGTGCGCCTGGTTTAAGTTGTCCATCGTTGGAATACAGTGCAATAGAGTTTTCAGCGGCAGCGCGATGCCGTATCAAAATATCATTCACGGATATATTACTGCTTTTCAATTTACCCTGGCTATCTTGAAATACAACTATTTCGTTCGGGTCAACACTTGTTAAATTTAACGTCTCAGCGATTTCATCTTCTATTATTTTTTTTACTTCTTCGATAGAACCCGCAGATGTTTCCGCGGTGGGTTCCGACATTGACAGAGATTGTCCCCAAATATCGATCATTATTATAAAGACTCTAGTATTTTCAATTTATTGATTCTCTAAAATTACCTTGTAATTTCCCACTCGTGTATTCGTTTGCAACAATATGAGGTGGTTTCCACGGAGATCCAAAGGATTTTAATGAAATCTCCGCGAGGACATTTAATACTTCACGGCCGCATATCGGTGGATCATTTAATTGTTGTGTTGGCAGCGTGGAATAAAAAATCGGAAACTCTTTGAGTTTCATCGAAGAATTTATATACCGCATAAACTCGCTTGGCGGAGCTAACCCATATGAATCGAAATAAACAATCCCACGCGGATCGATCGCGTATGCAACCCAGTAAGTTCCCGATCCGCTGCTGTTATCAAGACTGATGATTCCGGTTTCAACGTGTTTAGGTTTTCTCGGTAATTGATCTCTCATAAAAACCCCTCTGAAGTTTTTTATCGCTATTTTTTTAGCAGCATCATTTAAATCAAAATTGGACATAGGGAGAATTGGGCTGGAAATCGAAGATTTCTGAATTAATAAACCGTTCCTGGTATTCTTCTTAGACCATTTCCGCTGTACCATGAATACGGGGTTACTGGTAGGTACAACCCCTTTCCCTTTTTTTTATATCCTTTCCCAGTTGCCTTTTTCAATGCCATCCCTGCCGCGGTACCAACGGCTCCCAACGCTGCCGCTTTCGCCACCGCTGGGGCAGCCGCTGCAATCAATGCTGGTATTGCAGCTAACAATGGAAATATACCACCTGATTTTATCATGTTGGCGACTGCAGCCTTCGAAAATTCTATTTGAACTCCTCGCTGATTTTTCATTGCATCATTGAAATGTTTTATTTGACGATCCGTTAATGATATTTTATGTGTACCGCCGGACATCTGAGCTGGTTTTAACGTTATTGTTGTTCCACATTCTTTAGCGGATTTTGATTTTAATTTCTTGACCTGACCATCAGTCAGCTTGACACTAACAACACTATATGTCATTTTATTGTAAAACACATTTATGCTTTCAATTGATCTAATTGGAAACGTTTCAAGTTTCATTTACATATTTTTGGAAAAATCCGAAGGATTTTCAATCATAGATTTTCCACTGGTGCATCAACTACTCTCATTCGTCCGCCAGCCCCTTCTAACAACATTGATTTGTCGCTGAGAATAACAGCAACCGCTCTATAATCAACACCACCAGGATCTATACGAGCCCTAAAATGTATGTCAACAACGGATTGCCTTGTTAAATCAAGATGTTCCAGCGAAAAGTAATAAATTGGATACAAGTTCTTAAAATCGAGTTGCGATATTTGCAAACCAGTATCAACATTTTGATCACGACCCATATATGACAGCATCCGATGATGCACACGTGCTATCTGGTTGTTTCCGTAATTAAGCTGTATATCCTCAGATGGTTCTTGTTGTCCGTTTATTCTCAGTGAAACCTCACTTACCCCTAACCGATCAAATATCATATGACTGCGTTCTTGGGAACCTAATCGATTCCGATTTTGCAGCGCTATAAATATATGACGTGGAGCTGAAACGCCTTGTTTTGATGCTAAGTGCCATGTAAATGTACCATTAACATTATCCTCTTTAGCATCAGTCGTTGTTGTTAGCCAACTTATCAATGATTTACCACCTGTTTCCATAAATGAGAGCAGCCGCTCTTCTGTGGTAATTGATGGGGTCATTACTGGCATCCATAATACTATTTTACTCAAAACAACTTTACCTTCATCGGCGCCAGTACGCCAAAATGCATCATTGTCATTGCCTTTTCGCACTAACGCGATTGTGTGTTTGGCTCCATAGATTACTTTTCTTACATTTCTGCAGAATCCAAATATATGATGGAGTGGAATCGCACATGAAAAATATCGCTGCTGTTCTTGCAATGCTAATTTTCGTGTTGCAAATCCTAAATTGAAATTACCATTAACGCCTCCGAGAATATCAAACGCAGCTCCGGGTCTAGCTCGACGTTCTGGATTAGTTGCTTCTCGTTGATTATCAACTGAAGTGTCTTGCGGTGTTAACACTTTAATGTATTGAAGGTGGTCAGCGTTATCAGAGGTATCCTTTGCAAACATCATAGACGGACCAGCCGATCTTGTATAATCATCGGAGTATCTTGCTAGCCCGATTATTGTTGTTGCAACATCAACCTCGCGGTCTATTGATTCAATTTCTTTTCCATCAATGAGATATCTTGCACTTTCAAATAATGCCATTATACCATTGTTGACGAAACCAACTCGGATATTTGAATCATTTGCATATGGGGTATCAGCTGCAACATTTGTTACAAGTTTTCCCTCAATTTCAATAAATGCTTCACACGGCAAAAAATATTTACTGGTATCTTGAACTTGAAGTTCAATTCGCGATCGTAGGTCGGGTTGTATTGCATGATAGGAATAGTATTGATAATCGCGGACGGAATCGTCTTTGCGCACTGGGGCTTCCATATCTAACGCGGGATCAGCTGTTCGTTTAAACATTTATAACATTACTAGCGTTTTCTATTGGTGAATTGCAAAGCAATTTCATCTTTGTAATCATCGTCGTTGAAAATTCTTCGAATTTCTTTTTTGTTTCAAACCACTTCCTGCTATCGCGTTCATGATAGCGCTATCTGTTACCGGTGAAGCTGTCAATTGTGACGGAGTCAACGACGCTAGTTTTTCTTCCACTGCACTATTTATTGCTTTGCTGATTTTTGCAGGCATCACTGTAGTTGATGGCAGCACTAATGACGAAGTCATTCCTGGTTTCACCACCGACGAAGTCATTCCTGGTTTTTTTCGCACCAATGATGTTATTTTATCTTTCGCGGCAGAAAATGCCTTTCCTGCAAGATTTCCAACGAAATTGATTCCCTTATCACGGATAGCATCAATGGCTTTCATTGATAATTTTTTAGCTAACGGCGCCACCTTGGGAGCCATTCTTGTAAATAACCCCGCAATGGTATTGCCGAAACCATCTCCGTAATATGCTCTATAAACAGGCAATCGTGAGTTCACCACGTAGACGCTTACTGGTTTATCATGATTGTAGTGTATAATCATCTTGTTATAAAACTAGTAGTTTTTCAATTAATGATCAATCGCTTACATCCATAGGATTTTCATCATAACGTAGGGCGTCTCTGTGATTTTCAACTAATTCAGCAATAAGTTCTCTATATACATCAATGTCCATGATACCGCCGGCAAATAATCGTCTACAGATATCAGCTGCTTCATTAATTATTTCCGGTGAGTTATTTCCGGCTCGCTTCCCCCCGATGAGAACCTCTAACCGTGATATATCACTGAGAATGTTACCAGGGCATGTCACGGTAGAGTCAAAGACTCCAGCGTTGAAATCATTTGGATTTTTAATCGAATATCCTTTTCCGCTTGTTTTCTCAGTTGTACCAGTTGCGCCCTGACTATCATCAAGTAATTGCCTTTTTCGGCCTCGACTTTGTTGTTTTTGTATACCATAACTATCAACTCCTGCTTTAAAAGTTCTGTACTCAATTGTATCCTTTTTCAAATTACTAGTAATATCCTTGTTTATTTTATACAACCAATTAACCCAGTCATCTCGGCTTATTTTACTGTTTTTATACACGTCTTTTAAAAAATCCCCCTTTGAATAATAGTTTTGGACAACGAAAATACCAAAATCCGCATAATCTTCGAGCTTTATTAATTGAGGTTGTTTGACTTCTGTTATAGCTTCTTCGGTGAATTTATCTATAAAGGGAATACCTTTTGGGGTGACGACATCAACAGGTTGTGGTTCAGGTGTGGAAACTCTTTGAGTTTCAGGCGCAGAATCATCAATATCAGCTAGTCGTTCATACTCGTGTTGGGTTTTTATATCACTGGATAGCTGTTGTATTCCTGCGCGTGTTTGTTCAGTTTCCGCTGCTATCTTTTCAAGCACACCAAGAACAGGCACTTCTCGTCGCTTGCCTTCCTTAGGAATATCTCCGTATATTGCTCGTTCAGTTGCTGTTTTCACATCTTTGGTCGCACTTGTTATCGGAGTAAACAGTTGTTCACTTGACACAGAAAAGTCAGTCTGCGCTTGTTGTCGTTGTTGAAGTTTCTCGCGAAGTCTGTCTCGAACCGGTATAAACTTTTTAATTGCTGCTAGCCGCTCTCGGGCTAATCTAGTTGTAAGCGATTCACCTACCATATATTGTTTATGAACTGAATTTTCAAATGTGAAACTATCACAATTAAAAGCTGAGTTATTAAATAACTTAGTTATTAAATAATGTACCATCAAACTAACGTATCCATCTTCGACAAGGTTAAACTGTACGACGCTATCCGTGAGTGTTTCAGAAATAACATCGCTGGGGGTTTCAGAATTTTAGTATCTGAGAACGGCGATGAACGATTTGTGTTAACGACGCGGCAACAACAACTACGTGAAAATGGAGGCGTCGCGGTGATTATTTGCTACTACGACCAGATCATCCATTATGCACATAACTGCATTAGCAAGCCCAAACTGATGAATATTCTTTCAGGAGAAAATCCTATGTAGTTACAAAAAACGCTTAAAAAAAAATAAATTATTTAAATTATTTACGAAAGCCTATTTTTTTTTTTTTTTTTAGTAACACCCACGTGGTTAAGATACTGGTCGCTCCTCGTTTAACATTTTTCTAAGATCACGAACTTTAGAACCAATTTCAGCTCGTTTTTGATACTCTTGGCCAAGCTTTTGACGTATTGCTTCAACGGTGCTAAATAGCGTTATGAATACATTAATGTCGTTACCGTACAAACAAGCATTGATGGATTTTTGAATTCCTTTCACGAGCCTGTACATCTTGGGTAAAACATAACGACCCTTACTAGATTGATATTCAATATCTTCATATTCCGAGGTAATCCTGTCACAGTCGAGACTTTCAGATAATAATACCCCTTTATTATTTAAATTTGAGATTTCAGCAATTATAGCATTTACATCATTGATATCCATTATTTATATTTTTATATAAATATAGTATACTGTATCTTTAATTATTAAAAAAAAAAAAAACATATATGACAACACATCTTTGGAACTCCTTGGGTGCCTTCGCATCCAAGTAAGCCCAAGGGGACCCGAAACATACATCTCCAGCGGGAGGCCTAAGGTGGCAAACGCCATCTTAGACCGCCCAGAAGATATGCTTGGGGTGACGTCACAACATGGACGGCACAATGCCATATATATCTCCGCTCGAGTGTTGCGGCAAATTTTAGGCATAACATGTACTTAATTAACTTAATTAATGTGGGACGGCACAGGACAGCACAAACATGAAACGACGGTGGGCGTGGTAAACCAAACCAACATGGCAACCCATGAAATCAAATTCATGGTTGCATTGAGTTGGAAAAAAACACCAACCCACGCTACCGAGAATTCGATTTCATGGGTTGCCATGTTGGTTTGGCTAAGGGGGACCGCCCTCCTTCCCCCAATCAATAGAAAAAAACATCTTCCGTTTTCGCCATCAAATAATGTATCTGCTATGGGGACCGAACACGTAGTAGTTGATAGATCTATGTTTACAAGACAAACACGATACCATTACACCACGGACTGTCATACTGAATAGAGATTTTTTAATATATATATCTTCTGATATACTTAACAATACGAGATTTTTAAAATAGACAATTTTATGCTGCAACAATGAGAAATATTTTAAACAAAATACAGTTGTTAAATAAAACAACGTTTTTACTCTCTTTTAATTCTCTAGATAAAATACGTTATCGATTAGATCACAAAGAGCTGTATACAAGGAATTTTAACCACGCCCACCTACTTCAATGAATAGAAAACACTCGCGTTCCGGCTGAGCGAACATAGGTAATGTGTTAGATTATAAAGAATTTTTGTACTGAAAGAACGAGTTAGCTGTCTGCTTTACTGCTAGTCCACCCACCCACCCCACATGAGATATGTAGATGAATAAAAATACAATTATTTAAATAATGCAGTTTTAGCTCACAAGCGACAATAAAAAGTTTTATTCTCTATCGAAACTCATGTATTATATCTCCATTACAGTCACGTGGGCGCGCCTAGTCAAGGTATACAGGTAATATAGCAGGCGACAAATTCCTTTGACGTCATAATACAAGGGAACTTAGTAGGTAGAGTGTAAATGCGGCGGGTTTATCCATACAGGATTTATCTCCCTTAAATAGTTTCGGTGTATACGAATTTAATTTTATGACCATTTTTTTTTAGACAGAGATGTTTTAATTAAATTTTCTGCAATAAATCGAATTGAAGTCCCACAAATGTCAAAGTATCTACTGGCTTCGTTTATCGAATGAAAGCTTCTTTCTTCATTATTTTCTAAATCAAACGATTTAACTCCCCTAGGGCGTTTTGCGTATTTGCCAGTTCCACCTAATTTTGCATTCAGACTTTGTGAGACGGCTTGAAGATTCTCAAGACAATTATCAGTCTTCACGCCATTTATGTGATCAATCACAAATCCGTCTTCGATTAATCCGTTATGACATTCAAAAATAATTCTGTGACAGAGATATGTTTTATTTCTAGCACTAAACAACAAATACCCCATATTATTCAGATATCCAATCGGTTTTTTTAGTCTGCGGTGCCTGACAACACCATCACTAGAGGCTTCGTAATTAACAAGTACTGGGTGAGGTCTGAAATCTTGGCTCATTTGTATAATAATACTACTTGTCTAATTTATTATAAATCTCTGGATATAATCTTGAGGGGTTTTGATGACTTTGTCATTGAACGAGTCATTGATTCGTTTGTCATAATAGCGTTTTAGTTTCCTGTATCGTTTACCCCCACAAGCAAGACACAATTGCGATTTTCCTCTAACACCCACCCCACATTGGAGGCATGGGAGAGGGCCTTTTGAACCGTTTCTTACGCTTTGCATATGATACCCACAGAATTCACTTCTGCATGATTTGTTACACGGGGTTGCAGATCCAATCATTAGCCACTTGCAGTGATTCATTATACTATATTTTTCTATTTAAATACTTGTTTTAATTATAACATGGAGGAGTTCAAGAGATTATCGAAAATTAAGCCCTGGAAAAATACTAAATTCAATCTTGATAGAGAGTTTCAAAGATTATCGAAAATCAAACCTTGGAAAAATACTAAATTCAATCTTGATAGGGAGTTTCAAAGATTATCAAAAATTAAGCCTTGGAGAAATACCAAATTCAATCTTGATAGAGTCTCTGATACACCAAAACGTCTAATCGGTGATAGAACTATACTAAGTAAAATCAGGGAGTGTTTTAATGAATTCTACCGAGACGGTGTAGCATACTGTTGGTCGACATTTCGAATTATTGATGAAGATGTCAATGTACCCATCATCGATGCTACTATGAACGATGAAAGAGCAGCTGAGATAATTTCACACCTTGGTGTAGCATCCAAAGGGGAAATTCGAAGAATTTTATCATGGAAATCCAAAGGTGTAAAATCCAAAGGTGGAAATCCAAAGGTGGAAATCCAAAGGATTTCAAACAAAGCAATTCCCAAACAAAGCAATTCCCAACAAAAGTATTTTTTCAGAATAAAATTCATTATCGAAGTCGAAGGCAAATGGATTATTAGGGATAAATTTGAACCAATCCTCAAGGATAAAAAAACTGTCATTGTAAGTAGAGATTCCAAACCAGGAATTCTAACTGGAATTGACAAACCATACTACGAGAGATCTTATCCCGTAACAGCAATTGTTTATGGGATATATCCGTTAAATGATAAACCCGATATTGCAAAACTAGCTCCTATGAAATATTCACCGTTGACTTCGTCAAGGCTCAATTGTGTAGCAACACGGGTAATGGAACACTTCACAAATGCATCCCGAGGAAATAAACTAACTGATCTGCGACGTAGGAAAATAACCGAATGGGAACTGACAGTAAAACAGCACGGTGCAAAGATTTCTGATATAGCTAAATTAGAAACATCATTAAGATTCCCAATAACGGTTATGACGATAACCGGAGAAGTATTATACGAACCGAAATATAACAAAAATGGAGCGCCAATACAAATTATTGATCATAACAAACACGCGTGGACACCTGCAGTAACAATATTTCCACGAGAACGAACCGTGAGATATATCCCTCCGGAATTTTCCGGGAAATTCGTCGGGGATGTTTTTTATAATGAGAAATTATTCGATGCTATTCACACGCTGTGTAAAGATGATCCTGTGTCAGTGTGGTTACTTAGAAGTGATGAAGATCCCGAAATAGGATTTGATCAATTTGTAAGACCAAATGGTGAATTATATCGCGTTGAAGAATTAGATAATAGAATGAGAAAAATCGCTAGTGTTTTTTCACCGGAGAGTTCCCATGAAAAACTATTAACGGATAGTTTTACTATTCCATCAGTGGTAGCTCACTTCGCAAGAGAAAAAAACTCATGGCGTCCAACACAAAGTGATTTTCTCGAGGACGTCAAATTGAGTTGCGTCGAGTTTAGTCATGGAGGACTGTGGAATACAAAATACCATCGTGACGGTATGATTTCAATTGATATATCCGCGTGTTATCCTGGAAGTTTTCTCGGGTATGGAGAATGTAGTAACTATTTTAAACGATTTGGACACCCCACACATGAAATGACTCGTGTTGCGATTAATGGGCCATTACCTGATTTTGATTTAACCGGATTCGCTCGTGTGATATCATTTGAACTCGCTACAGGGTTACATCCGTGTAGTTATCTTTGGCTTGGTAGACACCTATCTGAAAAACACTGGATTCCAATAGTGTTACTACGATATATGATTGATTGTGGCATGCTGATATCGTTGATTGTTTCCAAAGCTATTATATGCTATCGAGCTCAGAAAGAAGTTTGGCTACCACAACCCGATCTAGATCGTATAATTAGCGAACTGCGAAAACAGTTTTCAGATGGAAATTCGAAGAATTTCAATGAAGAACAAATCATGAATTGGTCTAAGAAGTTATTTGAAATTAAAAAACAAGCAAAGGATTTTGGACGAAGAATAATCGGTAAATTTACCCAGGGTGGAAGATACGACAATGCAAAATTTTCCTCACGGTTGATCATAGACGTCGCTGAATACGATTTTCTTGTAACGGATTTAACGAAACAGGGAAAACTTGTATCCCGTAAGGATGCTTTTCTATCCAATGGTGAGAAATTGGGTACGGTTGTTACCTACTGTGATGGATATAATTCCCAGTACACACATTTGAGAAGTTCTATGCTAGCTTATGCTTCTATCAATTTATTTTCGATGATAAATATATTTCCTAATACCGCGGATAGAGTAGCTACTGATTCGATGTATATACACAATAAATACAAATCAGATGTAGCTAAATTCACATCCCAGGAGGAAGCGTGGGGATGTTGGAGATTTAAAAAGGAAACGCTACATGAGTATTGTGTTTCGGCAGATGTTACCATGGATGAAAAGTACTTAAAATGTGATGAGATTCAATCAGAATTTTCTAATGCACCACCGGTATCTGATCCAATATGTAGATACAAGACAGTTTATTTAAACGGTTGTGGTGGGTCAGGAAAGACAACTCGTGCAATTGAATTATATCGTCGGGAAAATCCTACGGATTTCACAACCATGATTGTGTTAACACCGACCCACAGACTCGCCAGAGAGATGATACAGCGAGGGGTAAATGCCTGTACTTATCATAGTTTCTTTCGATGGAAAAGCGATGAATGGACCCCTGATCGAATGGGTGATAAATTCATTCCTGAAATCATAATCTGGGATGAAATATGCACGGTATCGTTGAGAGTATTACAAACATTTCTCGAGTGGTTGTTAAACAAAAACACAAAAGTCGTCATGTGCGGTGATCACGGCCAACCACCACCATTTGTCGGTGGATCTCCACATGAATGGCAAAAGGGTTCTGTAGACTATTATGAAGAAATTAATACCGACCATAGATCACTTGATGATCAATTACGCGAGTTCAAAGCACTGATTAGATTACAACCGGATAAAATCCAATGCGAAATAGCGCGTGAAATAATTTTAGAAACTCCCATGAATGATTTCTGGGAAACGTGGAGACCTAACGATTTGATAATTGCTAGTAGAAAAATAGTCAGAGACACACTTCAGATGAAGTTATTTGAAACGCATAAAGAAAAATTTGCAACACTTCCAGTACCGTTGTGTTATAGGCCTTCGGATACACGAAAGCAGAATATAGAAGTTGATATTCCAGGGAAGAGTGAAAAGCAGATTCTCGTATTAAATGATATTGTGCTGGTTGATATCAGCGTCGTTGTAAATGCATTGCGTGCTAATAAATCCCCATGGACGTTAGGATACGCAGCGACAATACACTCTTCACAGGGATTAACTATATCGGATACAATTGTTTGGATGGTAGATAATCGCATTGAGTGGTCGAATTTAGTTTATCTTGCAGTATCCAGAGTACGAAGAATAGATCAACTTCGAAGAATCGTTTTAGATGATGATGACACTACAATAAGTGATATTGTCAACGTTGATAGAGCCAAGGACATAATCAGAAAAAAACTCTCTGGTTATAAACAACAAGATAAAAAAAATAATAGAAAATTTGACATTGATGCTGAATTAATAATTTCGCTGAAGCAACAACAAAATAATCACTTCGCGAGTTGCAATTGTATAATGCGTTGGCAGTATTCGGATAAAGATCCTCGCCAATTTACCGTAGACAGAAAAAATAGCAGCATTGGTCATATCAGAGATAACGTTATGCTGACTTGTCTTGAGTGCAACAGACGCCGGGGTGCTAGTTAAGACCACGCGGTGGTAATTGAGTATCCTCGGGGATTACCTGTAGTTGTTGTCGAGTAAATCCTCGCTGAGGAGCAGTTGAATCCAGTTTATAGATTGCTGGTCTAGAAACGCTAGCGTTTCCACCAGTTGATCGTGTTATAGTAGATATCTTGTGTGCAGTAACACTCCAAATAGGATCGGTAGCTCTTTTTTTACCACCCTCAAGCTCTCCTGGTTCGTATAAATACCTAACAGTGACATTACTACCAAGAATTGGTTCGGAAACGCTAGCGTTTCTTGAAATTTTTTTGGGTGAAATTCCTTGGATTTCCATTTTAGGTATATACTTCTTTTTAATAGCGTTGTTAGGTTTCATGTTGATTGTTCGAGTAATCTCGTTATTGAGCGCGGTAATCACAGCTGGTAATCTCTTAACCCATTCACGGGATCTTTTATCCTGAATAAACTCCTTCGCGTATTGATATCCAAATAACCGTTCAGCAAGAGTCCGATTAAATCGTTCAACAATTGCCTGATCGCGATGTAACGCAGTATGCCCCCGTCTGATGGTGACATTGTGATGTTTCATTGTAGATGCAACCACACCCTGAAATTCCTTGCCAGGATCAACTTGTAACAGATTTGGCCAGCGTAGAGGGCCTCGTCGATAAATCTTTTCAAATGCAGAAGCAACTTCAGGTGATGATTTTGTTTTTAGCGGTTCTGCTTGTTTGTATCGACTAGCAACGTCAACTACGGTTAGCGCGTATTTGTAACCGTTGTCATGTGGTAAAAACAATAAATCAGCCTGATGAACTTCATTAGGGACAGTCACATCAAAATGCGAGAAATTGATTTGTTTAGGACGCGGTAGATAAATTTGCCATATAGCCTGTTTGGATAACCAATTAGCCGCAGTAGCCTTTTTCACTTTTGCGGCGCTGGCGAGTTTACTAATTGCTGCTTTACCCTTCCAGTATCCCCTCGGAGAATAATAAATAGATTCCATATTATTAATTACCAGCGCCCATCATCAATTTGCCTTTCATAGCTGATTTTACCAACCACGAAGCCAATTTTTCTTTCAAAGATTTATCAGGAACAGCATTTAACGCATGAATTAATTTCACATCCGCGAGATGCCTGTTTTGCAGATTACTGCTTTTATATGCAACATCATGAGCATGACACGCCTTATCAATGGCGTTTATCGGATACTCGCCGGGTCGGGGTTGATTTTGATCATCAAGTCTGATATCTAATCGTGTTCCGGGGCCACAGTAGCTATATCCTGGAAGGTGCTTTTCTCCGGGGTACTTTGCCCATGGGGTTCCAGGAAGCGTTGCCAATTTGGCTGCGATATCACCTCCTCGTTTTTTTTTAAAACATCTCCGAATTGTAAATTCTTTGATTTTGTAGAAACAAATCTGAATTTTTTAATACCACATGTTGCACCTCTACCAGTTAGTGCTGATCTGTTATTTTTAGTTGTAACCGTCGTCACATCATTTGTGCTAGTACGCGTTTTACACTTCACACAATATAGATCCATAATTTATGTATAGAGATATGAATATAATTGATTTTTCAGCGACTAAAATAAGAGAACCAGTTAAGCATCATGCAGCGCTACCAAACTCTATCCGTGCAATTATAATCGGACCATCTGGATCCGGCAAGACACAATTGTTGCTCAATTTAATAATGAGATGGATGAAGTGGGATAAGTTGTATTTAATTGCCCCTAGCGTAGATGATCAACGATGTTATGAAGTGTTAAAGGATTTTAACGAGAATGCATCAGAAATTAAGGGTGAGAACGCCATTGAATTTATAACCGATATTGACGAGGCGCCACCCGTGGATGACCTTGATGGGAACATTAACAATTTAGTCGTATACGACGATGTGATGTTAGACAATCAAAAAAACCCAGCTAGGATTTTTTCCCGTGGGCGTCACAAAAACACTGACGTGATATATGTCACTCAACGATACACTCAGATTCCAAAAGTGATTAGAGACAACTGTAACTTACTGTGTGTATTTAACGGCGTTGATACTCATACTCTTAGAAATATTTGGCAGACATGGTGCTCTGATATGGACTTCAATCAATTTAAAAATTTCTTTAGTAACGCTCAGTCGACTCCGCACGGATTTATAACAATAAATTTACATGATCATCGGACACGATATCGTATCGGACTGGATCAAATATTTGGTTGAACTCGTAAAAGAATTATTAACCACAAATGAAACATTTGCAGCAGCAGAGAGGGTGGATGACAACGACGTTGGCGTATATAAGGAAATCTTATTTTATCGAATAGACGCCATTTTTTTTACTATTTGGCAGAAGCCTCAGATTTCCGAATCGACGCTCGGAAAGTTGTAGGGTTTACCCTCTCTGCTGTTGTTGTTGTTGTTTTTTAGGTGAAAAAGATATTTTCTTTGCAGGTTGCTGTCGCTTTTGTGGTTTTAGTTTTTCATATTGTTCATACACTATATCCACCGCATTGATATATTCAATGTATGATGCACTATCTGTCTTAATTTGACTTTTTTTAGCTTTGATTTTGTAGAATATATCAGCTCAATGAGTGAAATTCCTAAGAAACTTATGATTTTCTGGTTTCAACCATTTTTTTCTGTTTTCATAAGTCGCAACAACAAGCGCAGAAATTTCTGGTGGATCGGTCTTATCAATTGCTGCTAACCCTTCCTGGTTAAATCTCACGCGTAAATCATCTACTGTTCTTTTTGATTCCATTTTTTGTACAGCCTGTTTTGTTTGTTCAGTTTTCGCTGCTATTTTTTCAAGTTCACCGATAACAGATTTCCCCGTCTCGGGAACATCTCCCCGTATAGCACGCTCTACCGCGTACGTTGCTGTGGTTACTGGTTTAAACAATTCTTCAGATCCCGCAGCAAAGTCAGTTTGTAAACTCTGTCGTTGTTGCAGTTTATTTCTTACAGAGTCGCGAATTGGTATAAATCTCCTAATTGCATCTAGTCGTTCACGAGCCAATCTAGTTGTTAATGCTTCATTGACCATTATTTGAAATCAGAAACAATTTTTCAATTGTAAAACAATTTTCCCGAACCTGACCTAACAGACGAAAACAATTTTCCAATTTGACATGTCGGATGATTTTTAACACCATCGTGGGAGTATTTCGTTGATAGCGCAAGTGCCAACGCCATTGAAATATTTTTTTTTTTATTCAGTGTGTGAAATATTTTTATTTTTATTCACTGATTTTGCCTGTTTTTGACTGATTTTGCCTGTTTTTTTTACTGATTTGCCTATTTTTCACTGTTTTTTATACCATTTTGATCAGTCTTTGTCGAGTAAAGTAGTCGATTTTGCATGGGATTTCCCATAGGAAAAAGCTGTTAGGATTCATTTTGATGGTTTTTTAGTCATTTTTCATCAATTTTTGCCTGTTTTATTTTTTATTCAATGTGAAATATTTTTATTTTTTATTCAGTGTGAAATATTTTCACTGATTTCCCTTGAGGGTCGAAAAAAAAATCTTTTTGAGGGTCAATCAATCAAGAAACGACAAAATCTCTCTGAGGGTCGGTCACGGTCAAAATCGTTCATTTTTTTAAATTAACGCTCGTAGGTTTCTAACTTTAGAATTGATATCTTTTTTCAATTCGTATTTGTTACCTAATTCTTTTCGTATTCCTTCTACGATAGTATATAACGGGACGAACGCACTTACGTCACTGGAAAATGAAAGAGAGTCCCGAATAGAATTCTGAATTTTTTTAATTAACGCGTATTTCTTTGGCAGCATATATTTGTTAGTGTTAACTCCGTATTTTATATCCTGAAAATCCGACATGATTTGATCAGGATTCAAACCATCTGATAGTTTGATATCCTGATTTTTCAATTTTGCTTTTTCATCAATAATGCTATTCATTTTTTCAGGATTCATATTCTATGGTAATTACATATTTCTAAATGAAAAATATGACGCACCAGACATAAATAAATTGAATTTTCTGTCTAGTCTATTTTGAAATCGCAGATAGATAAATCCCCTCTGCAACATATCGTACTGAGGCTCTACAAATATCGAAATGCCTACCGGCTTCATATATCGATTAAAATATTTTTTCTTCGTTAGTAATCGTATTCAAAGATTTTACGGGTCTCGCTTTTTTTTGAGCAAGTGCCAGTCTTTCTTCGTTTGGTATTTTCACTTTTGTGTAACAGCTTGTAGATTTGATAAAGAATTGTTTTTTGGATTAGAATCCTTGTGATCAATAACAAGACCATCCTTGATCAATCCATAAAAACATTCATACACGAAACGATGGCAGTAATAAATTTTCTTTCCAGCGCCAAACTTCAAATACCCTCGATTATTCACAACACCAACTGGTTTCTTCAGTCTACGGTTTCTTACAACACCATCAAAAGATGCTTCATAATTTGTAATCACAGGGTGTAGTCTGAATTCTTGGTTCATTCGTATACTAATACTATTTGTCTAATTCATTGTTTGGTCTAATGATTACATCATTGGAAAATCTTTCAATGTAGTCTTGGGGGGTTCTTATGATTTTATCCTTGACAGAGTCAAGGACTTTGTTAGGGATACTGACTTTGTCAAGGTCAGGGTCATTGATGAAATTTTTGATGGAGTTTTTGATTCTTTTGTCATAATAACGCTTCAACTCCTTGTATCGTTTGCCACCGCAATTCAAACACAACTGCGATTTTCTCTTAACCCCAACCCCACATCGTATGCAAGGTAAGGGACCAAGGCTTCTACGACGAAAGCTTTGCATATGATACCCACATAATTCATTTCTGCATGATTTGTTACACGGTGTCGTTGATCCAATCATGAGCCATTTGCAGTGATTCATTATACATAAATCTTTCATTTAAATGCTTGTTTTAATTATAGTATGGAGGAGTTCAAGAGATTATCGAAAATTAAGCCTTGGAAAAATGTTAAATTCAATCTCGATAATGAGTTCAAGAGATTATAGAAAATTAAGCCTTGGAAAAATGTTAAATTCAATCTCGATAATGAGTTCAAGAGATTATCGAAAATTAAGCCTTGGAAAAATGTTAAATTCAATCTCGATAGAGCCTCTGATATACCGAAGCGTTTAATCGGTGATAGAACAATACTGGGTAAAATCAGGGAGTGTTTTAATGAATTCTACCGAGACGGTGCAGCATACTGTTTGTCGACATTTCGAATTATACACGAGGATGTCAATGTACCGAACATCGATGCTACCATGAACGATGAAAGAGCAGATGAGATAATTTCACACCTTGGCTCGCCAACGGGTTGGAAATCCAAGGGTAAATTGCAAAGCAATTCCCAACAGAAGTATTGTTTTAGAATAAAATTCATTATCGAAGTCGAAGGCAAATAGATTATTAGGGATAAATTTGAACCAATCCTCAAGAATAAAAAAGCTGTCATTGTGAGTAGAGATTCCAAACCAGGAATTCTAACTGGAATTGACAAACCATACTACGAGAGATCTTATCCTGTAACAGCAATTGTTTATGGAATATATCCGCTAAATGATAAACCCGATATCGCAAAACTAGCTCCTATGAAATATTCTAGTTCACTGAATTGTGTAGCAGCACGGGTAATGGAACACTTCACAAATGCATCCCGAGGAAATAAACTAACTGATCTGCGACGTAGGAAAATAACCGAATGGGAACTGACAGTGAAACAGCACGGTGCAAAGATTTCTGATATAGCTAAATTAGAAACAATATTAAGATTCCCAATAACCGTTATGACGATAACCGGAGAAGTTTTATACGAAACGAAATATAACAAAAATGGAGCGCCAATACAAATTATTGATCATAACAAACACGCGTGGACACCTGCAGTAACAATATTTCCACGAGAACGAACCGTGAGATATATCCCCGAAGAATTTTCCGGGGATGTTTTCTATGAAGTGAAATTATTCGATGCTATTCATGCGTTGTGTAAAGATGATCCTGTGTCAGTGTGGTTACTTAGAAGTGATGAAGATCCCGAAATAGGATTCGATCAATTTGTAAGACCAAATGGTGAATTATATCGCGTTGAAGAATTAGATAACAGAATGAGAAAAATCGCTAATGATTTTTCACCGGAGAGTTCCCATGAAAAACTATTAACGGATAGTTTTACTATTCCATCAGTGGTAGCTCACTTCGCAAGAGAAAAAAACTCATGGCGTCCAACACGAAGTGATTTTTTCGAGGACGTTAAATTGAGTGGCGTCGAATTTAGTCATGGAGGGCTGTGGAATACGAAATACTCACGTGATGGTATGATTTCAATTGATATATCCGCGTGTTATCCTGGAAGTTTCCTCAGGTATGGAGAATGCGCTGGGTACTTTAAACGATTTGGACACCCCACGCATGAAATGACTCGTGTTGCGATTAATGGTCCATTGCCTGATTTTGATTTAACTGGATTCGCTCGTGTGATATCATTCGAATTCGCTACAGGGTTACATCCCTGTAGTTATGTTTGGCTTGGTAGACACCTATCTGAAAAACACTGGATGCCAATAGTGTTATTGAGATATATGATTGATTGTGGTATGCTAATATCGTTGATTGTTTCCGAAGCTATTATATGCTATCGAGCTCAGAATGAAGTTTGGCTACCACAACCCGATCTAGATAGAATAATTAGCAAACAGCGAAAACAATTTCCTGATTTCAATGAAGAACAAATCATGAAATGGTCTAAGAAGTTATTTGAAATTAAAAAAGAACGAGCAAAGGATTTTGGACGAAGAATAATTGGTAAATTTACCCAGGGTGGAAAATACGACAATGAAAAATACTCTTCGAGGTTGATCATAGACGTCGCTGAATACGATTTTATTGTAACGGATTTAACGAAACAAGGAAAACTTGTAAATCGTAAGGATGCTTTTCTATCCGATGGTGAGAAAATGGGTACGGTTGTTACCTACTGTGATGGATATAATTCCCAGTACACACATTTGAGAAGTTCTATGCTAGCCTATGCTTCTATTAATCTATTTTCGATGATAAATATATTTCCTAATACCGCGGTTAGAGTAGCCACTGATTCGATGTATACACACAATAAATACAAATCAGCTGTAGCGGCATTCACAGATCCCGAGGAAGCGTGGGGCGTTGGCGATTTAAAAAGGAAACGCTACATGAGTATCGTGAATCCGCAGACGTTACCATGGATGATAAATATCTTTCATGTAACCCCATTGAAATTCAATCAGAATTTTCTAATGCACCACCGGTATCATATCCAGTATGTCGATACAAGACAGTTTATTTAAACGGTTGTGGTGGGTCAGGAAAGACCACTCGTGCAATTGAATTATTTAGTCGGTCAACCATGATTGTGCTAACACCAACTCACAGACTCGCCAGAGAGATGATACAGCGAGGGGTAAATGCCTGTACTTACTACAGTTTTTTTCGATGGAAAGGCGATGAATGGACTCCTGAGCGTATGGGTGATAAATTCATTCCTGAAATCATAATTTGGGATGAAATATGCATAGTGTCATTAGATGTATTACAAACATTTCTTGAATGGTTGTTAAACAAAAACACAAAAGTCGTCATGTGCTGTGATCACGACCAACCACCACCATTTGTCGGTGCATCTCCACATGAATGGCTAAAGGGTTTTGTAGACTATTATGAAGAAATTAACACTGATTATAGATCACTTGATGAACGATTACGAGAATTCAAAGCGCTAATTAGATTACAACCGGATAAAATTCAATGCGAAATAGCCCGTGAAGTGATTTCAGAGACTCCCATGAATGATTTTTGGGAAACGTGGAAACCAAATGATTTGATAATTGCAAGTAGAAAAATAATCAGAGACACACTTCAGATGAAGTTATTTGAAACGCATAAAAAATTATTTACAACGCTTCCAATACCGTTATGTTATAGGCCCTCGGATACACGAAAGCAGAACATTGAAGTTGATATTCCAGGACAGCGTGAAAAACAAATTCTCGTATTAAATGATATTGTGCTGGTTGATATCAGCGTCGTTGAAGATGCATTACGTGCTAATAAATCCCCATGGACGTTTGGATACGCAGCGACGATACACTCCTCACAGGGATTGACTATCACAGACACAGCAGCAGAGAGGGTGAACCCAACAACGAGCGTGAAGCGTCGAAATCGTAAAAAAGCGTCGACAACCAAGCACAAACCCAACGAAAAGCGTCGAATCGTAAAAAAGCGTCGACAACCAACGCTTCCTCGTCTACGCCAGCGTCGTTGTCATCCACCCTCTCTGCTGCTACAGGTTAATAATTTTTGTACGAGTTTAACCGAATATTTGATCCAGTCCGATAATATATCGTGTTCGAGGATCATGTAAATTTATTGTTATAAATCCATACGGGGTTGACAGAGCGTTACTAAAGAAATTTCTAAATTGATTGAAGTCCATATCAGAGCACCATGTCTGCCAAATATTTCGTAACGTATGTGTATCAACGCCGTTAAACATAGCAAGAATATTACAGTTATCTCAGACCACTTTTGGAATCTGAGTGTATCGTTGAGTCACATATATCACGTCGGTGTTTTTATGCCTGCCTCTGGAAAAGATCCTAGCAGGATTTTTTTGATTGTCTAACATCACATCGTCGTATACGACTAAATTATTAATGTTCCCATCAAGGTCATCCACGGATGGTGCCTCGTCAATATCAGTTATAAAATCAATGGCGTTCTCACCGTTAATTTCTGATGAATTCTCGTTAAAATCCTTTAACACTTCATAACATCGTTGATCATCTACGCTAGGGGCAATTAAATACAACTTATCCCACTTCATCCATCTCATTATTAAATTGAGTAACAATTGCGTCTTGCCGGATCCAGATGGCCCGATTATAATCATCCGGATAGAGTTTGGTAGCGATGCATGATGCTTAACCGGTTATCTTGCTTTAGTCGCTGAAAAATCAATTATGTCCATGTTTCTATACATAAATTATGGATCTATATTGTGTGAAGTGTAAAACGCGTACTGGCACAGATGACTTGACGACGATTACAACTAGAAATAACCGATCAGCGCTTTCTGGTAAATGCGTGCAATGTGGTACAAAAAAATTTAGATTTATTTCTACAAAATCAAAGATTTTACAATCCGGAGATGTTTTTAAAAAAAACGAGGAGGTGATATCGCAGCCAAATTGGCAAAACTCCCTGGAACCCCATGGGCAAAGTACCCCGGAGAAAAGCACCTTCCAGGATATAGCTACTGTGGCCCCGGAACACGATTAGATATCAGACTTGATGATCAAATTCAGCCCCGACCCGGCGAGTATCCGATAAACGCCATTGATAAGGCCTGTCACGCTCATGATGTTGCATATAAAAGCAGCAATCTGCAACACAGGCATCTCGCAGATGTGAAATTAATTCATGCGTTAAATGTTATTCCTGATAAATCTTTGAAAGAAAAATTGGCTTCGTGGTTGGTAAAATCAGCTATGAAAGGCAAATTGATGATGGGTGCTGGTAATTAATAATATGGAATCTATTTATTATTCTCCGAGAGGATACTGGAGGGGTAACGCTGCAATCAATAAACTCGCTAACGCCGCAAAAGTGAAAAAGGCAACTGCGGCTAATTGGTTATCCAAACAGGCACTATGGCAGATTTATCTACCACCGCCTAAACAAATCAATTTTTCGCATTTTGATGTTACCGGACCCAATGAAGTTCATCAAGCTGATTTATTGTTTTTACCACATGACAACGGTTACAAATACGCGCTAACCGTAGTTGACGTTGCGAGTCGATACAAACAAGCAGAACCGCTAAAAACAAAGTCAGCTACTGAAGTAGCTTCTGCATTTGAAAAGATTTATCGAAAGGGTCCTCTGCGTTGGCCGAATCTGTTACAAGTTGATCCTGGCAAGGAATTTCAGGGTGCAGTGTTATCAGCGATGAAACATCATAATGTCACCATCAGACGAGGGCATACTGCGCTACATCGCGATCAGGCAATTGTTGAACGATTTAATCGGACTCTTGCTGAGCGGTTATTTGGATATCAATACGCGAAGGAGTTTATTCAGGATAAAAGATCCCGTGAATGGGTTAAGAGATTACCAGCTGTGATTACCGCGCTCAATAACGAGATTACTCGAACAATTAACATGAAACCTGTCAACGCGATTAAGAAAGCGTCCATACCAAAAATGGAAATCCAAGGAATTTCACAAAAAGATTTCAAAGAACCAATTCTTGGTAGTAATGTCACTGTGAGATATTTATACGAACCAGGAGAGCTTGAAGGTGGCAGAAAAAGGGCTACTGATCCTTTTTGGAGTGTTACTGCACACAAGATATCTACTATAACACGATCAACTGGTAGACCAGCAATCTATAAACTGGATTCAACTGCCCCTCAGCGGGGTTTTACACGCGAACAATTACAAGTGATTCCTGACGATACTCAATTGCCACCTCATGGTCTTAACTAGCACCCCTTCGTCTGTTGCACTCAAGACAAGTCAGCATAACATTATCGTTGGTATGACCAATGCTGCTATTCTTTCTGTCTACGGTAAATTGGCGAGGATCTTTATCCGAATACTGCCAACGCATTATACAATTGCAACTCGCGCAGTGATTATTCTGTTGTTGTTTCAGCGTAATTATTAATTTAGCATCAATGTCAAATTCTCTATTATTTTTTTTATCCTGTTGTTTATAACCGGAGAGTTTATTATTAATGATGCTAGCATCATCCATTGTAGTGTCATCATCGTCACCAATGATTTCATCATCGAAAACAACTCTTCGAAGTTGATTTAATCTCCTCACTCTGGATACTGCAAGATAGACTAAATTCGACCATTCGATGCGATTATCTACCATCCAAACAATTGTATCCGATATAGTCAATCCCTGTGAAGAATGTATCGTCGCTGCGTATCCTAGCGTCCACGGGGATTTATTAGCACGCCATGCATCTTCAACGACGCTGATATCAACCAGCACAATATCATTTAACACGAGAATCTGCTTTTCACTCTGCCCTGGAATATCAACTTCAATATTCTGCTTTCGTGTATCCGAAGGCCTATAACACAACGGTACTGAAAGTGTTGCAAATTTTTCTTTATGCGTTTCAAATAACTTCATCTGAAGTGTCTCTGACTATTTTTCTACTTGTTACTATCAAATCATTTGGTCTCCACGTTTCCCAAAAATCATTCATGGGAGTTTCTGGAATTATTTCACGCGCTATTTCACATTGGATTTTATCCGGCTGTAATCTAATCAGTGCTTTGAACTCGCGTAATTGTTCATCAAGTGATCTATAATCAGTAGTAATTTCTTCATAGTAGTCTACAAAACCCTTTAGCCATTCATGTGGAGATGCACCGACAAATGGTGGTGGTTGGCCGTGATCACCGCACATGACGACTTTTGTGTTTTTGTTTAACAACCATTCGAGAAATGTTTGTAATACTCTCAACGATACCGTGCATATTTCATCCCAAATTATGATTTCAGGAATGAATTTATCACCCATTCGATCAGGAGTCCATTCATCGCCTTTCCATCAAAAGAAACTTTGATAAGTACATGCATTTACCCCTCGCTGTATCATCTCTCTGGCGAGTCTGTGAGTCGGTGTTAACACAATCATATTTGACCGACGATATAATTCAATTGCACGAGTTGTCTTTCCTGACCCACCACAACCGTTTAAATAAACTGTCTTGTATCTACATATTGGATCAGATACCGGTGGTGCATTAGAAAATGATTGAATCTTATCACACTTTAAGTTTTTTTCATCCATGGTAACATCTGCCGATTCACAATACTCATGTAGTTTTTCCTTTTTAAATCGCCAACGTCCCCAGTTTTCCTCGGGATCTGTGAATTTAGCTACATCTGATTTGTATTTCTCGTGGATATAAATAGAATCAGTGGCTACTCTAACTGCGTTATTAGGAAATCTATTTATCATCGAAAATAAATTGATAGAAGCATAAGCTAGCAAAGAACTTCTCAGATGTGTGTACTGGGAATTATATCCATCACAATAGGTAACAACCGTACCCAATTTCTCACCATTGGATAGGAAAGCGTCTTTACGATTTACAAGTTTTCCCTGTTTCGTTAAATCCGTTACAATAAAATCGTATTCAGCGACGTCTATGATCAACCGCGAGGAATATTTTGCTTTGTCGTATCTTCCACCCTGGGTAAATTTACCGATTATTCTTCGTCCAAAATCTTTTGCTTGTTCTTTTTTAATTTCAAATAACTTCTTAGACCAATTCATGACTTCTTCCTCGCTGAAATCTGGAAAGTGTTTTCGCTGTTCGCTAATTATACGATCTAGATCGGGTTGTGGTAGCTAAACTTCTTTCTGAGCTCGATAGCATATAATAGCTTCGGAAACAATCAACGATTGTAACATCTCACAATCAATCATATATCGTAGTAACACTATTGGCATCCAGGCCTTTTCAGATATATGTCTACCAAGCCAAACATAACTACACTGATGTAACCCTGTAGCGAGTTTAAATGATATCACACGAGCGAATCCGGTTAAATCAAAATCAGGTAATGGCCCATTAATCGCAACACGAGTCATTTCATGCGTGGGGTGTCCAAATCGTTTAAAGTATTCAGCGGCTTCTCCATATCCAAGAAAACTCCCTGGATAACACGCAGCTATATCAATTGAAATCATACCATCACGTGAGTATTTTGTATTCCACAGTCCTCCATGACTAAATTCGACGCAACTCAATTTAACATCCTCGAGAAAATCACTTCGTGTTGGACGCCACGAGTTTTTTTCTCTTGCGAAGTGAGCTACCACTGATGGAATAGTAAAACTATCCGTGAGTAGTTTTTCATGGAAACTCTCCGGTGAAAAATCATTAGCGATTTTTCTCATTCTGTTATCTAATTCTTCAACGCGATATAATTCACCATTTGGTCTTACAAATTGATCAAATCCTATTTCGGGATCTTCATCACTTCTAAGTAACCACACTGACACAGGATCATCTTTACACAACGCATGAATAGCATCGAATAATTTCTCATTATAAAAAACATCTCCGACGAATTCCTCCGGGATATATCTCACGGTTCGTTCTCGTGGAAATATTGTTACTGCAGGTGTCCACGCGTGTTCGTTATGATCAATAATTTGTATTCCATCTCCAGTTTTGTTATATTTCGGTTCGTATAAAACTTCTCCGGTTATCGTCATTACTGATATTGGGAATCTTAATGATGTTTCTAATTTAGCTATATCAGAAATCTTTGCACCGTGCTGTTTCACTGTCAGTTCCCATTCGGTTATTTTCCTACGTCGCAGATCAGTTAGTTTATTTCCTCGGGATGCATTTGTGAAGTGTTCCATTACCCGTGTTGCTACACAATTCAGTGAACTAGAATATTTCATAGGAGCTACTTTTGCGATATCGGGTTTATCATTTAGCGGGTATATCCCATATACGATTGCTGTTACAGGATAAGATCTCTCGTAGTATGGTTTGTCGATTCCAGTTAGAATTCCTGGTTTGGAATCTCTACTCAGCGTGATTGTTTTTTTATCCTTGAGGATTGGTTGAAGTTTATCCCTGATAATCCATTTGCCTTCGGCTTCGATAATGAATTTTATTCTGAAAAAATACTTCCTTGAAAATCCCTTGGATTTCCCGCCAAGGTGTGAAATGATCTCAGCTGCTCTTTCATCATTCATGGTAGCATCAATGTTAGGTACATTGACATCCTCGTGTATAATTCGAAATGTCGACCAACAGTATGCTGCACCGTCTCGGTAGAATTCATTAAAACACTCCTTGATTTTACTTAGTATAGTTCTGTCACCGATTAGACGTTTTGGTGTATCAGAGACTCTATCGAGATTGAATTTAGTATTTCTCCAAGGTTCGATTTTCGATAATCTCTTGAACTCTTCCATGTTATAATTAAAACAAGGATTTAAATAGAAAAATATAGTATAATGAATCACTGCAAGTGGCTTATGATTGGATCAACAACCCCGTGTAACAAATCATGCAGAAGCGAATTCTGTGGGCATCATTTACAAAGCGTTCGGCGAAGAAGTTTTGGTCCTCTCCCATGCCTCCAATGTGGGGCTGGGGTAAGGGGAAAATCACAATTATGTCTCAGTTGCGGCGGCAAACGATACAGGGAACTAAAACGCTATTATGACAAACGAATCATTGACTCCGTCCTTGATAAAATCAATGACAAGGTCATCAAAACCCCTCAAGATTATATCCAGAGGTTTATAATTAAAGCAAATAATAAATTAGACAAAAAGTATTATTATACAAATGAGCCAAGATTTCAGACCTCACCCAGTGCTTGTTAATTATGAAGCATCCTGTGATGGTGTTATTAGAAATTGCAGACTAAAAAAACCGGTTGGACGGGTAAATAATAGAGGATACTTGACGTTTACAGCTGGGAAAAAGAGATATTATTGTCATCGATTCGTATACGAATGTCACAACGGATTGATCAAAGATGGCCTTGTGATTGATCATATCAATAATAACAAGACTGATAATTGTCTTTAGAATCTTCAAGCCGTCTCACAAAGTCAGAATGTAAAAAGGGGCGGGACAGGGACCTGTTAGTCATTTGGAAAGAGATCCGTCAAATCATTTGATACAGAAACCAACCAGGAGAAAATATTTCAGTCAATAAATGAAGCCAGTAGATATTTCGAAATTTGTAGTCCTTCAGTACAAAGAGTAGCAGAAGGAATTAAAAAATTAACTCTGTCAAAGAAAAATGATCATAAAATAAAATTTTCATATATCAAGGGGGATAAATCGTTCAATAATAAAGTCGCATGACAGAGTTACGTCCCCCAAGCTCTGCTTGGAGTTCAATTACTACTACGTGCACGCAGGATACAATTTTCATATATCAAGGGAGATAAATCGTACAATAATAAAATAGCATGACAGAGTTACGTCCCCCAAGCTCTGCTTAGAGTCCAATTAATATTACGATTAATTAATCATTTTACGATGAAACCAATGAAATACACGCTGTTATCTAACAACTATATTCTTTTGTTTAGTGTTGTATTCAAATATTTTGTCTCATTTAAATGTTTTGAAACAGCATTAATAAGTAATTCAAGGAAATATAATAACACACTCGTGAATCAACGCTGCTGTGTTAGTCACCTTATATAGCATATGAAAGGTAGAAAGCTGGGGCTTTCGAAGGCCAATGCGACCGATCAAAACTAACCAACGCCATTAACCCGGGCGTGTGGTTGTCTTTTGTTCACAATCATGCAACCGGGTTAATTTAATTGGGTTGCTTTTGATTGGTTGGTTGGCCGTAGAAAATCCGCCCCGTCGTTTCATGTTTGTGCTGTCTTGTGCCGTCCCAAATCATTACATCACAAATTCCATCATCGTTTCATTGGTTGTGAATGTCCTCCCAAGCATATCTTCTGGGCGGTCTAAGATGATGTTTGTCACCTTAGGCCTCCCCGCCGGAGATGTATGCTTTGGGGACATCGCAAATCCCATCCTTAATTAAGTTAATTAAGTACATGTTACGCCTACAATCTGCCGCAACACTCGAGCGGAGATATACGGCATTGTACTGTCCATTTATGTATGCCTAAAATCTGCCGCAACACTCGAGTGGAGATATACAACATTGTACTGTCCATTTATGTATGCCTAAAATCTGCCGCAACACTCGAGTGGAGATATACGGCATTGTACTGTCCTTCAAAAAACGGTCAAAAATGACCCCAAATTTTTTTTTAATAATTAGAGATACAGTATACTATATTTATATAAATATAAATAATGGATATCAAAGATGTAAATTCTATAATTGCTGAAATTTCAATTTTAAAAAATCGAGGGATAATATTATCTAAAGATCTCGACTGTGACAAGATTACCTCGGAATATGAAGATATTGAGTATCAGTCTAGTAAGGGTCGTTATGTTTTACCTAAAATGTACAGACTCGTGAAAGGAATTCAAAAGTCCATCTATGCTTGTTTGTACGGTAACGATATTGATGTATTCATAACGCTATTTAGCACCGTTGAAGCAATACGTCAAAAGCTCGGCCAAGAGTATCAAAAACGAGCTGAAATTAGTTCTAAGGTTCGTGATCTTAAAAAAATGTTAAACGAGAAAAAACCAGTATCTTAACCACGTGAGTGATAGACTTTCAGTAAATAATTTAAAAAATAATTTTTTTTTAGCGTTTTTTGTAACACTCACATGGGATTTTCTCCTGAAAGGATACTCAGCAGTTTGGGCCTGCTTATGCAGTTATGTGCATAATGGATGATCTGGTTGTGATAGCAAGTAATTACCGCGACGCCTCCATTTTCACGTAGTTGTTGTTGTTGCCGCGTCGTCAACACAAATCGTTCATCGCCGTTCTCAGATATTACAATTCTGAAACCCCCAGCGATGTTATTTCTGAAACATTCGCGGATAGCGTCGTACAGTTTAACCCTGTCGGAGATGGATACGTTAGCTTGATAGTACATTTTATTTAATAACTAAGTTATTTAATAACTAAGCTTTTAATTGTGATGGAAACCCAAAGGGTTTTACATTTGAAAAATTAGTTCACAAACAATATATGGTAGGTGAATCGCTTACAACTAGATTAGCCCGAGAGCGGCTAGCAGCAATTAAAAAGTTTATACCGGTTCGAGACAGACTTCGTGAGAAACTTCAACAACGACAACAAGCTCAGACTGACTTTTCTGTTTCAAGTGAACAACTGTTCGCCTCGGTAACTAAGGCGACCAGCGATGTGAAAACAGCAACTGAACGAGCAATATTTGGAGATATTCCTGAGGAAGGCAAGCGACGAGAAGTGCCTGTTCTTGGTGTGCTTGAAAAGATAGCAGCCGAGACCGGAGAAACACGCGCAGGGATACAACAGCTATCCAGTGATATAAAAACTCGACGCGAAATTGAAGAACTCGAAGAACAACAAGGTGCAGCTGAACCACAACCTGTTGATGTCGTCACCCCAAGAGGTGTTTCCTTTATAGACAAACTCACCGAAGGAGCTATAATACAAATCAAACGATTTCAATTAATAAAACCCGAACATTATATAACTTTTGGTGATTTTGCCGCCAAAAGCTTTCATTCTAGAAAGGACTTTTTAAAAGACGAGTATAAAGACAGTAAAATAGGCCGAGATGAATGGGTTAATTGGTTGTATAAAACGAATAAGGGGATTACTGGTAATTTGAAAAAAGATACAATAGAGTACAGATCTTTTAAAGTAGGAGTTGATAGTTATGGTATACAAAAACAACAAGAACGAGAAAAACACAGTCGAAGCCGACAAAAGTAATTACTTGATGATAGTCAGGGCGCAACTGGTACAACTGAGAAAACAAGCGGAAAAGGATATTCGATTAAAAATCCAAAGGATTTCAACACTGGAGTCTTTGACTCTACTGTGACATGCCCTGGTAACATTCTCAGTGATATATCACGACTGGAGGTTCTCATCGGGGGTAAGCGAGCCGGAAACAACTCACCGGAAATAATTAATGAGGCTGCTGATATCTGTAGACGATTATTTGCCGGCGGTATCATGGACATTAATGTATATCGAGAACTCATTGCTGAATTAGTTGAAAATCACAAAGATACCCATGGTTATTACAGCGATTGATCACTAATTGAAAAATTACTAGTTTTAATAACAAGATGATTATACACTACAACCATGATAAACCCGTAAGCGTCTACGTGGTGAACTCACGATTGCCTGTTTATAGAGCATATTACGGAGATGGTTTCGGCAATACCATTGCGGGGTTATTTACAAGAATGGCTCCCAAGGTGGCGCCGTTAGCTAAACAATTATCAATGAAAGCCATTGATGTAATTCGTGATAAGGGTGTTGGCAAAATCGGAGATTTCGTTGGAGATCTCGCCGGAAAAGCGTTTTCAACTGCGAAGAATAAAATAACATCATTAGTAAAATCACGAAGTGATTTACGAAAACAGAAACCGTTACCGTCTACAGCGGAAATGCCTGCAAGTGTTAGTAAAATTATAAATAACGCAGTAGATGAAAAACTAGCGCAATTGACTTCGTCAATAGTGGCTGCTTCGGTGACTCCGTCGCCACCGGTAACAGATAGCGCTATCATGAACGCGATAGCAGGAAGTGGTTTGAAACGAAAACGAAATTAGAAGAATTTTCAACGACGATGATTATAAAGAGTTAAAACGCTAGCGTTAAACTCTTCGAGTTTCACAATTGAAAGCACTAAATAATAATAATAATCATGTTAAAACGAACAGCTGATCCCGCGCTTGATATGGAAGCCAAAGTAGGCAAAGACGATTTCGTCCGCGATTATCAATACTATTCCTATCATGCAATACAACCCGACCTACGATCGCGAATTGAACTACAAGTTCAAGATACCAGTAAATACTTTTTGCCATGTGAAGCATTTATTGAAGTAGAAGGAAAACTTGTAACAAATGTTGCAGCTGATACCCCATTTGCAGATGGTGCCAAAGTCGGCTTAGTCAATAATGGTATCATGGCGCTATTTGACAGTGCAAAATATCTCATTGATGGAAAAGAAATTGAATCGATAGACCGTGATGTTGATGTTGCAACAACAATAATCGGATTAGCAAGATACTCCGATGATTATACAAGGTCTGCTGGTCCATCTATGATGTTTGCTAAGGATACTTCTGATCATCCTGAAAACGTTCAGTATTCTAGGGTAAAGGCGACACGAGATACCGCAGTTGATCCAGCACCAGCCGGATATACTAGACCGGCCGCAGATTTTGATGTCATAACTGCCACCATTCCTAATTTCAATTTAGGATTTGCAACACGAGTAGCAACGTTGCAAGGACAGCAGCGATATTTTTCATGTGCGATTCCACTCCATCACATATTTGGATTCTGCAGAAATGTCAGAAAAGTCATCTATGGAGCCAAACACACAATCGCATTAGTGCGAAAAGGCGATGACACTGATGCAATTTGGCGTACTGGTGCCGCTGATGGTAAAGTTGTTTTGAGTAAAATAGTATTGTGGATGCCAGTAATGACACCATCAATTACCAGAGAAGAGCGGCTACTTTCATTTATGGAAACAGGCGGCAAATCATTGCTAAGTTGGCTAACAACAACGACTGATGTCAAACAGGATAGTGTTGCTGGTACATTTACATGGCACCTGGCATCAAAACAAGGCGTTTGAGCTCCACGTCATATATTTAAAGCTCTACAGAATAGGAATCGATTAGGTTCCCAAGAACGCAGTCATATGATATTTGATCGATTAGGGGTAAGTGAGGTTTCACTGAGAATAAACGGACAACAAGAACCATCTGAGGATATACAGCTTGATTACGAAAACAACCATATAGCACGTGTGTATCATCGGATGCTGTCATTTATGGGTCGTGATCAAAATGTTGATACCGGTTTGCAAATATCGCAACTTGATTTTAAAAACCTATATCCGATTTATTACTTTTCGCTGGAGCATCTTGATTTAACAAGGCAATCCGTCGTTGACATACATTTTAGGGCTCGTATAGATCCTGGTGGTGTTAATTAGAGAGCGGTTGCTGTCATTCTCAGCGACAAATCAATGTTGTTAGAAGGTGTTGGTGGACGAATGAGACTTATTGATGCACCAGTGGAAAATATGTAAATGAAACTTGAAGAGTTTCCAATTAGATCAATTGAAAGCATAAATGTGTTTTACAATAAAATGACATATAGCGTTGTTAGTGTCAATCTGACTGATGGTCAGGTCAAGAAATTGCGATCAAAATCCGCTAAAGAATGTGGAACCACAATAACGTTAAAACCAGCGCAGATGTCCGGCAGTACACATAAAATATCACTGACGGATCGTCAAATAAAACATTTCAATGATGCGCTAAAGAAACGGCGAGGGGTTCAAATTGTATTTTCAAAGGCTGCAGTCGCGAACATGATAAAATCAGGTGGTATATTTCCATTGTTAGCTGCAATACCAGCATTGATTGCAGCGGCTGCCCCAGCAGTGGTGAAAGCGGCAGCGTTGGGAGCCGTTGGGACCGCGGCAGGGATGGCGTTGAAAAAGGCAACTGGGAAAGGATATAAAAAAAGGGAAAGGGTCTAAGACTACCAGGAACCCCGTATTCATGGTACAGCGGGAGATCCGTTCACGGATCCGGCCTAAGAATACCAGGAACGGTTTATTAATTCAGAAATCTTCGATTTCCAACCCAATTGTTCCCATGTCCAATTTTGATTTAATTGATGCTGCTAAAACACTAGCGATAAAAAACTTCAGAGGGGTTTTTATGAGAGATCAATTACCGAGAAAACCTAAACGCGTCGAAACCGGTATCATCAATCTTGATAACAGTAACGGATCGGGAACTCACTGGGTTGCATACGCGATTGATCCACGTGGGATTGTCTATTTCGATTCATATGGGTTAGCTCCGCCAAGAGAGTTTATGCGGTATATAAATTCTTCGATGAAACTCAAAGAGTTTCCGATTTTTTATTCCACGCTGCCAACACAACAATTAAATGATCCACCGATATGCGGCCGTGAAGTATTAAATGTCCTCGCGGAGATTTCATCGTCACAGAAACCACCTCATCTGGTTGTAAATAAATACACGAGTGGGAAATTACAAGGTAATTTTAGAGAATCAATAAATTGAAAATACTAGAGTCTTTACAATAATGATTAATATTTGGGGACAATCTCTGTCAATGTCGGAACCCACCGCGAAAACATCTGCGGGTTCTATCGAGGATGTAAAAAAAATAATTAAAAATGAAATCGCTGAGACGTTAAATTTAGTAAATGTTGACCCGAACGAAATAGTTGTATTTCAAGACAAACAGGGTAAATTGAAAAGCAGTGATGTGTCTTTGGATGACATTTTAATACGACAACACGACGCCGCTGAAAACTCTATTGCGTTGTATTCCAACGGTGGACGACTTAAACCAGGCGCACTTGTGTCTACGATCACCGATGCGATTGCCGCCCACGACAACACGATTGAAGCCCACGACAACACGATTGCCACCCACGGCCGTGAGCTGGATGATTATATACGAGGTTATAATAGTTTTCGCAAAAAATTCGTACATAAATTCTTTGGAACCCCGCTTGTGGTTGGCATGACTCTCGCTGAAATTAAAAACTATCTATCGCTATTCTTTTTTAACAAGGACGCGGGAAGGGTGATGAATGAAGATGAAATCAAGGCAAATTATCTCGATATTTACAATGATATTTCTAAAATAATAGAAAATCTTGAGCGGGTACAAAAACCCACCAACGACGTCGTTAGTAAGTTTTTTGGATCCCCACCTGTGGCAGACTCGACTCTCGCTGAAATTAGCGAGTTTATTATCAGGCATACTCACAATGCCTACGTCGCTAATAATTTCTTTGGTGTCCCAGATACATCTACGATGACTCTCAACGATATTATTAGGTTTATGGTGAGACAAGCAACACTTAAGAACATCGTTGATAAATTTTTAGGGAGAACACGCGAATCTGAAACAACATCGTTGACAGGCATGACTCTCGTGGAAATTAAAAGCGCGTTTGACGAACAAAAATCCACTAACGAGTTTGTTAAAAATTTCTTTAAGGGGTCTGAAAGTAACAGCGTCGATACGACATATAGTCGTATCGTCGAGCATTATGGCGTCCAAACAAGTTCTGGATTTAACGACCTTTTGACTTCATTTTTTTATAGGCCATGATAAAAAAATACTAAAAAAAAAAACGAAATCGAAAAAACCTATCTCGACGTCCTCAACGAGTTTGTTAAACGAGACTCAACGTTCGATTTAGTACAAAAACCAATCAATGATGCTGTTGTTAAGTTCTTTGGTCCCATCCACAACACGATTACTCGAGAAACGTTGGCAACCCTAAACCTCGATAAAATTAAGCACAGGCTTAACGAACTTAACAACGTCGCTAATGGGTTCTTTGGAGACTCGCGTAACGTGGAAATATCTCTCACGGAAATTAAGCGCGTGCTTGACGAACAAAAACTCATCAACGAGTTTGTTAAAAATTTCTTTGAGGGTTCTAAAAGTAGCCATAACACGACGACATATTCTCAACTCCACGGGAATTATATAATCCAAAAAGGTATAGAATCTAACTTACTTTTGATTTCATTTTTTAAACGCCGCGATGGAACGGTGATAAAAGCTACCGTAATCAAAAAAACCTATCTCGACGTCATCGACGATATTGCTAAACTACGAGAAGATTTTGAAAAGGTAAAAATTCCGCATCCAGACATAGGCGTTAAAAATATCGTGTATAAGGTCAATCATGGGACCTTTGATTGGGTAAAAAACTCTAATGCTAAATTGAAAGTCACTAACGTGAAGTGGCCCCATGGTATCTACAGGATGACGTTAATCTCTAACAATCAATTTAATATCATCGTGAAAGGTAAAACCTACTTTGGTGGCACCGCGACAGTAATTATCGCGGGGGAAGAAGAAGAATTAGATTATCGCGGTTGATAACACCATCAGATCAACAATAACCTGGTGTTTAGAATTCGTAGGTGAAGTAGACATCCCCTGATCTACTACCCGGAAGATGGCTAATAATTGAAAACACTAGCGGGTTTAAAATAACAATGTCAACAACAATGTCAACAACAATGTCGATGAAATCAATTGAACCGATAATAGTCCCGTTGACGGAGTCAGCGGTATCACAATCGCAGATGACGCCGTCATCGCAATATCGATTCAACACCGTGAAAGAGTTTTCCGCGAACTTGAAATCACTTTCTGAGCGTTATCGTGAAAAAATGAAAAAATACCGACGCAGCGTAGCAATCATCGACATCACCGTGTACTCGGTGTCCGGTGTGATGGCCAGCGCTGGGGTTATTATGTCGACGGTGACCATGATGGCTCCGATTGCAGTTCCAATTGCTATCTCCGTGGCAACAACAATCGCGGCAGTCGCCCGCGATAACTAAAAAATTATCATCGTGTTCGCAGAAAAAACTCAGTGATTATACAGCTCGGTACAGGGTGGTATTTGACGCGTACTCGAAATTATCCGAGTTGATCTCGCTGTCGATAGATAATTCAGTGATATCTGATGTTGAATTTTCCACGATGACCCAGTTGTATAACTCCGCGATGTTGAAATTGGAAATTGAAGACAGCGTTAACAATAATGTCACTACAATTCAACGAACTGCAACTGCTTCAACGAATCGCGGAGAATACCACTCCGATACGAACAAGCGTGATATCAATAACATCAACAACCCCTGAATTTAGTGTGAACTTCCCTTCTCCGATTCCAGTGCGTGAGATAGCGCTGGCAAAATTACGAGTGTATCATAGCTGGCCTAATATCTGATCGGTTGCATTTGGCGGTCAGCAACTTAATAACGCACTGGTGTTTTCGTAAAAGAATAAACCCGATGGTACTCCAGCGTGGGAAACTGTTTCGTTACCAACTGGGTCGTACCAAATTGAGCAAATCGATGCTGAAATTCAGCGTAGAATAAAATCAATTACTGAAAAAGAATCAAAATAGCTATTAAACTTCATGAACCGACGCTCTCGTCGTCGATCGAAATAAGCACAGAGGGATACATTGTAGATATCTATAACAGCTCGTTAAGAACAGTGTTAGGATGGCCTGAAAAACCACCGGAAAAATCCACCGCCGACTTAACCACGGACGTAAAATCATATCATGAAATCAATCCAAGTTATCGAGATTATTTATCTGATATAAGAAAAGGAAGAATCGGCGATAGATTTATATTTACCAACAAAGACACATTGCAATGGGATTTTATCATTAAAAGAACAGCCGACTCATCTGTTACTATTTCATTTACGCTAACTGACGTCCGTGGTTATTTTAATGAAATTAAACAATTATATGACACACAACTAGAACAACTACGGAAAACAAAATTGCAAAAACACGTTGAAATAATAAATCAACTTATATCTGACATGGAATATATCTATGAACTAATTATTCAAACAATAAATAATGACAACAGCGACAATAAACAACGATTCCTAACCGATTACAATATCACATAGGCCGATCTGCGTAATTTCAAGTTTCCCAAATACAACGCTGATGAACTAGCAAAAATTGTTAAAACCGATATCAAGGCGCTACAAAAATCAGATTCAACTGTCCTCAGGTATAATAATGATCCAGATGGTGGCGGTAGGCATATTGCCCCGCATAATGTAAATATATCCTCAGTGATTGCGCTCAATTTAGTATGTGATGTAATTGAAGGAAGCTATCAAATTAATCTAGAGCAATCAAATCAAGCTCAGCAGGGATATATTCTTTATTCGTTTGCACCAACAGCTCCTCCAGGATACCTAATTATTGAAAACCCAATTAATCCTGTCTACATGCGATGCCATAATAATTCGTTAACGAGAATTAATTTCCGACTCACCGACCAGTCAAATAATTTAATTGATCTACAAGAGGAGGTGTTAGCGATTAGTTTGTTTGTGAAATCATAAATGATTTTCGTCCTAAAGACTGGATCAAATATTCGGTTAAACTCGTACAAAAATTATTAACCTGTAGCAGCAGAGAGGGTGGATGACAACGACGCTGGCGTAGACGAGGAATCGTTGGTTGTCGACGCTTTTTTACGATTCGACGATTTTCTTTGGGTTTGTGCTTGGTTGTCGACGCTTTTTTACGATTTCGACGCTTCACGCTCGTTGTAGGGTTCACCCTCTGTGCTGCTGACACAATTGTTTGGATGGTAGATAATCGCATCGAATGGTCGAATTTAGTCTATTTTGCAGTATCCAGAGTACGAAAAATAAATTAGCTTAGAAGAATTGTCCTTGAAAATCCTAATGACAATGCAATAAGTGATACTGTCAGCGCTGACAGCGTCAAGGACATAATCAGACAAAAAACTTTCAGGTTATAAACAGCAGGATAAAAAAAAATAGAGAATTTGATATTGATGTTGAATTAATAATGACGTTGAAACAGCAACAGAATAATCACTGCGTGAGTTGCAATTGTGTAATGAATTGGTGTTGGTCAGATAGGGATTCTCGACAATTTACCGTGGATAGAAAAAATAGCAGTATTGGTCATACAAAAGATAATGTGATGCTAACATGTCTTGAGTCCAACAGGCGCCGGGGTGCCAGCACAATGCCTCTGGGAGGTGCTAGTTAAGACCCCGTGGTGGTAATCGAGTATCCTCGGGTATTACTTGCAGTTGTTGGCGAGTGAATCCTCGTTGAGGGGCAGTTGAATCCAGTCTATAGATTGCTGGTCTACCAGTTTATCGTGTTATGCTGGATATTGTATGCGCGGTAACACTCCAAATAGGATCAGTAGCCCTTTTTGTGCCACCTTCCAGCTCTCCTGGTTCGTATAAATACCTAACAGTGACATTACTACCAAGAATGGGCTGAGAAATGCTAGAATCCTCTTGTGAAATCCCTTGAATTTCCATTTTAGGTATAGACTTCTTTTTAATCGCGTTGATAGGTTTCATGTGAATTGTTCTAGCAATCTCGTTATTCAGTGCGGTAATCACAGCTGGTAACCTTTTGACCCATTCACGGGATCGCTTTTCTTGGATGAATTCTTTTGCGTATTGATATCCAAATAACCGCTCAGCAATCGTCCGATTAAACCGTTCAACATTTGCCTGATCGCGATGTAATGCAGTATGCCCCCGTCTGATGGTGACATTGTGATGTTTCATTGTAGATGCAACCACACCTTGAAATTCCTTGCCAGGATCAACTTGTAACAGATTTGGCCAGTGCAGAGGACCTCGTCTATAAATCCTTTCAAATGCAGAAGCGACTTCAGTTGATGATTTTGTTTTTAGCGGTTCTGCTTCTTTGTATCGACTCGCAACATGAACTACGGTTAACGCGTATTTGCAACCACGATCATGTGGCAAACATAATATATCAGCCTGATGAACTTCATTAGGGACAGTCACATCAAAATGCGAGTAATTAATTTGTTTAGGCGCTGGTAGATAAATTTGCCATATAGCCTGTTTGGATAACCAATTAGCCGCAGTGGCCTTTTTCACTTTTGCGGCGTTGGCGAGTTTATTGATTGCAGCGCTACCCCTCCAGTATCCTTTTGGAGAATAATAAATAGATTCCATGTTGTTATTAACTACCGGCACCTAACATCAATTTGCTTTTCATAGCCGATTTTATCAAAAATGAAGCTAATTTTTCTTTGAAGGATTTACCAGGAATAGCATTTAATGCATGAATTAATTTCACATCCGCGAGATGTCTGTTTTGCAGATTGCTGCTTTTATACGCAACATCATGAGCATGACACGCCTTATCAATAGCGTTTATCGGATACTCGCCGGGTCGGGGCAGATTTTGATCATCAAGTCTGATATCTAATCGTGTTCCGGGGCCACAGTAGCTATATCCTGGAAGGTGCTTTTCTCCTGGATACTTTGCCCATGGGGTTCCAGGAGCTTTGCCAATTTGGCTGCGATATCACCTCCTCGTTTTCTTTTAAAACATCTCCGGATTTCATAGAAACAAATCTAAATTTTTTTGTACCACATGTTGCACATTTACCAGTTAGTGCTGATCTGTTATTTTAAGTTGTAATCGTCATCACATCATTTGTGTTAGTACGCGTTTTACACTTCACAGAATATAGATCCATACTTTATGTATAGAGATATGGATATATTTGATTTTCAGCGACTAAAACAAGAGAACCGGTTAAGCATCACGCAGCGCTACCCAACTCTATCCGCGCAATTATAATCGGGCCATCTGGATCCGGCAAGACGCAATTGTTGCTCAATTTAATAGTGAGATGGATGAAGTGGGATAAGTTGTATTTAATTGCCCCTAGCGAAGATGATCAACGATGCTATGAAGTGTTAAAGGATTTTAACGAGAATGCATCAGAAATTAAGGGTGAGAACGCCATCGATTTTATAACTGATATTGACGAGGCACCATCCGTGGATGACCTTGATGGGAACATTAACAATTTAGTAGTATACGACGATGTGATGTTAGACAATCAACAAAACCCAGCTAGAATATTTTCCCGAGGCAGGCATAAAAACACTGACGTGATATATGTCACTCAACGATACTCAGATTCCAAAACTGATCAGAGATAACTGCAATATTCTTGCTGTGTTTAACGGCGTTGATACACATACGTTACGAAATATTTGGCAGACATGGTGTTCCGATATGGACTTCAATCAATTTAAAAATTTCTTTAGTAACGCTCAGTCGACCCCGCACGGATTTATAACAATAAATTTACATGATCCTCGGACTCGATATCGTATCGGACTGGATCAAATATTCGGTTGAAATCATTTATTATTTTTGCTAACCAGAACTGAAAGCTTTAGCAGCAGAGAGGGTGAATGACAACAACGTTGCGACCAAAATTGATTGAAAAATCGCAAAGTCTCCGTTTGCCAAATGGAGACATTCTTTTTTGGGGTTAAAATATGAGATTTCGAAGGAAGGCTCTATTTTTTGTTTTGAGAATTCAATCGATTTTTTGTCTGAAAAGGTTGTAGGGTTCGCCCTCTCTGCTGCTCCAATTAACAGACAGACAGACAGACAGTCTAGTGAAATCATTCATTACAAGAAAAAAGATCTAATGATACTACAACCTCCTCAAACAAACTTGTGGCACATACCCCAAATAATATGAATTGATTTCTGTCTGCCATTTTGAATTTCTAGCCATTATTGCAGATTTAGCATCTTGCTTTATATAGGTATTAAATATCAATTATCAGTTTGTGAAAATCAAAAATCTTCTCAAAGTAAAATATCAAAGTTGAAATCTATGTCGATTATTGGAAAATCGCTCTTAGTGTAAAATTCTCAGAGAATAGAACAAAGTTTATTAGCAGGTGAATTGATCAAAGAAAATATATCAAGTTTTATTACATTGTACTGATTATAATGGTTAAATCTTATTAGAAAAATATCTGAGAACCAAACTGATTGTAATGGTTAAAACTTCTGATAAAATATCTGAGTACCAATCTGATTATAATGGTTAAATCTTATTACAAAATATCTGAGTACCAAACTGATGCAAAGAGTAGCATTCTTGTTTTGGGTCAAATATGAAATTCATCCATAAAGACCATGGAGTATGGATCAAAGAACACCTGGTGCATCTAAAACAAATTATTTTAAAAATAAGGTAGTTAAACGTTACTGACAAAAGCTTAAACATTTGAATATAAAATGATAAATGATATAGCCAAAGTTGAATTTTAGATAATATAAATTGTCACTTATTGAAAGAGTAAAATATAAGAATAATTATGAAGAATGAAAATTGGAAAAATTTTTACCCTAGTAAAGCTTTAATACAAATTCTGAATCAGTAGAACAGGAAATATTGTTATTTTATGCTAACTGCAAATGGTCACTAACATCTTAAACAAAAAACAAAGAAAATGTTTCACATGAGAATATTAATAAATTCCTAATGTACTGTTTGAAGTTTTTACTTGATAGATTAGAATACATGATAAATGTAAAAGTTTGTACTTGATAGATTATAATACATGATAAATGTAAAAAATTTTACTTGATAGATTAGAATACATGATAAATGTAAAAAAATTTACTTGATAGATTAGAATACATGATAAATGTAAAAAAGTTTACTTGATAGATTAGAATACATGATAAATGTAAAAGTTTTTACTTGATAGATTAGAATACATGATAAATGTAAAAGTTTTTACTTGATAGATTAGAATACATGATAAATGTAAAAGTTTTTACTTGATAGATTAGAATACATGATAAATGTAAATGTTTTTACTTGATAGATTAGAATACATGATAAATGTAAACGTTTTTACTTGATAGATTAGAATACATGATAAATGTAAAAAATTTTACTTGATAGATTGTAATACATGATAAATGTAAAAAATTTTACTTGATAGATTAGAATACATGATAAATGTAAAAGTTTTTACTTGATAGATTAGAATACATGATAAATGTAAAAGTTTTTACTTGATAGATTAGAATACATGATAAATGTAAAAGTTTGTACTTGATAGATTAGAATACATGATAAATGTAAATGTTTTTACTTGATAGATTAGAATACATGATAAATGTAAAAGTTTTTACTTGATAGATTAGAATACATGATAAATGTAAATGTTTTTACTTGATAGATTAGAATACATGATAAATGTAAAAGTTTGTACTTGATAGATTAGAATACATGATAAATGTAAATGTTTTTACTTGATAGATTAGAATACATGATAAATGTAAACGTTTTTACTTGATAGATTAGAATACATGATAAATGTAAACGTTTTTACTTGATAGATTAGAATACATGATAAATGTAAAAGTTTTTACTTGATAGATTAGAATACATGATAAATGTAAAAGTTTTTACTTGATAGATTAGAATACATGATAAATGTAAAAGTTTTTACTTGATAGATTAGAATACATGATAAATGTAAAAGTTTTTACTTGACAGATTAGAATACATGATAAATGTAAAAGTTTTTACTTGATAGATTAGAATACATGATAAATGTAAAAGTTTTTACTTGACAGATTAGAATACATGATAAATGTAAAAGTTTTTACTTGATAGATTAGAATACATGATAAATGTAAAAGTTTTTACTTGATAGATTAGAATACATGATAAATGTAAAAGTTTAACCATACAGATGCTAATTTTATTCATTATTTAATCTATGTATGCTAGTTATTTTCCATATAAGGAAAGAAAGCATCAGTTAGGTGCCTAATTTGTCCATCATGTTATGTGAATTACAAGTTATAGATAGCAAGGTTATAACAAGCAATATTTTTTAAAGGAAAACTGACAGTTATATTCCAATTATTATTTCACTGACAGTTATATTCCAATTATTATGTCACTGACAGTTATATTCCAGTTGTTATCACTGACAGTTATAATCCAATTGTTATATCACTTACAGTTATGTAAAAATTGTTATATCACTGACAGTTATATTCCAATTGTTATATCACTTACAGTTATATTCCAATTGTTATATCACTTACAATTATATTCCAATTGTTATGTCATTGAAGATTAGGGATACTAGACAATTTGATCCATAATGATTTTGATGTGAAAATGAAACATTAAATATTTGTCTCAAAGGATTGACATAAAAGCATATTTTGATGAATTTACCCCACCCCCACCAAAATTATTATTTTATCTGGCATCATGTTACCTCCATACCTGTAATGAATCTGACAGCTTGGGACATTATTTACCCCCACCCCACCCCCAATATTATTTTATCTGGCATCATGTTACCTCCATACCTGTAATGAATCTGACAGCTCGGGACATTATTTACCCCCACCCCACCCCCAATATTATTTTATTTGGCTACATGTTACTTCCATACCTGTAATGAATCTGATGGCTCAGGACATTATTTACCCAGACCAAACCCCCAATATTATTTTATCTGGCATCATGTTACCTCAATACCTGTAATCAAACTGACAGCTCGGGACATTATTTACCCAGACCACACCCCCAATATTATTTTATTTGGCTACATGTTACTTCCATGCCTGTAATGAATCTGATGGCTCGGGACATTATTTACCCCCACCCCACCCCCAATATTATTTTATGTGGCATCATGTTTCTTCAATACCTGTAATGATTCTGATGGCTCAGGATATTATTTACCCCCACACCACCCCCACTATTATTGTATCTGGCATCATGTTACCTCCATACCTGTAATGAATCTGACTGCTCGGTACATTACTCATATGCATATTTAAGTAAAGTGGCTCACTCTCTTTTAAAGGTGTAATTATTCTCATGGTCTGGATGATAATTAAATAATAATTATTCCATTAAACATATTTATATTTGTATTACTTACAACGTACAAAATGATCAGTTCCATGACATATTTCAAGTCACAGTTCTTCACGGTTCAGGAAAATTGTCACTCTGTGGAAAGAGCAAAACCATATGCATATATTTAATGAAGACATTCAACATTACTCTAAACTTAAATATAACTAAGAAAAAGTTATTCTATTCAACTACCCCCGCAAACTCCATTGTTAAAAATAGTATGCTGTAACATATGCAAGTTAAATTAATTTTCAAAAATAACTATTATTATTACCTACTAAGTAATACCTTTGCAATGATTAAGAAATATTGGAATAATGTTTTAATAGCAACCAGCTTTCTTTCCTCTACCTAAACAGTTTGAATTATTTTTATAGTGCACTCTTCACATGTCTTTCTGTACAACAATTATCTATCTATAAATCTATCTACCTATATAACATCCATATCTATCTATCTATCTATCTATCTATCTATCTATCTATCTATCTATCTATCTATCTATCTATCTATCTATCTATCTATCTGCATATTGATTGAAGGATTAGAGTAGATATCAGACACATTTCTAGTGCATAACCTGAAGAGGGATCAGACCTGCTTTTGGGTCCACACTTAGAAATGGATTAGGTCCAAATTCTAAAGCTATTATAGGTTTGAAGTGTACAAGGAAACAGTAAATGAGACATCCTATTACAGACCCTAGGTTGGGCCCCTCTGTTGGGAACTTGATCCTGACTTATACCATGGAAATTGTTAAGATCTCAATCCTAGATCTATATCATATACTTTAAACTGACAAACTTATATATATATATATATATATATATATATATATATATATATATATATATATATATATATATATATATATATATATATATTACACAAGCCGTCATCCATTGTGTAAAAAATTGCAAGGGACAGTTTGTCCACATACTTTGTTATGAAAATGTGGAATCAGAGTGCATGAACAATGCATTATTTTGGATAAAGTATTTTCAAATTATTCAGCTTGGTGAGTTTTACTGAAACTAAGCTATTGGCTGGATGATGTGTTGTAAAATCAGAACTGTGTTCTTGAAGGATACATTTAATGCACTATCTGTAGCTGTATATCTTGACGTTATGTTTTCACATGGCATTTTCATGGACATATCTGTCTGGCCATGTGTCAGTTATCAGTATAATATCATGTATGTCAGTTATCAGTCTAATATCATGTATATCAGTTATCAGTATAATATCATGTATGTCAGTTATCAGTATAATATCATGTATGTCAGTTATCAGTATAATATCATGTATGTCAGTTATCAGTATAATATCATGTATGTCAGTTATCAGTATAATATCATGTATGTCAGTTATCAGTATAATATCATGCATGTCATACAGAATGTTTTGTTAAAAATCATAGAATAGAATGCATGTTTTCTCTGTACAGGTTGAAGGTGAATCATACATCATATGTACCTATCAGCAAGATCAAAGTTTTCTTAGGACTGGTAGTTTAATTAAACTTATATTTAAATTACAACTTATAAATTTATGTTTGTGGTATGTTGATCAAGGTCCATATTATCTATTGTTTATTCTAGCATGTAGCTCACAAAGGACAGTAAAATAAAAAAGGTATTCATGCATCATGACCTAGTGTAATATAAAACTTGTATTATCCAATTTTAAAGATCAATGTTATTTGTCATGGTAGTTAATAACAGTTAAAACAAATACCAAAAAAGTATATTTAATGATATCTTGTACCACTATCAATATTCTATCTGCAAAATTAACAGTCATTAAATGATATGCTTTATTGTGAGTAGTTGTATCCAACACTGTACAACTTTACAGTCATCCCATGATATGTTTTCTTGTGAGCAGTTGTATCCAACATTGTACAACTTTACAGTCATCCCATGATATGCTTTCTTGTGAGTAGTTGTATCCAACACTGTACAACTTTACAGTCATCCCATGATATGCTTTATTGTGAGTAGTTGTATCCAACACTGTACAACATTACAGTCATCCCATGATATGCTTTCTTGTGAGTAGTTGTACAACTTTACAGTCATCCCATGATATGTTTTCTTGTGAGTAGTTGTATCCAACATTGTACAACTTTACAGTCATCCCATGATATGCTTTCTTGTGAGTAGTTGTATTCAACACAGAACACCTTTACAGTCATCCCATGATATGCTTTCTTGTGAGTAGTTGTACAACTTTACAGTCATCCCATGATATGCTTTCTTGTAATAAGTTGTACAACTTTACAGTCATCCCATGATATGCTTTCTAGTGAGTAGTTGTATCCAACACTGTACAACTTTACAGTCATCCCATGATATGCTTTCTTGTGAGTAGTTGTACATCTTTACAGTCATCCCATGATATGCTTTCTTGTGAGTAGTTGTATCCAACACTGTACAACTTTACAGTCATCCCATGATATGCTTTCTTGTGAGTAGTTGTATTCTGTATGTTCAGTATTTATTTATCCAGACTGTATCACATAAACTGTTTAACATTTTGGTAATAAAACATCTACATTGATACAGAGTTCTATATCATATGTGTTATGATCTCTTGAATCCTAGATCAAACCCCCAATACTTGCAGTGTCATGTTAAATTATGATATGACTAATGATACACATTTTTTAAAACATAAATTAGGCCCATTATTTTAACACACAATCATTCCATCCTTCTGTTAACATCTACTTCTGTATCTCATTACTTTGTGATAAATGGAGAGATTTCATGCCCACATATATATAAGTACTAGATATAACATATTCAGGCCCCACATATAAATACAAACACTAGATATACCATATCAAGGGCCCACATATATATAAATACTAGATATAGCATATTCAGGGCCCACATATATATCAAGACTAGATATACCATATTCAGGGCCCACATATGTATAAATACTAGATATACCATATTCAGGGCCTACATATTTATCAGAACTAGATATAGTTCAGGGCCCACGTATATATATATATATATATATATATATTTTTATATATATATATATATATATATATATATATATATATATATATATATATATATATATATATATATATATATATATATATAAATACTAGATATACCATATTTAGGGCCCACATATATACAAATACTAGATATAGTATATTCAGGGCCAAATTCTATATACAAATACTAGATATAGCATACTCAGGGCCACATATATATAAATACTAGATATACCATATTCAGGGCCCACATATATATATATATATATATATATATATATATATATATATATATATATATACTAGATATATCATATTCAGGGACTAAATATATATATAAATACTAGATATAGTTCAGGGCCCACATATATATAAATACTAGATATAGTTTAGGGCCCACATATATATACAAATACTAGATATAGCATATTCAGGGCCCACATATATATAAATACTAGATATAGCATATTTAGGGACTACATATTTATCAGGTCTAGATATAGTTCAGGGCCCACATATATATATATATATATATATATATATATATATATATATATATATATATATATATATATATATACTAGATATAGCATATTCAGGGCCCACATATATACAAATACTAGATATAGCATATTCAGGGCCCACATATATACAAATACTAGATATAGCATATTCAGGGCCCACATATATATACAAATACAAGATATAGCATATTCAGCGCCCACATATATACAAATACTAGATATGGTATAACGGTACCAATTGCGCATGACCAGGTGGGCGGTGCATAAGGTGTAGGGTCCATTGCAGTCCAAAGTAAACAACAACACGAGCTTTGATTGGTGGATTATGTAAGAGTTGTACTTTCTGTTAGGCTTAAAAAATAGTTTAGCCTCTTGGCAACATGTGAATTTATGTTAATTCCTATATAGATCATATTTTGTATTTTTTATGATTTTTTGAAAATGTAATACACATGACTGAAAATAGGTATGTTGTGACTAGATAACTCATACCCCTGTCTAGTTCCAGCAGAGTTATCTCTCTTAAATGCAATGGAGTACCTGGTTTTGTCATCATCAAATTGACAATCTAACATTGTTCTCTATAACAGTGTGTGAGATGCACACTAAATTAGGATAGAAAATATATTTATCTCTCCAGATATTAGCATTGAGGTCTATGGAAAAACAATTGGTACCGTGATACCTAAAAGATAATACCAGCTTCACAGTGTATCCATAGTAACGAGTATATATAGACACCACTTCTATACTGTCAAAGTGTCATTTGGTTAAACAATGGATATTGAGATGTTTTGGTCTAATATTGACAGACTTTTACATAGAAAATGTACAAAATAACACACATTAGCTTTGGAATGGGGCTTTTGTAACTATATCTATAGCATATATAGACTGATTGCTTTGTGACTGTGTAGTAAGCTCCAATATTAGCATACAGGCAAAAAAAAAAGGTTATATAAAGTTAATATAGTTAATTTTAGCCAAAGTATTGACTATTTTATGCGCAAAAGATGAAAAATCATGGATAAAATACAACTTTTTTGTTCTTGTAAAGCATGTTATAGAGAAGATAGAGGACATTCCTGGCCAATGTGTAGATAGTTCACTTGTATCATAAAGAATATTCTGGTATAAGTATTTTAGGTAGTTTGCTAAAGATATGGTATTCCTTCCTATTTTGATTTTAATTGTCCTGCTCTAATTGTCTTTTTTTGTAAACTTTTGTGTCTTTAAATTATAAATGCGATTCTCTAGTTAGTTACATAATCATTCTTGAGGTCTCCACTACATATATAATCCTAGATTTTAGGTTCTCGCTTTATCGGTAATACATTTTTGGATAATTTAATTGCATTGAAGTTAATACATGTGTTTCTGAAGTCATCTGTATAACATGGAGAATATACAGTGGAGAAAATGAAAAGTACAAACCTTATGTATACAATTCAGTTATCTCCCTTACACCAGACCTACCTAAAATTCCAATAGATAAAAACCCACAATTTAGGTGAGTTTGTATGAAAATCAAGATAAGTTTTTTGAATTATCATATTTGCCCATGGTCTTGATGCAAATTTAACTAGAAGTACTTTAATAATTTTTCCCAGTAAAGTTTAAAAGTTTGAAAACTGATCAAACATGCTTTGTTTGTTTTAGGTATTTTTTTTTTCTGTCTAACAGAAGCCCATTATTGTTAATTTCTTATTTAGAAAAAATATAACTTATATGCATCTATATTATCTACATTATTCCCCCTTTTATATTAGCTAGGAATGAACACCATGTCACCTGATATTTGGTGCCTGTAAGGGATGTTATAGCACAGGTGCCTTGGAATTGTATTTGCACCTATGATCCACTGCTGCCTTATATTTTCCAAGATAATGTTATCAAGCTTTCACTTCTCATTTTTCTCATTGCTGCTTTTGTCTCCTTTAATTCCATTATCATACGCTACATCTCCCATTTAGATACACACTTTTCTCCTGTTTTTAAATCCATTGGACTCACTATACTCATTGTTAAACTTTAGCCTTTTTCTGTATTCAAATAAACATTTTCACACACAAATCCATGATAACCCCTTACAAAAGCTGTTATCTACTTTGTTTGGTGTCAGATTGGCTTATTGCATCAATTGTATGCACTACACAAAGGAGGGAAGCTTTCTATCTGTATGACAAAGAGGCTGGGTAACTTGACCTTTGTGTGAGGACTAGAGGTTAGTGACCTCTTGCATATGCAGACAGTGTAAAGTGTTCAAAGCTAATACTTTATAATTAGATTGGGCCATGTCCACCTGTCCTTGTTGTTACTTTCTGTGTTTGTGACACAAATATAAGTCCTTTACTTTATATCAAAATGTCTCTTTAAGAGTAGAACTGGTACATGTTAACTAGTGCATTGACCTTTGACCTTACTATTACATAATATTACATAATGTGATTTATCCCATATCACCAAAGTGAAGTATGATAAGTGCTAATATGAATAAAACACAACTCATAGTTAAAAGAATTCATTTTATTTCAAAAGATGAGTTTGATAGTGAATCAAAAGTGTGAAAACAGGAGTTAAAACAGCTGAATAACATTTCTATACACAATCATATAAAACATAGCTTAGTACTTCATAAAATTGTTTTTGACAAGCGAGACTAAGTACACTTGTTAGTTATATAGTCCCGAGCTATTTCACAGATTATTGGAAAAATCAAGGTTTGCTATAGGTATAACGGTACCAATTGCGCATGACCAGGTGGGCGGTGCATAAGGTGTAGGGTCCATTGCAGTCCAAAGTAAACAACAACACAAGCTATGATTGGTGGATTATGTAAGAGTTGTACTTTCTGTTAGGCTTAAAAAATAGTTTAGCCTCTTGGCAACATGTGAATTTATGTTAATTCCTATATAGATCATATTTTGTATTTTTTATGATTTTTTGAAAATGTAATACACATGACTGAAAATAGGTATGTTGTGACTAGATAACTCATACCCCTGTCTAGTTCCAGCAGAGTTATCTCTCTTAAATGCAATGGAGTACCTGGTTTTGTCATCATCAAATTGACAATCTAACATTGTTCTCTATAACAGTGTGTGAGATGCACACTAAATTAGGATAGAAAATATATTTATCTCTCCAGATATTAGCATTGAGGTCTATGGAAAAACAATTGGTACCGTGATACCTAAAGGATAATACCAGCTTCACAGTGTATCCATAGTAACGAGTATATATAGACACCACTTCTATACTGTCATAGTGTCATTTGGTTAAACAATGGATATTGAGATGTTTTGGTCTAATATTGACAGACTTTTACATAGAAAATGTACAAAATAACACACATTAGCTTTGGAATGGGGCTTTTGTAACTATATCTATAGCATATATAGACTGATTGCTTTGTGACTGTGTAGTAAGCTCCAATATTAGCATATAGGCAAAAAAAAAAGGTTATATAAAGTTAATATAGTTAATTTTAGCCAAAGTATTGACTATTTTATGCGCAAAAGATGAAAAATCATGGATAAAATACAACTTTTTTGTTCTTGTAAAGCATGTTATAGAGAAGATAGAGGACATTCCTGGCCAATGTGTAGATAGTTCACTTGTATCATAAAGAATATTCTGGTATAAGTATTTTAGGTAGTTTGCTAAAGATATGGTATTCCTTCCTATTTTGATTTTAATTGTCCTGCTCTAATTGTCTTTTTTTGTAAACTTTTGTGTCTTTAAATTATAAATGCGATTCTCTAGTTAGTGACATAATCATTCTTGAGGTCTCCACTACATATATAATCCTGGATTTTAGGTTCTCGCTTTATCGGTAATACATTTTTGGATAATTTAATTGCATTGAAGTTAATACATGTGTTTCTGAAGTCATCTGTATAACATGGAGAATATACAGTGGAGAAAATGAAAAGTACAAACCTTATGTATACAATTCAGTTATCTCCCTTACACCAGACCTACCTAAAATTCCAATAGATAAAAACCCACAATTTAGGTGAGTTTGTATGAAAATCAAGATAAGTTTTTTGAATTATCATATTTGCCCATGGTCTTGATGCAAATTTAACTAGAAGTACTTTAATAATTTTTCCCAGTAAAGTTTAAAAGTTTGAAAACTGATCAAACATGCTTTGTTTGTTTTAGGTATTTTTTTTTCTGTCTAACAGAAGCCCATTATTGTTAATTTCTTATTTAGAAAAAATATAACTTATATGCATCTATATTATCTACATTATTCCCCCTTTTATATTAGCTAGGAATGAACACCATGTCACCTGATATTTGGTGCCTGTAAGGGATGTTATAGCACAGGTGCCTTGGAATTGTATTTGCACCTATGATCCACTGCTGCCTTATATTTTCCAAGATAATGTTATCAAGCTCTCACTTCTCATTTTTCTCATTGCTGCTTTTGTCTCCTTTAATTCCATTATCATACGCTACATCTCCCATTTAGATACACACTTTTCTCCTGTTTTTAAATCCATTGGACTCACTATACTCATTGTTAAACTTTAGCCTTTTTCTGTATTCAAATAAACATTTTCACACACAAATCCATGATAACCCCTTACAAAAGCTGTTATCTACTTTGTTTGGTGTCAGATTGGCTTATTGCATCAATTGTATGCACTACACAAAGGAGGGAAGCTTTCTATTTGTATGACAAAGAGGCTGGGTAGCTTGACCTTTGTGTGAGGACTAGAGGTTAGTGACCTCTTGCATATGCAGACAGTGTAAAGTGTTCAAAGCTAATACTTTATAATTAGATTGGGCCATGTCCACCTGTCCTTGTTGTTACTTTCTGTGTTTGTGACACAAATATAAGTCCTTTACTTTACATCAAAATGTCTCTTTAAGAGTAGAACTGGTACATGTTAACTAGTGCATTGACCTTTGACCTTACTATTACATAATATGACATAATGTGATTTATCCCATATCACCAAAGTGAAGTATGATAAGTGCTAATATGAATAAAACACAACTCATAGTTAAAAGAATTCATTTTATTTCAAAAGATGAGTTTGATAGTGAATCAAAAGTGTGAAAACAGGAGTTAAAACAGCTGAATAACATTTCTATACACAATCATATAAAACATAGCTTAGTACTTCATAAAATTGTTTTTGACAAGCGAGACTAAGTACACTTGTTAGTTATATAGTCCCGAGCTATTTCACAGATTATTGGAAAAATCAAGGCTTGCTATAGGTATAACGGTACCAATTGCGCATGACCAGGTGGGCGGTGCATAAGGTGTAGGGTCCATTGCAGTCCAAAGTAAACAACAACACGAGCTTTGATTGGTGGATTATGTAAGAGTTGTACTTTCCGTTAGGCTTAAAAAATGGTTTAGCCTCTTGGCAACATGTGAATTTATGTTAATTCCTATATAGATCATATTTTGTATTTTTTATGATTTTTTGAAAATGTAATACACATGACTGAAAATAGGTATGTTGTGACTAGATAACTCATACCCCTGTCTAGTTCCAGCAGAGTTATCTCTCTTAAATGCAATAGAGTACCTGGTTTTGTCATCATCAAATTGACAATCTAACATTGTTCTCTATAACAGTGTGTGAGATGCACGCTAAATTAGGATAGAAAATATATTTATCTCTCCAGATATTAGCATTGAGGTCTATGGAAAAACAATTGGTACCGTGATACCATTTGGCATATTTAGGGCCCACATATATACAAATACTAGATATTGTTTAGGGCCCACATATATATAAATACTAGATATAGCATATTCAGGGCCCACATATATATATAAATACTAGATATAGCATATTCAGGGCACACATATATACAAATACTGGATATAGCATATTCAGGGACTACATATTTATCAGATCTAGATATAGTTCAGGGCCAAATATATAGTCAAATACTAGATATAGCATATTCAGTGCCCTCATGTATACAAATACTAGATATAGCATATTCAGAACTAGATATAGTTCAGGGCCCACATATATATAAATACTAGTAATAGCATATTCAGGGCCCACATATATATAAATACTAGATATAGCATATTCAGGGCCCACATATATACAAATACTAGATATTGCATATGCAGGGCCCACATATTAATACAAATACTAGATATAGCATATTCAGGGCCCACATATATATAAATACTAGATATACCATATTCAGGGCCCACATATATATAAATACTAGATATACCATATTCAGTCTAGTGGTTAGAGCATCCACCTCAGATTTGCGAGGTTGTGGGTTCAAACCCAAACTGCGTCAATGTTACCAAAGTAATGAGCAAAACTGGCTTAATTATATGCATAAATCAAATTTAGAAATTTGTTTGTTTTTTAACTAAGAGAAAAAAGTACATGGCTTGCCAACCAAAAAACAATGATGGCTGGCCAAATTGAAAGACATCTTTCATTTTTTGCCTCTTCAAGAATGAGACATGATGCATACATTATCATACATTGTTTATACATTGTTATACATTATTCATACATTATTATACATTATTCATACGTTATTATACATTATTATACATTATATCTATTTTTATTATTCAAGGAGGGCTTTTAGGCAAGTTCTATTTGTTATGGCTTCCATAGCAACTACTGAAACTGCTGGAAGATTTTTTATATATCTCATAATCTGTGCACAAATATGTGGATCATGGTCCCAAATACAATCAAGACAAGAAAAAAACTTTCAAACCTTCTTCAAAACCACTTCATTTAATGTGTGAAATTTTCAAAAAGTGTTCAGTGTGACATACTTTAGTTAAAAAAGTTTCATAAAATCATATAACCTCCACAGAAACCTAGCATCACTGACATTAGCCGGGTAAATATTTGTTTTCAAATTTTTAAAAGTACAATGGAAATTTAAGTAAAGCGTTAGAAATAAAAGAAATGTATTATGCTAAGCAGTGAAATACTTGATTTTCTAATTAAAATAATATTGATATTTCACTGTAGTAAAATAATAACTATTTTGTCACTACAAGAACCACTTTTTTGTGTCAGAATCTACTTATCTCCCTTTCATTTTCTGTCAGTGAACTACTACAATTATACATTGATGAATTACTTGCTACTGTTTCCTTATTAATCATCCCTGTCTGTTATCCTTGAAACTTGTACTTTTGTTTTTCTGGAAATATCAGTTAATTTGTATCAATCTGATGTGGAACTAATTTGTGCACAGTTACACAAAGCACAGCAGAACATGTATGGTAAACTGCTGACATTACCGCAAGAAATCTGCTAATTCATTGTATCACGAACTTTATGTGAGCATAAAATAAAAAGAATATTTGCTTGAAATGAGTGAATAATGGATACATTTCATCTCGTGGGTGTGATCCCCCCTCCCCACAAATTAGAGCTGTTTTTAAAGCTATATGAAAGCTAGACAGTTATAGATTGTTAAAATATTTAAAAGTATGTTTCTCCACTACAACTTATATGGGCAGTCCTTGAATTTAATTCAAACTTTTGAAAAATCTATTAACCAAGGTCACTTTTTGTTTAAAGCAGTATTTCAATGTAAGTTTAATAAGCCATACCTGGTTCTTTAAAAAAAAAGTATGTTTTATGTACTACTTCCTAGTTCTTAAAAAAAAGATATATAAAGGAATCAAGAGTTGAGACCGGTTTAAAATGTTTCCATTTATAATATCATAGCATACAATTTGCATTATATGTGATTTATCTTGTCCATCTATATCTGTGGGCACATCTGTCTTCGTAAATTCGTATAAAACGTCACTGATTACTATTAAACGTGCACTATATGTGTGACTTTGGGACGTCTATGACGCCTACGGTAAATTTTCCAGTCAATTTGAGATGATCTTTTGATCCATTCCACAACAATTTTTTTGTGTTATCCATCACTCTAAAACTTCACATCAAAAGTACTTTACTTTAAGAAGCCTACATTTAAACTAGTTCATTCCATCGACAACAGCAGTACTTTTTATTATCGTCGGCATCCGTCCGTCTTCGAGAGACGATGGTGTAGCTTCCGATTTGGGTGTCCTATCTGCACCTTCGCGAGTGGCTGAAGAGTCCGACCCTTGAGTGACAGTCTCTGTTGCACTTGCTGCAGGTGCATGCCAATGCTTGCTGAGGATGTTTTTGGTTCGCCTTCCTCCTGGCTCTCTTTGCAGCGAGGTTTGTTTCTCATCTCCTCAGCTTTCTGAGTGCCCTGTCTGACAACAAGACGCCATGCGGAGCAGTCGTCAGCACAGCTCTCCCAATTGTTTATGTTGATGTTGGCTGTCTTCATGTCCTTTTTGCAGACATCTTTGTAGCGGAGTCGTGGCCTTCCAGTCGTTCGTACACCTTCTACTAGCTCGCCGTACAGCAGGTCCTTGGGTATGCGGCCTGGGTCCATTCTCCTAACATGGCCTAGCCAGCGAAGGTGCCTCTCGCTGAGAATGGAGAACATGCTGTTCATGCCGGTGCATTTTAGAACCTCTGTGTTGGGAACTTTGTCCTGCCACTGGATACGCAGAGTACGCCGCAAGCATCTCAGGTGGAAGCTGTTGAGTTTCCTCACGTGACTCGCGCGGTCTCTCTAAACACCCCAAGACACCCCAGGACACCCCAAGACACCACAAGACCACCCCAAGACACCCCAAGACCACCCCAAGACACCCCAATATTGCATATATTATCACCAAATCTCGTAATAACGTACCAAGAAGCGGAAAGAAGAAATGAAAACATACATACGGACATTGTTACTATCAACGATTTATATAGTATTAGTAGATGGCCCTATTTCTGATAATCTACGGAAACGAACTCTATGCATCACATATCTTTAATTATATATAAAATTAATATTTAATTATTATATATAACAATTTCCTCATTAAAATGGCGATGTTCCATACTTATCTCATTTATTTGAATTGTTTAAATGTTTAGGATCCATGTTAATATTTGTAAAAAAAAAGGAATGAAGGAATAGTTAAATTGTTATTGAGATAAACAGTTTTTTTATATACAATAAATTTGCCATTTTGTTTAATTTTTTTTTAACGACTTATTTGTGGTATTGCTAATTATTAAATGTAGATTAATATTCATGTTACTGTACCGGAACACTCTTCATCAAAAATGGAGTTGTTTCCCTTGGCAACTCGCGACCTTAATAATTTTACTGTTACACAAATTATTGCTAAATATTCGCAGTTTTTATTTGTTTGTTTGATTGTTTTTGGTTTTTGTGCTGTTCTTGAAATTTTAAGTGAGTATTATGTAAGTTTAAGGTGTTCTTGGAGAGTCTTGGGGTGTCTTGGGGTGTCCTGGGGTGTCTTGGGGTATTTAGAGAGACCCTGACTCGCGTAGGTGGTCCATGCCTCGCTGCTGTAAAGGAGTGTGCTGAGCATGCATGCCTGGTAGACGCACAGTTTGGTCTTCTCGGTGAGGTTGTGATTGTCCCAGACCCTCTGGTTCAGTCTCGCCATAACTGCTGATACCTTGGCAATCAGGCCATTTATATCAGTATCAACGGAGAGCATGTTGGAGATGGTGGACCCAAGGTATGTGTAGCCCTCAACAACTTCCAGGTTGTACCCATCAATGGCGATGGTGGGAGAGGAGTCTGCGTCCTGCACCATTGCATTCGTCTTCTTCAGACTGATTGTCAGTCCGAACTCCTTGCAGGCGTGGGAGAGGCGGCATACTAGCTGCTGAAGTCCATCTTCCGTGTGTGATGTCAGGGTGCATCGTCTGCGAAGAGCAATTCACGGATGAGAACCTTTGTAACTTTAGTCTTTGCATGGAAACGGGCGATGTTAAACAGCTTTCCGTCAGTCCTGGCGTGTATATACACACCCTCGCTGCAGTCCTTGAAGGCGTACTGGAGGAGAATGGAAAAGAAGATGGCAAAGAGAGTTGGCGCAGGGACACAGCCTTGCTTCACTCCGCTGCTGACTGGGAAGGCCTCTGATGTTGCGCCGTTGAAGCACACTGTGCTGTGCATGTTCTCGTGGAACGATGTTATGATAGCGAGCAGTCGTGGGGGGCAGCCTATCTTCTTAAGGATCCCGAAGAGTCCGCTCCGGCTGACCAGGTCAAATGCCTTGGTCAGGTCTATGAAGGCAATGTAGAGGGGCATCTGCTGCTCACGACACTTCTCCTGCAGCTGTCGTAGTGAGAAGATCATGTCTACAGTTGCCCTGCCTGCTCGGAAGCCGCACTGGGAATCGGGGTAGACTCGGGATGCTAGGGTCTGCAAGCGCGCCAGGACGTCACGGGCGAACGCCTTTCCAACAATACTGAGAAGAGAGATGTCCCGGTAGTTGTTGCAGTTACTGCGGTCTCATTTGTTCTTGTACAGAGTGACAATATTTGCATCTTGCATGTCCTGGGGGATGTGTCCTTGTCCCCAGCAGAGGCAGAAGAGTTCGTGCAGAGACTGGATTAGTGCTGGTTTCCATATCTTTAGGACTTCAGGCGGAATGCCGTCACTCCCAGGGGCCTTCCCACAAGTGAGGCAGTCGATGGCTTTGCTAAGCACTTCCAGGGTGGGTGGTGTGTCTAGTTCCTCCAAGACTGGCAGGTCTGGGATGGCGTCTAGGGCGGTGTCCGTGACGACGTTTGGGTTCGCATACAGCTCAAGATAGTGCTCAACCCAGCGCTGCAGCTGTTTGCCCTGGTCTTTGATGACTTCGCCAGTCTTGGACTTGAGTGGGGAGATCTTGGAGGTGGGTGGGCCTGTTGCCTTCTTGATATCCTCATACATGCCCCTAGCATCCCCGGTTTCGGCAGCTATCTGTATACTGGTGCAGAGGTTCAGTCAGTAGGTGTTAGCGCAGTGACGGGCGGTCTGCTGGGCATTTTTCCTGGCAATCCTGAGGGCCTGTAAGGTACCAAGGCTAGGCTCAGCCTTGTAAGCCAGGAGGGCTTTCCTCTTCGCCTCAGTCACGGGTTCCATCTCCTCCCAGCTGGCCTCATACCAGTCTGTGTTTTTGTGCTCTTTCTTCCCGTAGGCAGTAATGGCTGAGTTGTACACAGCGTCTCGGAGGTGGGACCACTTGGAGTCGATGGTGTCATCAGGTGTCCCTTTGGTGTGAGCCTCTTGAAGATTGCAGATGAACTGCTGTGTCTTCTCTGGATTGCTTGCACAGCAGGTGTTGATGCGTGGGCGACCATTCTTCTTGGCGTGGTGCAGTTTATTGGGTATTATTAGTGGTCCGTGTCGCAGTCGGCACTGTGGTAGCTGCGGGTGAGAAGGACGCTGGCTAGTTCCGCGCGCCTGGTGATGACTAGATCTAGCTGGTGCCAGTGGCGTGAACGTGGGTGTCTCCATGATACCTGGTGGATCTCCTTGCATTTGAAGAAGGTGTTGGTCACACATAAGCTGTGAGTGCAGCACATCTCGAGCAGTCGCTGGCCATTCTCGTTGATTTTACCCCTTCCGTGCGGGCAGAGACAGGTGGGCCATGCCTCGTAGTTAGCTCCAACTCGCGCTTTGAAGTCTCCTAGTAGGTAGAGGCCCTCGGTACTGGGGATATTTGATATTGCTTGATCCAGAGTCTCGTAGAACTGGTCTTTTTCTTCTGGGTTTGAGTAGTGGTTTGGAGCATACACGCTGAAGATGTTGGCTGGGCCTGAGGATGTTGATAGCCGGAGGGCAAGGATCCTCCAAGCGCCTGATGATGGAGGCTCAATGAAGGCGACGAGGGTGTTCTTTACAGCGAAGCCGACACCATGCTGCCTGGGTTCGTCTGATGGTTTTCCTTGCCAGAGGAAGGTGTAGTTGGCTTCCCTGATGGTGCCGCTGTCGGCCAGTCGGGCCTCTTGAAGACAGGCAATGTGACACTCAGTCGGGGGACTTCTCTGCTATTGACGGTAGTCTTCCGTGCGTCGTTTATCTTCTGCAGGTCAGTGGTAAGTCCAGGGCACAAGGTTCTGATGTTCCAGCTTGCGAAACGAAGAGCTGTAGTCTTCTTGTTTCCTCTTTGTATCTTGCTTGGTGCAGAGTTTTTCTGCCTGCTAGTCGAGATGGTTCTCTAAGCTCCACGCACCCAGTGAAGCAGGCAGGCCATGGCGAGAAGCACCTGATTGACTGGGGGCTGCCCAGCTTGAGGCGGTCGGTAGCTTCCAATGAGACATGGCGATCTCTCCCACCGTCGAAAGCAGCCCCTGGCGCCACGTTCTACGCCAATCGAGCTATGGCTTATAACCGGTAGACTGCTGCTTCCCGTGTTGTGACGACGCCTTAAGACGACGCTGGAGTGTCCTCTCCAGTGGAGCTACAAAGCCTGGGCAGTCTAGAATGGAGAATCAGCTGTTGCCCATGCAGCAGATCCCCCCTCTCCATGCAGCTGGTGGACCCAAGGTAACGACAAATGTCGCTACAGCTTGGCACCAATGGCGTCGCAGGAGTTGCCGGAATGACGTTGAAGTCAACGTCAGACCGCCTTAGGGACTCCGTCTCCGGATTTTCTGTCGGGGTTTATTCCCTTAGCCTTCCCGTGAGTGGGTATAACCGCAAGGCAGAGGAGGTTTGGGATCAGAGTTTTCCTTCTCCTAGATGAGCTACCATCCAAGGTTTACGATCCCCATCTACCCGAAGCGACTGGTTTTAAGGCGCCAGTGGCCGCCTATACCCTTTCTTCTGTCAGTGAAAACATGGTCCGCCGGACTTAGAAGCTAAGCCACTCGCTAAGACCAGAAGCTGGATTTTAGTTGACAGAGGCGATCAGAGTCGCAAGCCCTATGAGGCATTTTTGGAGGAGTGGGGAGCTTGTCTCCCACTCCCACCCCGGCAATGTCAACCTTGGACCATAACTTTTTTTATCATATACATTGTTACGACATTACTCCTAAAATAGCTCGTCATGTGACTTTATGTAGTCAGGCTCTATTTTTAGACGGGTAAAACAGTACGTTTGGCCATCTTTTTATGCTATGTTCAACAATTATTCATTGTATATAAGCTTAATTTCAAAAGTTGCCAACGTGTGTATAATTAAACACATACAATAAAAACAAAGTGAAACTTTTGATGATTTGTGCAGTATTTATCCGTTTAAATTTTGTCCTGAAGTTGGCTATCTCGCTCATCGCCAATATCAGCAAATCAAGCAGCTTGTGGGCTGCCCGACGAGATTTAAGATGAGCTCAACTGTACCTGGAATATTCTTTCATAGTCATTACAAGACAACTTGTCTTGCTCGTAGAAATAAATCCTCTTGTTGGCATACCTGCCGAACCGAACACTGACCCGTCCATACGAACAAGGCCGAAGAATAGCGAATGATAGAAAAAAAATCTCCTTGGAGCTATTTTAAATAGTATTTCTATTTATAGTCAAAGGTATTTCTGTCCCGTCACTTAAACACAGTAATGCAGTGTCATGGACATTAATGTGGACAAATATATGCATTAAATATCATAATTATTATTTAATGGATTTAAGTACATACAAGTATAATCTGGGACGATGTAGGGCAATATGAGTTTATATAAAGATAAAAAAGTGTACCGTTCGTATGAAGCCATACGTGTTTTTAACATAGTGGGACATTTGGGGGCAATATAGGAATTTAACAGGGTGATTTTACGGTACTGGGCAATGAAGAAACAGTGTTAACAGTGTTGCAAGTGGCTGACCTCAATCGGTCGGATCAGTGAGGAACAGTGTTGCAAGTGGCTGACCTAATTCGGTCGGATCAGTGAGGAATAATGTTGCACGTGGCTGACTTGAATACGCGTTACTCCAGGGAGAAGGGACAAATACAGTAGAGACATAAACATAGAGACATGGTTAGAGACGTAGACCTACATAAAGTTATATACATAAATCTATTACACTCGACTAAATTAATTTAAGCAAGATAGAACATACATCTTATCGAGACATATAAGTGACCCTGAAAAGGGCCTTGGGATGTGTTGTTAACACCATTCATTTAGCATAGAGTGCATCTTAGGTATATTTGGTAAAAGTCATATTGTATGTCGAATTCGACAACTCTCAAGAAGACAACAGTTCGAGAGAAGTAATTCTAGACTATTAGACATTATGGAAGACTCTCGTCCCTCTTTGACTGGTAGAAACTCTTTGGAAATGGATACAATGATATCTTAGAAGTGGAACCACCCACCAAAAAAAAAAAGACAACGTCGAATAAAACATCGTGACGCCCTCATGGCCAGAACAATAACAGTTTTCTGCTTTGACAATCACTTGGCAGAAACAATTACAGGGTTGACCAAGAAACATTGCTATGGATGTCAAAACGACCATCCCATCTAAATTCAAAACGATCAATGTCTGATGATGAGCCAAGAATAAAAATTGGACGAGTATCTGGATGAAGATTGGGGTCTCATCTCGGAAAAAGTAGTGTTGCATCAGTGATATAAAGACTTGCGTGATCATTCCTCCACTCCATTGACTGCTATAGAGATTCATTGCATCCGTTTTCTCTTCCACAGAGTACCAATACAAAGCGAAGTGTCGTTTACTTGACAGATTTTCAAGACAGAAGCCAGCATTGAACCTATGCCTTATCATTACCTGTGAATGTTGTCGTGTGCGCTAAAGATGAACTTCCTCATGGCAAATCTGAAGACCATCAAGTTTATCAGCTTTTTATCGACACGGAAGACATTCATCTCCCAGGATTCCACTGGGTAGCCGTCTACGTTTCCCATAATGACCGTGTGGATTATTTTGATTCGTATGGATTACGACCTTTGGAAGACGACATCATCGACTTTATGAGAAGAAATGCCAAGACCACAATTCAAAATGTGAAATTACAAGGCACATATTCCATGGCGTGTAGCAAATATGATGTGTATTTTCTTGTTTGTTTGTTTGTTTTTATGGTTTAACGCCATTTTTCAGTACACGATAGGCTATACATGGCGGCCAGTATTAATGTTGGAGGAAGAACCCGGAACAGCCCGGATAGAACATCCGACACACGAGAAGCTACTGGCAAGCTTTTTCACATATCCACATTGGCCGAATCTGAGACTCGAACCCAGGCAGACAGAGGTGAGATGGCAGTGATCCGTAACGGACAGCGCTTTAAACCACTCGGCCACTCGGGATCCCTTGTATTTTCTTCATCATCGGAGTTATTTATAACCTTCAGAACATTTAGTGACTTATTTTGTTAGTCTCTATTCTAGAAACATTGTTAAATTCCTATATTGCCCCCAGTGACAGCAACTGTCATCAGATTTTATGATTAGGTGTGTACGTGTTCATTCACTAACGGTCGGGTTACTGATTGGTGGTTATTGACGGTTAATGACGTCTCTGGTTATTGACGGGTCTGTCATTGACATTTCAACCAAAGTCATGAAATGTTTAGGGTTTCATGTTTTTTTTTGTGTTTTGTTTGTGTTTTACAAAAATAACGTTAGCTGATTTGGCTACATTGCCCCACTTCACTGAAATTATCGAGACTTCTGCTACTTGGTTAAAAGTTGTTTTTGGGCCACAACTACCAATTGTCCTGTCCCGTTACAGCTGGATAAGCTCTACGTAACGGACGCTTCATAACCATGGCAAGGGAAATCATAGTCCATGCCGAGGGAAAGCTCTCATTCAAAGTGCATTCAAACACGGCATCGGAAAAAATCTGGCGACAACAACTGAATACTTTATTTATTTGGACCAATAGGAAATAATGATCTTGATATTAAATGTCAGTAATTGTTAATTAATGCAAATCACTGAAATGATTCTCAAGTTTTTCTAATGTAATTGGTCACAAGAGAGGTAGCTTTTCCCAGACAAAAGACGATTTAAGGTAATCAATCATTCTGTATCTACTGATGAAAGAGTTAGAGGTACTATTATAAAAAATATATCCAATTATTGTACTTACTGACAGGAAAAATTCTCAATTGTTTTACATTTTAATGTTTGACATTGTAATGAATATATGGTCTTAAACTAAGTTAGATAAATAAGTGAAACCAATTTTTTTTAAAATATTAAAATCAACAAATACATTTATTTTTCTTTGTTATAAGGTGAAAATGCTAAAGGAATTTCTTTACAGATGGTCATAAACAGTTCTAAGACAGGTCATAAATTATAATGTTCGATTGAATTCCAGTATTGAATCTATTGATGTACCAGCATTCTTAAAATAGCTATAATGACAGTAGCCGTGTTCACAATTATTATTTATCCAGAATGTTTTTGTAATGAATTCAGAATGAATCGAAAAAATATTTATTTTTTCCAAAATATCAATGAGCGATTTCTAATTGAAAAAAACTAATTTTAAATGATTTTCTTCCCAACTTGAATCTGAATACAACAATAGATAACTGTGCAGACTGAAGTTAGAGGAGAAAGTTTGATGACAGCAACCTTGTATAAAAACTTAAAACTAACTAATAAGATAAATAATCAAATTTTCATCAGTGAGTCTTTCTTCCCAATCTTCTCTCAATGATCGTTTCAGGTGTCGTTGTTGATAATGAAATCATCGATGTAAGCGTCTTAATCATTTAGACGAGATGTATACATGTCCTCTAAATGTTTAAACATAGAATATTAACATTGCATCTCACTTTATATTGATAACGTCACTCTGATACAATTGATGACAAAATTTCCTTAGGCCTTTCCATCAGAGGAATATTCGCCAAAGTCCTAGATGGTCAGCTTTGGTGACATGCTTTGCATTTCCGATTGCATAAATGCAGTCGTCAATTCTTGGTAATGTATCTGTTTTTGTCACTGTTCACATTTGTATGTGTGTGAACATGCATAATACATTATATATTTTTGGTACAAGTATACATGGTGAACTCCAATCATTTTTACTTCGTTCAATGAAATCATTATCCAGCAAAATACTGAAATTCTCTTTTCAAACATTCCTATTTGAGAGGGTTCATTCAGTATGGATATTGGGTCGGAGGTGCGGAATAAAAAATTTCAAGGTCATGGAATATTTTATTTGTTTTGTAGGAACTTATGAAAAACGATTGCTCATATTTAAGTAACATCTGTTTTAGTTCATCTTTTTCTTGTAGCCGCAGATGTATTGATCCAGATTATTGGTAATTTACGTATTCAGAAGAATGCTTTCTCCAAAGTCACTACGATCTGATTGAATGCCTTCCCTTCAATCCTCAATGTGTATGACGTTAACAATAAATTTCAATTGATTACATGATTAACCTAGCTATCTCTCTCAACATACACCTGTAACATATCTAAAAAGGCAAATTTATTTTTGTTTTAATTTCTCAGGCGTATTGATGATGTTTTTTAAATACTCCACTTTCGTTTCAACTGTTTAATGACCATAATACTTAAAATGAAAAGGATTTTCTGTCATGAGCATTAGAGTCTTAACTTATCACCAGCCTGAAAACTGATTTCCTTGTATGTTTGTCATACCGTAATTTAAAAGGATTTTGTGTTATGAACATTAGAGTCTTAATTATCACCACCCTGAAAACGCATTTCCTTGAATGTTTGTCATACCGTAATCCTGAAAGCTCATTTCATTGTATGTTTGTCATACCGTAATTTAGTATGTGACTTTGTACAGTGCAAAATTAGTTCTTGCAACCTCAACTGATAACTTGTATTTTAAAATGGAAACATAATCAAGAGCATTAATTCCAGTGTATTCTGTTTGCAGCTATTGTGTTAACATGATGGAATGGATGGGGATAATTTCTTATATGTTATATTGACCCTTGGGGCTTAAAATGTTTCAGGTAGCCACTTGTCCTGCACAGTAAGTGAACTGAACTGTGCTTTGATTATTTTTTGAAGGCTTAAAACTTAAAAATGATATTACTATTTTGAATGGATTTCCAACTTTGTATTTGTCAAATGTCTTTTCAAGCTCTATATTCCGAAAAATTTCTTGGCTTTGATGAAGGAATTTCAATGTTCTTTTTTAAATGTGCCATGGAGAGCTGAGAATGATTTTAAATTAGATAAGTTATGTATATATGTGATGAACTTTATATAAAGACAATGGGGTCCTCAGTATGATCAGAAAATAATTAACACATAGGATTCCTCATTTTAATGAGTAATTAATTAAGACACTGTATTCATTACTATGTAGAAAATGATACAATATATTCTGGATTATCTAGCTCTAGTGACCAGAAATTAAAAACACTGGAATCCGCACGATGATGGGTATTTATTTAAAACACTGGAGTCCCCACTATGACGAAAATGGTACAAACTACACTGGAGTTTTGACAATGATAAACGTGATAAGAACACGGCAATGCGGATCCTTAACCCCCTCCAATGTATATAACCCTTTTATGCATATATCCATTAAGTAGGGGCAGATCCAATCAAGAGATGAAATCAAAGCCAGATTTCTGCAGCAAGAAATATGCACTCTACTTCATAGGTCATACTACAAATTATTGAGGTGCATACAAAGACCGATTGTTATTGGTAAGGGTACACCATTTAAGGCAAACTCTGAGTCTCAAGGTATCCATAAGTATCTGGGACATAGTCTAGATATTAGAGTACCTGGACAGTATATTACGAAACACCAGACATAGTCTAGATGTTAGACTACTTGGACAACGTATTGCAAAACACCATACAGGTTCTAGATATTAGATTACATGGATAATATATTACAACACACCATACATAGTCGAGATATTAGACTCCTTGGACAATACATTACAAAACACCAGATATATTCTATATATTAACTACTTTGATAATATATTACAAAACACCAGACATAGTCTAGATATTAGACGATTTGGACTATTATTGCAAAACACCTGACATAGTCTAGATATTAGACGATTTGGACTATTATTGCAAAACACCTGACATAGTCTAGATATTAGACTACTTGGACAATATACTACAAAACACCAGATAGGGTCTAGATATTAGACTACATGGACAATACATTACAAAACACCAGATATAGTCTATATATTGGACTACTTGGATATTCTATTACAAAACACCAGGCATTCCTGATATATCAGATTACATGAACATATATAAATATTATACTACTTGGACAATATATTAGAAAACACCAGATATAGTCTATATATTAACTACTTGGATAATATATTATAGAAACACATGACATAGTCTAGATATTATATTACTTAAACAATATATTACAAAACACAGTAACAACCAATTTTACTTAACGTTACCCAGTGACAGTTCCATTGTGATGTTTGCTAGCAACACATTGTGCTGTTAAAAGGCTGAATTTCTTCAAGCCATTCAGTTGGATCAAGAAGCCCATTGGGATGTGGATTTTGTGGAAATTATAAACCCTACACAAATACAAAACATCGTCAAAATTCAAAACGATTTTACAGTAGAAGTTTATGACGACCAATTGCAACAAAACTTAAACGATCGCAACAATGTCAGTGACGATATGAAGACACAGAACCACAAAACTAAGCGGTCCATCTGTCTGTTAACAATTCCCGCAGGCTATTTTTTTATTTTAGTGGTCAACATGTGGTGACGTTGATTGCTACCACGTTCAGTACAGTGTTTGGTAAAGCCATGGACAAAACCCAAAAATCTTACTTTTCAGTACCATAAAGTGACTTGTCGCCTAATGATCAAGCTTTTGACCCAAATTGTATGACATGATGGGCGGAGACCCCAAGAATGCCAATAAGTAGTAGGGAGGGCGAATCGGAAAACTTTATAAAAGCGTTTATTTGGCAAACCAAGGCTTTCTCCAAAATCATAAAAGAAAGATTTTTACCCCCATAGCAGAAGAGGGAGGGCGAATCGGACAACTTTATAGAAACGTCTATTTTGGCAAACCAAGGCTTCCTCCAAAATCGAAAAAGAAAAGTTTCTTTTGGAGACGCAAAGTCGTTGTCGCCCCCTCCCCCTCCTCTGTTGTTATAGGGGTAAAAATCTTTTTACGATGCAAATCCTTGAGGATTTCACAAACAGACAATATTGTAAAACCTCACCTCGTAAATCAATTAGATTATTGGACTGGTCGGTGAGGTTGAAATTAATTCTCGTTAATGAATCATTATGACATCGCATATACACTGGATTAGCTGGATCCTCAATGATTAAAAATCCGGGTGGAGCTGTTGGTGCAAATGAATATAAAATATATCCCTGCTGGGCTTGATTTGATCTTTCGAGATTTATTTGGTAACTTCCTTCGATGACATCACATACTAAATTCACTGCAATCACCGAGGATATATTGACGTTTTGAGGAGCGATATGCCTACCACTCCCGTCTGTGTCGTTATTATGTTTGAGGATAGTTGTTTGTTGTGGCATTTTCTTCCATGCGGCAAGTATTTGTGGAAAGTATTCATCGAGGAGATTGTTGCTTGATTTTTTATTGATCTACATTATACCCAGGGAGTTTAAATGCTGAAATATTCTCTACGCGTATATTATATGTTTTTGCAAATGCTGTTCTTGAGTTAGGATTTACAGCATTTAAGACCGTTTGAATAATCCATAAATTAAATACTTCCATGTCAGCGATAATTTGATTACATATTTCTATGTATTTGATGATCTCATCTCGAGGGGATTCTTTGGAAATTTTTCTCGCAATATTAATCTATATTTTTCAAATTCATTATTTGTTTTTTTTATAAAGTGTTTATTAATTTTACTTTGAATTGGTTGAAACCATCCACCGCTTGGTTTTTCTATCCGCCCACTAAAGAAATCTAAAACTCCAAAATTTGTATCGTATGATATCATTGCATCATGATATGATTTCTTATCAGAATTATAGTCGGATTTTTGTGGTTCTGGTGGTAAACGCTCGTCTTTGATTGACTACATTATGATACCCTCCTCCAAAATAGATTTAGTTCATAGAGCTAATATTGAAGATGATCATCATCTCAATTTATCTGATCATTTACCTGCACGAATAGAGTTGTTAGTTCCTGAAGAACTCCTGGTATCAACATTTTCCAGATATCCAGTTACAATTAACTGGCAAAAGGTTTCTTCAGAATAACAGGAGAGGTACAGAAATTAAATCATTTAGCACCTGAACTCAATTGAGCTATTTGTAAATAGTATTTCGGATGTACAAAACACCCTTGTTACTGTCGCGACTGTTTTACGCAACACAACTGATAAAATGCTTCCCCCCAAAAAAACATTCCTCCTACACTTAAAACCTTACTGGAAATTTTTTAATGCGGCTGCACTGCATACAGAAATGAGAAAAGAAAACGACTGTTATGGATAAAAGATGAACGACCACGTGGGACATAATTTATAACGTGTGCAGAATACAAAAATGCCAAAAGGAAGTTCAGAAAACAATTAAACAAGGCAATATACCAGTACGAACAAGAACAATTAAATGAGCTGTAAAAAAACCGCAGAACTGGATGTAAGGAAATTCTAAAGAATAGTAAGAATACATAAGAAGGGGCAGAGACAAGATATTTCTGAACTAAAAGTGGAAGGAGAAATAATACGGGACCCTGATTTAATTCGTGACGCGTGGTGCCAACATTTTAAAATGTTAAGTACTGAATACCAGATATTAATTTTAACGAATCGTTTGCAGCTGAAATTAGAAACATAATGAAACATATTGTGGATTCAAATATTGATGACGGAACTGGTAAGGATATGTGTGAAACCATACTACCGAAAGACATTGAAGATGCTGTAAGTGAGTTGAAGAAAAATAAATCATGTGGACATGACAACATATGTGAAGAGCATTTAATGTTTGCATGTCAGTCGATTAGTTATATTTTGTGCAAAGTATACAATAGCATAATTTCCTTGGAAATGTATCCTGATTACTTCAAACTTGTAAATGTTATACCTATCTTTAAAGGCGGGAAAAAAGATAGGCTAGATATGAATAACTATAGAGATATCTCAGTCGTTCCAGTATTTCAAAAAGATTTTGAAAACATATTGCTGAAAAGGCTAATTATTTACAGCGATAAAATCGGTTTCCCTCACCCATTACAACAAGGAATGCGAAGCGAATGCAGTGACATTACTGCAGCCTTCATTATAAAAGAAGGAATAACCCATTATTTGGAAGGCCAATCAAAAGCGTATGCTGCATTTCTGGACAATGTGAAGGCCTTTAATATGGTGTGGCATGATGGTCTCTTTTATAGCTATTCCATCTCGAAATCAACGGAAAACTGTGGAGATTAATTAGAGATTCATTTCGAGAAGTTAGGACTCATATTCTGCTCAACGGATATCATTCGAAACCATACGCTGTCAATCAAGGAGTAGGTCAAGGAAGAACGCTATCGGCATAGCTATTCTTAGTCATGATAAATGACCTAATATCCTAGTGGAATCTACAAAATCTGGAACATAAGTTGGCACTCTGAGTATCCCCTGTGTTTAACTAGCACATTACACGTCCTTGCTATCTTCGTCATATAATGGTCTGTTTGTTTTACTTCCTAACCTCAATGACTATGCATCGAAGTGGAGACTGCGGTACAATGCTGATAAAAGCAATATTGTCATATTTTCGAAGAAGAAAATCATACAGAAATCTATGTTTATGCTTGGAGTTAATTGATTCCTATAGTTTCTTCTAGAACCTACTCTGGGGTTACTCTCTCCACAGATCTTTCCTATACTGCTGCAGTAAAAAATGCTTGCGATAAAGGAAGGTCAGTATTTTATTCCATTGTTGGGACTGGCATTGCAAAGGGTGGAAGGAATCCAATTAATAGTACTACAATATGGTCAAAAATAGTACTACCTGCAATGACATATGGATGTGAATTGTGGTCCAGCTTGAGCCAGTCACAGATATACGATCTTGAAGTATGTCAAAGAAAAGCGGCAAGAAGAATTATAGGTCTCGATCAGCGCTCTTGTACAGAAACAACAATTAGCAGTCATGGACTGTGGACCATTGAGGGTTATGTAGATAAAATCAAACTTGGCGTCATCAATAAAATCTGCAGAGCTAATGGTTCATTTGTATGGAAAATTATATTCCACAGAAGAATCCTTGACTTCTTGATACAAGAGAGCGAGAGCGTTGGGTTTGTTAAATATATATATCGTGTTCTTTTGAAATACCAGCTTGGCGGGTTGTTCCACCTATACGTGAACACTCTATATTCTACCCCGAAATCGGCATGGAGGAGGAATATTGAAAAGGCAGTTCACTGCTGCGAAGAATCACTGTGGAGATCTAAACTTGAAATGAGACCTGAACTTTTACATTATGCAAGTGTTCATACTAATCTTCAACCACTTGCAGTTTGGAAACTTGGTAAATGTGTTCCTAATAAAACTTGGAATTTCTCTAATATTGCTTATTTAACTATGTGTCCCATTACAATAGAGAAGGAAAATAATTGTAAACTCTGCAAGCGATTGATTATAGACAGAAGCAAGCATATGTTACTATTCTGCAACGCCCTAAATGACGAGATTAACACCATGTTTGAAAAAATAATAGATGCCATCGACATCCTAGACTCCCACTGGCTTTTATGTCAGGACAATGACACCCTTCTTCATATCCTTTTGGGCAAGAGAGTGGACATCTTTGATTCTACAGATGATCAATCATGGCAGGCATTCATGTGTGTGGTGGCTGATGGAATTGATACAATTTACAGAAGAGCAAATGAACTTGAAAATGATATCCCATAGTATGCTTGTTCGGTAAATGTTATTTGACAATGCTGCTGTCGTAGAACCCCAAAGATACAGCGAATGATAACATCTACTGTCATATAACACTAAAGATACAGCTAATGATAACATCTACTGTCATATAACACTAAAGATACAGCTAATGATAACATCTACTGTCATATAACACTAAAGATACAGCTAATGATAACATCTATTGTCATAAAACCCTAAAGATACAGAGAATGATAACGTCTACTGTCATATAACCCTAAAGATAGCATCTACTGTCATATAACACTAAAGATACAGGTAATGATAACGTCTACTGTCATAAAACCCTAAAGATACAGCGAATGATAACGTCTACTGTCATAGAACCCTAAAGATACAGCGAATGATAACGTCTAATGTCATAAAACCTTAAAGATACTGTCATAGAGCCCTAAAGATACAGCGAATGATAACATCTACTGTCATAGAACTCTAAAGATACAGCGAATGATAACATCTACTGTCATACAACACTAAAGATACAGCTAATGATAACATCTATTGTCATAAAACCTTAAATATACAGCGAATGATAACGTCTACTGTCATAGAACCCTAAAGATACAGCTAATGATAACATCTATTGTCATAAAACCCTAAAGATACAGCAAATGATACGTCTACTGTCATAAAACCCTAAAGATACAGCGAATGATAACGTCTACTGTCATAAAACCTTAAAGATACTGTCATAGAACCCTAAAGATACAGCGAATGATAACATCTGCTGTCATATAACACTAAAGATACAGCTAATGATAACATCTATTGTCATAAAACCCTAAATATACAGCGAATGATAACGTCTACTGTCATAGAACCCTAAAGATACAGCGAATGATAACGTCTACTGTCATAAAACCCTAAATATACAGCGAATGATAACGTTTACTGTCATAGAACCCTAAAGACACAGCGAATGATAACGTCTACTGTCATAGAACCCTAAAGATACAGGTAATGATAACGTCTACTGTCATAGAACCCTAAAGATACAGCGAATGATAACATCTACTGTCATAGAACTCTAAAGATACAGCGAATGATAACGTCTATTGTCATAAAACCCTAAATATACAGGGAATGATAACGTCTACTGTCATAGAACCCTAAAGATACAACGAATGATAACGTCTACTGTCATAGAACCCTAAAGATACAGCGAATGATAACGTCTACTGTCATAGAACCCTAAAGATACAGCTAATGATAACATCTATTGTCATAAAACCCTAAAGATACAGCAAATGATAACGTCTATTGTCATAAAACCCTAAAAATACAGCAATTGATAACGTCTACTGTCATAAAACCCTAAAGATACAGCGAATGATAACGTCTACTGTCCTAGAACCCTAAAGATACAGCGAATGATAATGTCTACTGTCATAAAACCCTAAAGATACAGCGAATGATAACGTCTACTGTCATAGAACCCTAAAGATACAGCGAATGATAACGTCTATTGTCATAAAACCCTAAAGATACAGCGAATGATAACGTCTACTGTCATAAAACCCTAACGATACAGCGAATGATAACGTCTACTGTCATAGAACCCTAAAGATACAGCGAATGATAACGTCTACTGTCATAAAACCCTAAAGATACAGCAAATGATAACATCTACTGTCATAAAACCCTAAAGATACAGCAAATGATAACGTCTACTGTCATAAAACCCTAAAGATACAGCGAATGATAACGTCTACTGTCATAGAACCCTAAAGATACAGCGAATGATAACGTCTACTGTCATAAAACCCTAAAGATACAGCGAATGATAACGTCTACTGTCATAGAACCCTAAAGATACAGCGAATGATAACGTCTACTGTCATAGAACCCTAAATATACAGCTAATGATAACATCTATTGTCATAAAACCCTAAAGATACAGCAAATGATAACATCTATTGTCATAAAACCCTAAAGATACAGCAAATGATAACATCTACTGTCCTAGAACCCTAAAGATACAGCTAATGATAACATCTATTGTCATAAAACCCTAAAGATACAGCAAATGATAACATCTATTGTCATAAAACCCTAAAGATACAGCGAATGATAACATCTACTGTCATATAACACTAAAGATACAGCTAATGATAACGTCTACTGTCATAAAACCCTAAATATACAGCGAATGATAACGTCTACTGTCATAAAACCCTAAATATACAGCGAATGATAACGTCTACTGTCATAAAACCCTAAATATACAGGGAATGATAACGTCTACTGTCATTGAACCCTAAAGATACAGCGAATGATAACATTTATTGTCATAGAACCCTAAAGATTGAGCGAATGATAACATCTGTCATATAACCCTAAAGATACAGCGAATGATAACGTCTACTTTCATAGAACCCTAAAGATACAGCGAATGATAACATCTACTGTCATAGAACTCTAAAGATACAGTGAATGATAACATCTGCTGTCATAAAACCCTAAAGATACAGCGAATGATAACGTCTACTGTCATAGAACCCTAAAGATACAGCGAATGATAACATCTACTGTCATAGAACTCTAAAGCTACAGTGAATGATAACATCTACTGAAGATATATTTCACAAGATCCAGTTTTAACTCATAAACTTTGTTAGCGATACTATATAAGAATCATACAATTCATTTTCCTTATTAGAATCACACATTAATCTTCTAACAGTGGTTTTCTGTATCATACAAGTTTTATTTATTATACAAATGTAACTTTAAATTCTGAACATTACACTTTCTAAAATTTTCTCAAAAAAGACATTTTAACAATTTCTGGAATTACATCATGACATTTCCTTCAATCACTGTACCATCTCGAAAACGGGACTTAAATGTAAATCGGTCTTTTCATGCCAGAATTTAAAGTAACCAATACGTCAAGTTTATTTGATCAGTGATAGCAGTACTTAAATAAAATAATTTCTTCTCAGAGTGTTCCATTCCTAGCTCCAGTTTACCGTATTTCTAACGTTTAAAGAATTCAATCGTTATTTTACATAAAAAAATATAATTTTGTTACCTCTTAAGCTTATGTTTTGCCGGCAAAAGCAATGGATTGTATGTAATAAGCAAGTAACAACTTTAAAAAAAAAAAAAACAAACAAGCATCTATGTTAATGTCTACTACACAAAGGAAACTTTCACAATCTGTTTCTGATTTTAAGAAACTAATTCATAAAAAGGAGATTGTACCTTCTCAAGTAAGAAAAAAAAACTAAATCGTGGAAATTAATATCTGGCGCAAAGGTATATAATAGTTTCAGCGACTATATGTTCCGATATACTTAGCTAACGCAAATTCAACTTCAAAATTTGAAAGTAATATTAGACAACTTGTCAGATGTTTTTTATAAAATGCACATACCATACAATACGAGTACAGCCATTTAAAAGTCCGGATTAAAGGTGGAGCAAATTGAACAGCTGCGCCTTTGTCCTCATATTTGGCTGGGTTGGTTGACTTAATAGGATGTATATAGTAGATGAGAGTTTGGGGTTTGCGAGGGTCCTCCTGTTGCCATAATATAATTAAACTCGGTGTATAAGGTTACAGTTTTAATCCTTTATCTCCTGCAGTAATACAAACTTTAGAAAATCTATTACCCATTATATCCATTATCTCATTTAGGAAAACACACACAACTTGCAAAACTATCTGACTTATCATTTACCACATTTCAAACTCAAGCAGTTACTGCAAGCTCGGTAATTATAATTATGTTTAATTTTTTTTATTATTCTAGATTGTTGTAGGCTAAAGAGGAATATCTGTGGTTTGGTGAGTGCTGCCGATGGGTACCCGGATTTTCATTTAACATCTTTTTCCCTCCATGCTGGCCCGTCTGTGGTGCTCAAAAGCGGCAATGGCCGGTGAATTGTACATCGCCAGTTTTCACGGTCAGCAGCATATGATGCCCATTGGCGGTGATTGATGCCACAGTTGGTGAGTTTTTTTTTCAAGAAGTCTTTATATATCCTTCCAGGTAACCCTCTTTCAAACTGGCCAGTGAACAGCTCACCATACAATGAACTATTTGGCAAGCGATGTTACTCTATCCTGGACACGTGCCCTGCTCAGAGTAGCTGTATCTTCATAAGCGTGGCCTCAACGCTGGTGATCTTTGCTTGAAGAAGTTAGTCCAGTGTATGTTGCGGATGGAGCGGAGGCAGCGCTGATGAAACGGTCAAAAATGGCAGAGGTGACGTCCGTAAGTAACCCAGAATTTGGCGACAAACCGGAGGGTGGTTCTACGACAGCTCTGAAAAACCTGATCTATGTATCTCTATTGAGACTGGCATTGTACCGCACTCATTTATAGAGTCTGCCAAAGGAGCTCTTTACATTGGTCAGTCTGTTGTCTATGTATTTGCTGATTTCGGCATCAGAGGAGATCACACAGCACAGCTTGGTGAACTGGTTGAATTTATCCAGTTATGTCTGGTCAACGAAGATGCTTGGTTCCCAGTACTCGTTTATGGGACCAGGCTGGTGAAGCACCTCAGTTGTATGTAGGCTAACCTCAACACCATGGAGCTTGCAAGCTACTTCAAAGCAGGACATCACGCTCTGTAAGACAGTTTCTGTACGGGCAACACAACCGAAGTTGTCTGCAACGAGCTCTCTAATCCGGTTGTTTAAGGTCCTGGTGTTGGCCTGAAGTCGCTTTAAGTTGAAGAGGTTGCCATTAATACGAAATCCGATATATATGCCATCATCAAGGTCGTCTGTTGCGTTTGGAGCATTATGCTGAAGAAGCCTGATAAAAATTGGGGACTAAAACGTAGCACTGTTTCGCGCCATTTACGATGGAGAAGGTCTGTGGCAGGCTGTTATTGTTTCGGACCTGACCAAGCTGGTCTCCATGTAACTAGATGATCACGGCAGGGAACCGTGGAGACAGTTTCTGTACGGGCAACACAACCGAAGTTGTCAGCAACGAGCTCTCTAATCCGGTTGTTTAAGGTCCTGGTGTGGGCCTGAAGTCGCTTTAAGTTGAAGAGGTTGCCTTTAATACGAAATCCGATATATATGCCATCATCAAGGTCTTCTGTTGCGTTTGGAGCATAATGCTGAAGAAGCCTGATAAAAATTGGGGACTAAAACGTAGCACTGTTTCGCGCCATTTACGATGGAGAAGGTCTGTGGCAGGCTGTTATTGTTTCGGACCTGACCAAGCTGGTTTCCATGTAACTAGATGATCACGGCAAGGAACCGTGGAGCGTTTCAAGGATTTTCAACATTTCAGTTATACTCACCGTGTCGAAGTCCTTAGTCATGTTCGCAAATGTTACGTGCAGTCCTTAGTTTTGTTCTCGGTATTTTCTCCTCGATCTGTATCAGGACGAAAACAGTTGTGCCACTATAGGCTCTAAAGCCGCATTTACTCTCTGGAGAACGTTCCCCTGCAATGGTGGGCACCAGCTGTTTCAGCATAATTCTAGCAAGGTCTTTGCCTGCAATGGAAAGTAGAGTTGTCCCACGACAGTTTGATGTGCTCAAAATCCGGTTTTTTGTACAAGGTCATGATGACTGCATCTCGGAGGTCATAAGGCCGTTTCGCTGCAGCAAACACACATCTCGTGAAGTCTGGTATGCAATGCTAGGCCTCCTATCTTTCATATCTATGTGGGATACCATCTTTTTCTACACCCTTTCCAGTCTTTAGCAGTTATATGACTTGTACGGTCTCTTGAAGTGTTGGTGCCTCACCAAGTTCCATCTTTGGTGGCTGTTGTGGGATGCGGTCAATAGATGCCTCCTGGACTGTGCAGCTAGTGCTGAAAAGGTTGTGGAAGTGCTCTTAAACCAGCGGTCCAGGATAGATTTACCTGACAGCAAGTAGCTCTTGGCCATATGCACTCCTTCCGGGTTATGTATTTGTAAGGAAGGAACATAATAATAATAATAATGCTTTATTTATAGAGGGTGAGTCATTAGTCAAGGACTATTCTCCCTTGAGGCCCTCTTAATAAGAGTTTATAAAATGCACATTGTATGAAGATAGCAATAATTAGTGCTTATTTTAGCATGTTTAGTATTAAAATACTAAATTCCGATTATATATTAGAAACACATGCATGTTCATGATATCTCTTCTTCAATACTCGAATATTTTTTTAGCCGATTGTACATGTAGTGGAAGCTTATTCCACACAACTGTACCAGAATATTGAAAACTCTTTTTGAATTGCTCTGTTCTTGGTTTTGGTACTAGAAGGTTTCCATGTGATATTGATCTCAACTGGTATTGTGTTGAAAAAGGCCTGAATAAGTCCTGAAGATACTCTGGTGCAGTTCCATGTAGACATTTATAAAAAAAAGAACTACCTGATGAAAATCTATCATGTCATATATTGTGAACCATTTGAGTTCTGTAAATAATGCTGTTGAGGGATGATCAACAGATGTATCTAAAATTACACGTGCTGCTCATTTATGGAGTTTATAAATCCTGTCAAGCTCAGGCTTAGCACAGTTTTGTCATACATTAGAACAGTAATCCATTGTTGGAAGAACATATGACTTGTAGTATAGATTGCGAGTTGCCGTAGGTAAATATTTCTTGATTCTGCTGAGAAGGGCAATTTTGGATGACAGTGTTTTACAAAGCTTATCAATATGGTCATTCAAAATAAATAAATTATTATTTATGGACACACCTACAAGCCTTTTATGTTTGACATTTTCTATTGGACGATTATTTATTGCAAGATATAGTTTTAGGTTCCCTGACTTCTGTAGCTTTTTTATCGTCCCCAGAATCATACATTTTTGTTTTGCCTTCATTAATTACCATCCTATTTTGTTGTGCCCAGTTTTGGACTCTAATAAGGTCTGAGTATAATCTTATTTGGACAACTTCAGTATCAGAACTAGGGCTTCCAGCGTTTCATAGAACCACTTGTAGTCACAAGTCTCAGCGTACATTTGGGCTCTCTCTGCAGGCTATGTCCACCATTCAGTTTGTATGTCTTAAAGCATGTACTTTAGGGAACTGCAGATAAGGCGGAAGCTCTGCTTTCGTCTGTTGACAGGATGGTTGAGTGAGCTTTGATTGATGCGCAAGCAGTTCTTGGTTATTTTCATCAAACCAGTATTTATGTTTGTTAGAGGCGAATCCAAGGATTATTCTGATGTTGAAGAATGACAGCCTTTTTATGATTCTACATATCTTCCTGAGGTAGATGTAGCGGGAAATTAGGTTCTTCATATATAGACTGCAGACTGTCTTGTAAATCTACTGTATGCAGATATGTTTTTGATCTGGAGCTGCGGCAGGCTAATTAAGGGATTGGAGGTGCGATGACAATGTGGATAAAGCACTGCTGTCCCTCGAAAAGGCTGTTTGGTCACTCAGGTTGCTACCCGGTGATAGTGGCGTCTCTGGATCAACACCAGGCAACCAAAGGCCCGAGTCGTCCACATGTTGGATTGAGATAGCGACTTTTAGTGACATCTTTAACATGCAGTTTTAATCCCTTTGCCATCGCTGCAGAGCTTGATAGTGTAGTATAGATGTAGGAATGGACATAAACAGGATATTAATATATATATTAAAATTTTGAGTGATAGTCGATGCATGATTGCAATACATTCGTTATTTTAATATATTTAGTCACCGATGACCGAAATATATTTACATCGAGATGATGTTTCAACTATTGTGACGACAAAGGACACCAGTAGTAATATGGGATACTATAGCGACAATGGAAAATCCAGTCAAAAAGGGCTTGGGACACTATGGCGACAAGATTTATAGCGACAAGGGAAAATCCAGTCAAAAAGGGCTTGGGACACTATAGCGACAAAACAGCTTGGGATCCTATAACGACAAGGGGAATTGAACATAGTGGGCCTGTATAGCGTCAAGGGGAATTGAACATAGTGGGACTGTATAGCGACAAGGGAAATGGAACATAGTGGGTCTATATAGCCTCAAGGGAAATGGAACATAGTGGGCCTATATAGGGACAAGGGAAAAAATGGCGGCAAAGAAAGCTACTATCTTTTCGAGACCTATGAGTGACCCTGAAAAGGGCCTTTGGATACTTCTTCTTTTATTTTCTGTCGTTGTTCCACCACCTTTTAAGTTTAGCAATGATTCCCGTTTTCTTCTTCTTCTTTTCGTCCTCGGCAATCCAGTCAGGATGTCCCATAGCTCGAAACATTTCCTGAACTCTCATCCATCTTAGATTGAGTAGATCAAAGTCCTCTTTCTTCTTTTTGTTCTTTTTTTCCTTTCTCTCCTTAGACCAGTTTTCTTTAATCTGGATCACCTGTTCTTCCATCACCATTCTCATCATTGCTTCTGCTTTCTTTAGCCTGTCTAGACCCCACTGCACATATTCCCACTCTATGAGATGTAATGTTTCTTCTAGAAAGCACATGACTTTGATGACATGATCAAGTGCCTGCTTCAAATCCCCTATTCTTATATATTTTCTTTTAATACGTCTTCTTAATTTCTGGTCTTCCTCCTCTATCATACCTTCTAATAGATCTCTTGCTAATTTCAGTTGGCTTACAAAGCCATGGTTACTTTGAAATTCTTCCTCAAGTCTTTCCACTTCATATTCTGCATCAAGGATCCAAAACAACTGTCTCGGAGTTGAATAAACAATTCAAAATTCATCTTGATGTGTTCAAAATTGAATGGCTCCAAGGACTGACGATTGCTTATATATATCTTAAGCACGGACGTGAAAGTAAACACCCCCTACATTCACTTTTCATATTATATACTATCCACAAACCATATCATTTACTATCCCAAATCACACTATATACTATCCACACACACGGGGAAGCAGCCAAAACAAACCCTATTATTTACTATCCAAAATCACACTATATACTATCCACACACGGGGAAGCAGCCAAAAACACACCCTATCATTTACTATCCAAAATCACACCCTATACTAACCACACACACACACGGGGAAGCAGCCAAAACACACCCTATCATATACTATCCAAAATCACACCATATACTAACCACACACACACACACACACACACACACACACACACAGTAAAGAGTCAGTGTTTATAATCACACTACTCCTCTCTCACACCCATTGGCAATTGATATAGTATTTCTTTTCTAGACATTTGGGTAGCCCTGAGAAGGACTGTTTTTTTTTTTAAACTTCAAAATGCACCTGGTTAATGCTGGCATCTCCCAGGTCTAGCCCCACACACACATCTTCTACTCCAATCATTCTCCTAATTCACTCTTGTGATTGGGAGCGCAAAGGGAGAATGAGTGGCTTCACTATCCCAATCTTCTGTTTGAGGGATAGTGAAAGTCTCTTCATTTCTTCCTCTATTCCGCAACTGTGGATGAGGCTGTGGTTGTTGCGGCTGAGACTGTGGTTGATGCGGTGGGGACTGTCCCTGTAGTGGACGAACTGGTTCTGGTGGTGAAGGTGTCCTCACCACGGGCTTGACTTTACTAGTCTGTCTCATCATGCGGTGAGGCAAGATGGGACTTTTCTTCTCCTCCTCTTCTTTCTTTTTTCTTTCCTCCTCTTCTTTTTCAATCCTAGTCTGTTCTACTATGGCCTCCATAGCCAGTTCGTCCAGGAGACGCCTAGCATTCTCCAAATGCATTTGAAGTTCTCTTAATTTCTGTACTGTATTCACCTTTGGTGTTGATGCGTCAACGATGGGTAGCCAGACTGACGAGTGTTTCTTTATATATAGTTCAAGCGCGGACGTGATGGAAAACACCCCTTACGTTCCAAAAAATTACATTATTCCTATCATTACCAAAAAAACACGCTGACTTAAAAGAAAACACTCACTCACTTTTTTGCTTGACTCATATCAATTATACATTGAACAAGTTATTTTGAAAAAATACGTTGTGCTTATAGACGCACTTCAAAACAAAAGTAAAATGAGATAGTGATTATAGACTCACTTCTATTTTTTTGCTAACTTCCTCACATACCATGAGCAAATTGAATGATTAATTCTTTTCGAGAATATTGGGTAGCCCTGAAAAGGGCTGTTCTGCTGTTGTTGCTGTTGCTGCTGCTGCTGCTGTTCTCTCTGCTCTCTCTGCTGCTTTTGAAGTCGATACTTCTCAGTCCATTCTTCTTTCTCTTTTTGAATTTCCTCTCTGAAGAGTTCTTCTATGAGGTCTTCCGTTACTTGTAGCATTCTCACATTCTCAATCTCTTCAGGCTTTGGCATCAGATTGTGTCTGATACGATGCAGAGTGACGTAAGCTTCGTTCAGCTTAGCTAGTCTTGAGCACATCTTCGTAGGAGGATGAGTCAAACAATGGATGGCCAGACTGGAGACTACCCCTGCTTTATATGGTTCAAGCGCGGACGTGATGGAAAACACCCCTCGACGGTTTAGGGTTTTGAAACGTTGGGATAGTTTTTTGATGTGAGGGATAGAAAGAAAAGTCAAAGAGCATTTATATCAATACAAATGTAAAACAAACGACAGACGCATTGGTTTTCAAAACACAACATTTTTATTCAAATAACAAACACTATTTTCAAATAACAAACACAATTTTATTCAACTAACAAACATTATTTTCAAATAACAAACATGTTTTTCTTCCATAACACTAATACATTCTCTTTTGACATGGTTGACAACGTTGTGAATTAAATTGAGATTTCCACTGTTGGAAATCATTGGGCCATTGATGTACACTACGTTTCCTAGCTAAAGACAACAGATAGCCATAATGGTCACAAAACCATCGATCTACTTTGTCATCGTTTCGAGACGAATGACGATCAAAATAAGTCACTAAATGTTCTAAAGAATATCCAAGACTGCGATGATGCAGATAATAGATACAATATTGTCCACACACCATAGAATCTGTGCTTTGTAATTTCACATTATTGAATCGTGTCGTCTGGGCATTTCTTCTCATAAAGTCAATGATATCATCTTCGAAAGGGGGCAATCCATACGAATCAAAATACTCCGCACATCCCTCTTGAGGAAAGTAGACAGCTACCCAGTGAGTTCCTGGAAGATGACTGTCATCTGTGTTGATGACATAAGCTTGATTCTCTTGAGGTTTGCGATGAGGTAGTTCATCTTTAGCACACACGACAGGATTCCAAGAAGCAGTGTACGAACTACGATTCAAAAGATAATAAAGTTCCCAAGTATCCATTTGTTTCTTGTATAGCCTTGTTTTTTTTCCCCTTTTTTCACAAGTGATGATAAGTCATCAATTCAATCCAGACTTTTTGCTTGAAACGGTCTGACAAGTAACTGATGGTTTGCTTCGTCTCTTTACTCTGTGCCAAGAGAGCTTCGATGCGATCAATTTCTCGAGCAAACAATGGAGGAGAGGAATGATCACGTAAGCCTTTATACCACTGAAGTAACACGTCTTCTTCGGAGATGAGACTCCAAGCTTCGTTCAGATAATCGTCCAATTTTTCTTCTTGACTCATCATCATACATTTATCGTGTTGAATTTGACTGGGATGATCGATTTGACATCCATAACAATCTTTTTTAATCATGTCCCTCATTTTATCTTCCAAGTGTTGTGCAAAACAAGCCACTAACTGTTGTTCCTGTTCTGGCCATCTGGATTGCATGATCACTACTTCTTCTTTTTGGTCTTGGGGATCTGCTTTTTCTGTAACCTCCCATTCCATGGATTCTCCACTATTCAAAGAAGGACAAGGGTTTTCCATAGTGTCTAATAGTCTAGAATGACTTCTCTCAAACTGTTGTTTTCTATGGTATTATCGAATTCGGCATACTCTTCACCGTTTCGAGAAGAGCTGGTGAAAACTGAAGTTCCACACGTATCTGCCCAGATTTTATAGGGTGGAAATGTCCCTCGTCACTGCCTTGGTCTGGAGTGAAATCAAAAGCCCACAAAGCGTAACCTCCTGCATAATCTTCGTAGGAAATACCGTGACTGGTGTTGGTTCCTAACTGTCCTGTGGCTTCGTACAGTGACAAGTACGACCTCAAGTAATTCTTCGCGGTAAACTTGGGTTCAAAAGGTCGGGTACACAAAGTTTTGCCATCGCGACTGACTTCGATTTTGGTTACTCCGCAGTGCTTAAACTGGAAAGGATTTTCACTGTGGACACCGTTGAAGGCTGCATTGCTGACGATACCGATGAATAAACGTTTGGGTAACTGTCCTTGGAACAGATGATCTTCGATCTTAGATTGGAGTCCAGAGGCAATGGTGAACGTTTTGACTTCCACGCGTCGTATCGGATACTTGGCTGTCGTTCTGCTCAAAGTGTGACTGATATCATTCCCCACTTTAGGTAACACTTCCACACGACGCACGTATAACCTGGCTTCTTCGATGATGGTTTTGTAGTCGTTGGCATGAGCCATCAAATGGAAAGCAGCACTGCTACGATTCAGTCTCAAGCGAATATCTACTCCGTTCAGCAAATACTTCTCTTGAAACCACATGTCCAAATGCAAACGATCGAACAGTTCTAAACTACGATCTACAATTTTCTTATGACGCTTGCTAAAACCCTCATTGAAGGCATTCTCGCCTTCTGCGGCTGTGGCTGTGGCGTTAAAATTATTTGCGGTGTCAGGTTTCCATACCACGCAAGCATCTAGATGAGTGTTCTTGGCTTCTTTTCCGTACGTCAAGAGATTTTCGAGGTACGCTCGGTAAGGGTAAGTATCCATGCTACTGCTGACCAGTTTGTTATTCATGTACAAATCCACTTCGCTGAACAAGGAATGCATGAAATTGTTGACGGGAGCTACTTTGTTCGCGTCTGCTACAACGGTGTTGTCAGCCGTTTTGGCCACTTTCACTTTCAAATACAAGTAACTGTTATTGAGATCGATGTAATCTTCGGGTCGTCCTTTGATTTCAAACTCGATGGGAGCTGAATCCGTCAAAGAGGAGACGGGATGAAATTCAACCCATTGGGCTTCTTGCATGGTCGTCATGGTGGGTGGCATGGCAAAGAGATCTAGTTCCGACTTGGAACAGGCACAAGATTCTTGGTGCATCAATTTTTCTTTATGTTTTTTTTCTTCACTTTTAATAATCAAAAATGTCTAAGTCTCGAGCGGTTCTTTTTTTCTTCGTCTTTCTCACTTTAGAGGTACGGAGACTTTTGAAATTGTGCCTTCGTCGTCGTCGCTTTCTACCTTGTCCTTGCTGTGTCGTCAGGGAAGCAGAAATGTCAGACTCGGTACCGTTCAGGGCATTTATAGGACTTTCTCGTCGACCCAAAATCTCTTTACCCGTTTGAAGTAAGACATTTTTGCCTGCTCTCAAAAAAGCTTCTTTGGGGTTTTGTTTGTCAATGAGAACATTGTGAAGAAAATCTTTGCCGTGAGTCAATGCGGCATCTTTTAAGGCGTGCAATCCTCGTGTCACCATCGGTTTTAAAACAGGGACCACGGAACGAAAGGCTGATTCAAACATATCTCTTAAGCCATGTCCTCGTTGTCGAGTGACTCCTCGGTACACAGGATACATCACTTTTTCAGTTGTTCGAGAATCGTTTTTGAAAATGGAGTTTCACTGTGACTTTCCCTTTGGTAAATGGAATATTTTGTCCTAGTTCTCCTTTTATAGAAATGTTGACACTGTCGAAATACGACTTACTGACGGGTAAATAATGAGGATGTACAAATTCGCGGTGAACGTGATAGGTATTTCCACCTTCCTCGTCAGCGGTGACAGAGTCCACTTTGAAAGGAATGACACGCAGTAACGGTGCAGAGGTGTGTCCTACCACGTTGTACTCCACCACATCGGAGTACACAAACATCAAGTTGAGACCTTGGTTCAATTCTACAGGGGATCGAAAATATTTTGCAAAATCCAAGTTAGTGGTTATGTTTGGCAATTGCTTTTTGTTCTTGATCATTTCGACGTCTCCACCCAAAATATCAAACAATTCAGGACAAAAGGTAATGCCTATCATTTTATCCTTTGAAAATTTCATCAGGAGGCGACGAGCCACTTTATGGTACTCAAAGGTAACACTTTTTTCAGTTTTGTCCAGGGGTTTACCAAACAATGTATTGAACCTGTTTGCAATCGTAGTCACTAAATGTTGACCACTAAAATAATAGCCTGAAGGGATCTTGAAATGATAGATAGCCAGATTAGATATGGCGTTCTGCTCTTTTATTATCCCCTCATCGATAAGGATTTTGTCTCGCTCGTTTAATGATTTTTGCAAATCCGTGTCATAAACATGTACTGAAAAAGTGTTTTGATTTTCGACGATGTTTTTGATTTGTGTCGGGTGTATTATTTCCACTAAAGCTACTTCCCAATGAGCATCTTGATCCAAATGCATGGCTTGAGGTAATTTAGCCGTGTAACAGCACAACGTGTTGTTAGGAAACACCTTCATGGAACTGTCACTGGGTAACGTTAAGTAAAATTGGTTAATAGTGTTGTTCATAATTCCAATGTTGTTCTGTCCGAGGAGTCACTCGAGGTTAAAGGAGTGTCTAAAAGAGGATTGTGATTGGAAGGGTGACTATCAGGAGAATGACTAACGTTGGACGCAAGGCTCCCAATAGTGTTATTGTTGTTCCCGTTGTAAGAGTATTTCAAGGAAGGATTGGGAAGAAGATACCCGATGCAACTGCTGAGTAAAATGGTCCACAATTGTTTGTCTCCTTGTTGCAAACTCAAATTAGCAATGGCTGCACCGATGACACAATACACCACAAAGATTTGACAGAAAAAAACTATTTGCGTTTTAGGGACACGTTCTCCACACCACACCCACAAGGGTTGCTTTTGTAAATCTTGCAGAGATGACGTGGGTGAAGGAGTAGTCACTGTGGTTGCTGAAGCTGTATTGAAAGGCATGATGGTCACTTCTTTTTATAGTCGATGACTTGGGCAGCGTCAATCCAAGAATCAAAACTAGGAGGATATCCTTTCCAACGTACTTTGACTTCTTTGACACGACGTTTTCCTACTTTACGGGTTCTTCGTTCGAGAATGCTTTCAATGTCGTACACGTCGTCTTCTTTTTTGGTGACACGTTGTAACTCAAGCAAGTAAAACGTTCCTTTTAATACTTCTCCGTTCATGTCTTCCAATTTATAGACGGCAGGATGACGGCCACGCACTCGTTCAGTAACACGAAACAATTCGGTGGTCCAATTGGGTAAGTAACCTTTGTCGAAAGTGCGTTTGGTTTTACCAATGCGTACCCAATCTCCCGGGGTTAACACTTCTCCACCTTTCTTGGGGACAGCCCTCGTTCGGGACGTACCAAACAGACGCTCAAAAACAGTCACTTCGTTGTCGGGTGTCACCTCTTGTGGGGCACGTCCAATGCTTCTATGGTAAGATTGATTGTAGGCTTGGACTAAGTGTGGTAAGACGTCGATGTACTTGAGAGTGTGTTGATGCGTAAAATATTTCCACATGCGTTCTTTCAAGGTACGTTGAAAACGTTCCACGATACTGGCTTTGGTTTCAGGATTTTCGGTGGTGAAAAAATGAATGTCACGTTTCTTTAATTCTCGTTGGAAAGCTTGGTTTAGAAATTCGGTGCCTTTGTCGGTTTGCCATCGAAGAGGGTGACGACCACTTTGTTTCAACACCAGTTGCAAAGCTCGTACTAACTCTCCGCTCGATTTGGATGTCAATGGTACGACCCAGGCAAATTTAGAAAAGACGTCGATGACACAAAACAAATATTTGTAGCCACGATTGTAGGTGGCTAAATGAGAGACATCAGCTAAATCGGCTTGCCATTGATGATCGATGCCTTCCACTTGAGTGCGACTTCTGTGAAATTTTCGTCGAATGGGTTTGTGTAAAGTGTACGTCGCTTGTTCTTGTAACCATCGTTGTACTGTAGGTAAACGGAGCTTTTTCAAGCGAGTTTTGGCAGCACGATACAATTTCTGAATGCCTCCGTAACCTGCAGGGTGAGCTGGATCGTAATAAATGCTGGCTAAGACCTTCTCCATGGTTTAGGTTAATAAGCGACCCACTCTTCGAAAATATTGCTTTGGGTGGGACGAAATGCGGGTTGTTTGGAAACGGTTTTACGTGTCCGATGTGCCACAGGAGTTGACGTCGAGGGTACTGGTGGTGGTGACAGAGGTATTGAGATAGCTTTGGTCTTCTTTTCTTTTCTCACCTCTGGTTTCCTTTCTTTCTTTTTCACTTCTGTTGAAGCAGGAGTAGCCATCATCTTTTTAACCCAAGTTTTGAGTTCTTCTCGTTGGGGCGTGGGAGAAGGGGTCAATAAGGAAGCGGCAATCTTACTCGGAATGGGAGTAGCAGTGGGTGTTTGAAAGAGATCATGGGGTTCTTTTTCTTCCTTGGGTAATGGTGGGGTGACGTCTGTTTTGGCTACTGTAGAGGGTAAAGGCGACGGATTATTCATTAGTGCCTTCAAATCGGACAGTGTAGGTAGAGCTGTTTGTTCCACAGCTTTTCGATGAAAGAGTTGTAGTCGTTGCAGAAGTTGACCGTACTTTTGCGATTTTTCGGTTTCGGATACATCGTGGCGATGCAGCAAGGATTGCAATTCGTGTTGTAATTGGGACATCTCGTTCAAATCAGGATTGGGTGGTAAATGGGGGGTACGTTGCTCTTGCCAACGATGGTATTCCATCCATCGTTTGTAAGGAACTAAAGTCAGTTTTCGTCCTTCCATGGGCTTCCAAAGGTTACGTCTGAGATCGTGGTGCTTCATGGATCCCTTTTATCTTCTGGAAGGATCATACATATTGCTACCCATACCTTGGGGCCATCCCTTGGTGCATCCCTGGGGACATCCCTTGTGTCATCCCTTGTAAAAAACCTGGTAATATGCTAGATAGGATACCGGATTTTGCTAATCCTCCCAACACAGCAAGAAGAAAAGGTAAAAATCCTCCGCGTTGCACCAACATTTTTTTCTTTTGACAGACGGGTATTTTCTTTTGGACCATTTGACGAAGAACGTGTCGATGTTTGGCTAAGCATTTTTTCTGGTGTGAAGACAAAGGTATCGTGCCTTTCAAGACATTCAAACAACATTCGCACACGGTATCGATGACATCTTTGGAAGCCGTTTTAATGATTTGTTTTCGCATGGGTGGAGAGGCTTTGGACAGGACAGACAACACGTCTCCGTGTTTGACCAAACGAGGAGGTAGTCCTTTCTTTTTCTTTCCTTTGTGAGGTGTAGAAAAATATTTTCTGCGAGGTGACATCTTTGCTTGTTCGTTCCAAAATACCACTGACGTCCATGACTTGAAACACACCCCCTTTTATCTTTTTTTTTGTTGTGCCATCACTTGATTTATAAGTGGTATCACTTTTCTGGAAAGAGATCATGGGGTAGGAAAAATCCTCCGCGTTGCACCATCATCTTTTTCTTTTGACGGACGGATATTTTCTTTTGAGCCTTTGGACGATGAACGTGTCGATGTTTGGCTAAACGTCCTTTCCTTTTCTTTCCTTTGTGGGGTGAAGAAGAATGTTTTCTGCGAGGTGACATCTTTGCTTGTTCGTTTCACAATATTACTAGTGTCAATGACTTGGTACACACTCTCTTTTATCTACTTTTTGGGGAACTACCGCTTCGTCAAAAAGGTAACAATGTCTTTCACAAAATTACCAAAGGATCCTCCTTTTTGGTGACTCTTCTTTTTCTTTAAAAGACTACGTCTTTGGAGGAAAGGACGTCGATGTTTGGTTTTTAAGCCTTTGGTACGATGACGAGATTGTCTTTTTCCTTTTCCTTTTTGGGCAGCAGAACGACGAGGGTGGTGGTGGTGGTGTGCACGGTTTTGAGGAAGCATCCTTGAGTGTTCAGCAGTGGTACAGAAAAATACTGATTGACGTCGTGGTCTTCAAGTCATATTTTTATACTGGAATGCGTCGCCACTGATTATCTTTGCGTCGTATCAACTTCATGGCAGGTAACACACGTCGTGAAGGGGTTCGCAACGGACTCAATCGGGACAGTTCTTGTTTGGACAAATCTAGTAAACTCTTTAACATGCCAGATCTTTCTTGGACTTTCACTTTAGGGGCAGGTACTTTGTGAGCAGCTGCTACTGCCGCTAATGTCGATGAGGGTGTCTCCGGTGGAGGAGACGTTTTGGGAGACGCAGATTTCCAATGTTTCATCAAATTAGGAAAAACGGGTGTCAAATTGGGTTTGGCTGGCATCACCCGCAACGGAGAAGTGGCAGCCCCTGAGGCTACTGGCAACGTAGTCCCTGCCAAACGTCCTTGTAGATCTTTTCTTACAGGTCGTGGTTGACGAAGGTAAGGTTGTGTCCTGGCCGAAGTGCCTCTTTTGCAGGTGACCGCTTTTGTCTGTGGACTTTTCTTTTTCTGTGTTTTGGTCTTGACACCCTTGTTCTTTTTCTTAGGGGCTTGTTTGGCTTTTTTTGTTTTCTTCTTGGGGTGAACTTTGGGAGTATTGGGATCCCATTTTAAAAGGGAACGAATGATGACACCTCCTAGAGAACCACTACCTCCAGGTTTCAATATGATTTGCTTTTTGGTGTGAGTGTCAATGCGAGGATTGGCCAGTTGCGTCAAGGCTACTTTGTTTCTGTCAAAAAAGCGTTTGGTTTGATGTGGAATGTGAATGATGCCTTGCAGTATTTGACGTGCTGTCACCGTAAACCATCGTAAGACTTCTTTGAGACTGGCTTCTAAGACGTGAGCACGTATTTGTGGATTTTTTTCGCGACTGATGCCGTACAAGGCACGAATCAATTTGATGGGAAGATGAGACTGAAGGGACGTCATGTTGACGATGTATGAGACAAGGTCAAAGTAACCCAAGGTTTTTATAGATTTTTTTAGTGGTTCATAGTGTTATGTCGACGAGGAGGACGTGTACACGACAGGTCCTCCGTCTTGATACCAGTCGTGAAACAAATCGGTACGAAATCGCAAATAATCAGGGGTAGTGGGTTTTAAATCCACGAGTAAATAGGCGTGTGGCGTTTGGGTGGCATCATCGTATGCATGAGTTAGCCAATGTGTTCCTAACTGTTTGGCTAAAACTTGCACTTGTGATTTATCTCGAGGACTTTTAAACAAGACCACGTAATGAGCATTGAGACTAATGGTACGATGGGCTTTACTTTGTTGAAATAAATTTTGTGTAATGTAAATGACACTGGCATTACGATGATGCCCTTTACGTGTAAACCACAGTTTAATTTCTTCTTCGTCTTCTCCTAACATGTCGTCAAAAATAACCCAATGAGTTTGACTAGGGTCAGACACGATCCCCTCGTCTTCTTTAGGAATGCCTGCTACAAACACAATGGAATCACCTTGACTTTCTTGCAAGAGGCTGTATGCCGATTGCCACTCCTTGTAACACCACACGATGCGTTGAGGTGGACGATCGATCAAATGATGTTTATGTTCGATCAAACGTTTGACAAATTCGGTTTTGCTTGAACCGCTCGGTCCAGCAATTAACATGTTAAAAGGATGACGAAGATACAAGGCTTTCCAACTAGCAGAATCTAAGTGTTCGTCAATGACTTTGAATGTGGAGGAGGAGGAAGGAGTAGTAGAAAGAGTAGAGTGAGCCATAGTCGTGTAGTGGTATGACAGTATTGACACAAAAACAGACAAGACAAGAGGTTTTTATACTTTTTTCAAGACACGTTTATTTCAATGCATGTTTAAATTTGAACAACACGAAAACATAAAAGCCAAATGGATAAATACAGGAATAAAATACCTAGGCAAACGATCAAAGTGGCAAATAAACAAGTCCCTGTACAAAATGGTTTGGGTAACGAAGGTGTCCTAGAGGTAGTATGTAATGTTCTTATAGTCTCCTCTACAGGGGGTACAGTCACATATGTGTCTTCTCGAAAGGGCATTTGTGGGGGAATGTCCATGACAGTTCTGTCTTGAACAGAGGGATTGTCTTGGGTGATAGATTCTTTTTCTTTTTCTTCTTCTGGTACTGTTACTAACACAGGATTAAAAGTGACTTTTTTCACACGACGATGAATTTTAGGAACACAACGCTTGGGCATAATGGGATGATTCGTTTGTCCAAGCCTCAAAATCCCAACTTTTCCAGTCACGTACATCTGTCCAATGAGGGTGTAAATCACAAGCTACACACACATCTTCGTACACTGCTTCCGTACGTAAAAGTTGACGAATCTTTTTTTCTTGGAAAGGTCGAGACGTATCCAGATGAAAGCGTAAGGCTTTGAACAGAATAAGTCTCTCGTGGACATTTAAAGGAACCACCATACTGTCTTATTTTTTGATAGGTAGTGTTCGTAAAGTGTCCACAAGGAATCGGCAGGTAAACGAAATCCCAGAAAGCAAGTCACTAAAACACACACGACACGTCGACCCCAATTCATAGGGTATAGTTCTTGTAATAAGTGTTCGTAATCTTTCACCGTGTGAATCTTCTCATTGATATCCTTCCACGGAATCTGTTGGATCACCAATGATAAAGGTTGTGGCCGTCGACCCCAATTCATAGGGTATAGTTCTTGTAATAAGTGTTCGTAATCTTTCACCGTGTGAATCTTCTCATTGATATCTTTCCACGGAATCTGTTGGATCACCAATGATAAAGGTCGTCGACCCCAATTCATAGGGTATAGTTCTTGTAATAAGTGTTCGTAATCTTTCACCGTGTGAATCTTCTCATTGATATCCTTCCACGGAATCTGTTGGATCACCAATGATAAATGATTGGTCGTTCTCTTGTATACTTCTTTAGGTCGAAGATCATCAGTGTAGATTCAACCCAGAATTAAACACAGAATTAAATTTGCTCCAAAAGCGAAAGTGATTAATATAACGTGTAATTTCGTCCCACTGCCATTCAGGGTAACGGTTAAGAATGATCACAGCATCTTCAGATGTAAACGTAGTAAATTGGTAACAGAGCAAAAAAATACCCTTGATCCAGAGAAATCTAATACGCTGGTTAATTTTTGTCACTTGCCTCTTGTGAATTTCACGACACAAAAGTTCTACAGTCACCCATTGCGATTTTTCTTTAGCAAGACCCTGCCAAACGTCCTTGTAGATCTTCTCTTGCAATTCGTGTGGTAATCCTTGAATATAATGTTTTAGAGAGGGTTTATATACTGGTCTAGGTGTGTTACACGACATGGAACAGTAGTGTCACTTCCAATCACTAGGTCCCACTAAAGGTAGGTATTGACAATTCGGAGACCATCGAGCATGTTCCAGGTAAGCGGAATCTTTCTGTTCCCACTCGTAAATGGATACACCACAACTGAAACACTTGACTTTATCCCCTTCGCCCAAGTAGAAAAATCCGGCTCTGGCTAATTCTTCAGGAGTTGGTCCAGGCAGATATTTTGGCCATTTATCTTTGAAGGTTTGGAATCGACTTTTAAAGTGACAGTATTCAGGCAAACTCGTCGGGAACGAATATTCGACTCTCCTCACTTCTGTTCGATGAAGGTACGGTGAAATTCCTAGGAGTCCACGATAACGTGTGGCACCGCTTTCGCATCCCTCAGGTTTGACACGCACAGCATCACTTTCCAGGGTAGATATAGGGGTAGTAGTCATAGCAACGTTCCCACGATATCCTGCTGAATCGCTAATGTCACAGCGTCTGGCATCACTACAATCGTACGGTTCACCATCGCACTCTGTAACGCAATTACAGTGCATACCGCAAGGACACTTACAGTTTCCTTCCGGACAACTTCCATTGCAATGCATGGGTCTTATCCATTCAGTACTTTTCACACTCGGGAAAAGTACATTTGTTTTACAATCCCCAAATTTGAATGATGTCTGTTTAAATGGATTCATCTTCTTTCTCACTTGGCAGTGTTAGTCACAATGAACTATTGATCGTGGACGATGTCCCTTTTTATATGCTGACCAATTTCGACGTGACCGTACGGGAGAGTAAAGTGATTGGGAAGCCGTACTCTTTTTTGGTACACGATTTGATAGACTTTTTCCAAAGGTCGGCTAACAATTTGGTGTGTGGGTAAACGGACAATCTTGTGCGGTTCGTGGGTAGTCACTTGAAACGTTTCATCCTGTCCCGACTGTAAGGCTTCTTGTAGTACGTTAAAGTTCACCACTTGACTGGTGCGATAATTAAGAGTCAATCCTTTCACTTTACACTCGGTGTGCATATCTCCTTGGTGGTCTCGGTATTCGTAGCCGTAATTTTTAGGACCGCCACTTGCAAAACATAGAATCTTGTCGTCGGGATGTTCATCGGTCCAGGCTCCTAAACGGTCTCCTTCGATGACAGGGTTACACTGGTTCGATCGGTGAATGTAGATGCAACTGTCTGTGTCAAAATACAACACACGATCTCCTAACAGTTCTAACACTTCGTACAATTTTAAGCGAGCGTGGGCTGTCACGTAAGCCGCAATGATGACATTTCCAAATTTGTCGGCTTCTAAAAAGTCTAGTTCTTCTTCGTAATTGACTAAGATCAAGTCCTCACGAATGACGTCCACGTGTTTGATGACTTTGGTTGGGTCGTGAATCATCTGGAAGTAGCGAGACGGCTCGGACAAATACTCCGTCTTGGGTAAAGACGGACGTTGTGCCATTTTACCCCACAAGCAATTGAGCATCACTTTGGCAAACGATCGTCTTCCTTCGTTTTTCTCGATGTGGTCTAAAGTGATACCTTCCTGCTCCCGATATTTTTCTTTGAATATCTTTTGGTCTTCGGGAGTGTGACACCAGGAAGGATAGCCACTTGCTTCTTGTTTTAGTTTTAAAAAGACATCCACGTAGTCTGCAAAAATACCTTTCTGTGTCTCGTCGCCCTTGCGGTATTGTTGTGTCTTGGGAAAGTGATAAATTTCGTACACTTCTAACAGTTGATATCCCAGGTCCAGAGCTTTAAACAATTCCACGCTCACCCACGTTCCTGTCAAGGCGCGTTCTTCCTGAGTGTGATGACAAGGTTGACCTTGGTTGCACGTTTCGGCACATGTGCGGCACAAAGGAAACATCAGTTTTCCTTGGCAATGGTGAGGTAAAACGGGATGGTACAAGTCTGTGGGTGGTAAGACTTTACACTTGATCAATCCTTCGTACTGTCGAATGTGGTCCAAGTCAATGTGTTCTGTCATCAATTCTGGATGCCCTACGGGAAAGTGACAATATTTGCACACGTAAGGATACAGCGAACACACGTCCAAGTATTTGAGTTCTTCTCCTTTCTCCTCGTCCGCTTGGTACAGCAAACAGGTAGCATTCGTTCGTCCTCCGTACAAACTATCCCGTGGGTTCAGGGGGTCCACCCACTTGTAACTTTCTACGATGCGTTTAAACTCGGAATCGGTTTTCAAACGCAGATCGTACTCGTGTTCCCACATTTCCACTACCTGGTATCCTTGCTGTTCTAACTTCAAACGTCGCTGACACGTGGTATGGTACAAGTCTTCCATGGTTCGTTGAAAAAACTGATTTTTGGTGTCTCGTTGAGGGTAGCATAAGGGACATCCGTGAAATAAGCATCCGTTAAACTCGTACACGATCTGAGGGTTTTCTAAGTCCCAACCATCCACCGAATACGTTCCGATGGTTTTTTCGCCTCCTCCGTTGCAAGCATGTTGGATCGATTTGTCTTCCTTGTCGCACAAGTAATGGAGCCAGCGTAGGGCTTTGACCGAGTATTGACGTTTGACAAAATTTGTCGTTTGAGGACTGATGACCGCTAGAGTATTTTCGGGCATAAAGCGTTTTCGGTACACTAAGGAACATGCTTTGGCGATGGTACAAGCTTCTTTCAAAGGATCGATCCCTCCGTACTCCATGAACAATTCTCGAAATTTTCCACAGCAACGTCGTAAAATGTCCACGTCAGATCGACAGTACTTTAACATTTCTTCTTGAAAGTCAAAAGGGTCCGAGGCGTGAGTCTGGTACCAAGCATAGAAAGCTTCTCGTTGTTCGGTGCGCATGTTGTCGGGGTCGTAGTCGTCAGCTTCAGACAAATGGGGTAGAACGGCATGTTGATTGGCTTTGGTATTAAAAAAGTGTGGAAAATAACCTTTAGCCATTTCTGTCATTCCAAACGTTTTAGGCATACGACTCAAAGGCATGGCCAAGTAACACATTGAATATTTAAACTGTACTTGTCCTACTTGCATAGAAATGATTTTGGCTCCGTTTAAAGTCAATTGAGGTCGTTCGGTACTTTGTTCCGCATAGTATCTGAGCAGAAATTGCCCATCGTATCCCGAGAAATTGTGAGCCATGACCGTGGCATGGCGATGACAATTGCCGTAACGTTCGATGTCTTCTGGACTCCACGTTTCGTCGATGGGGTTTAGGATCCATTGGGCAAAATCGGCTAGCGTGTTTGACCCTCGAAAGATTTTTTCACGTCCTCCAGGAATCTTGTTGCAGTAAGGGCAATGACTAAAGATGGGCTCTTGGATACAATGCTCGCACACACGGTGAGCTACGCAGAAATTAGGAATGTGAATACCAGTTTCTTGCATGCATTCGAAATCAAAAAAGATAAAATTTCCTTTCTTCTGGGTATCTTCTGATTGGGGTTGATATTTTTGAATGAAGCATTCGTGCTCCAAGTCCACAATTTGATGACAAATGTGACATCGTTTCTTCCCTCGACAAACGTGAAACGCATTACTAGTACGTATGCCTTGTCCACAAGTAGGGCACAATCTCAGGAGTTGACAAGCACTTTTCTGCTGTGAACCTTGCATCTTCAAATGTTGTTGGTAACAGGTAAGACTGACAAAAGTGCGCTGACACACAGGGCAATGCACTCGTACTTGTTCTTGGTCCAGACAAGGTTGTGAGGCCAAACATCCCTCACATTTTGATCCACAATGCTTGTGTTGTTCTCGATTGTTATAACCATAGTCACATTTTTCACAGTAGTAACCGTATCCCAGGAATCCAGTGATACTGGTAATGGTATCAAAATGACCATCGTGATGATAGACGTGAATGTATTTTCCGTCTTTGAAATCGTGGCCTCGAAACAAAAGAGGTCCACGCACTTCTTGAGGGTGTACTTTCAAGGTGTAATGTGGTGTCAACACGTCTTGTAATTTTTGCATTTCTGGAATGCCACAAGGAGTGTCTTTGGATATCCCCGCTTGCTGTAACAGGAGTTCTGCTTCACTTCGTTGTTTGGCTCGGTCCGATCGTTGAATAGTTTTCCAGGCTCTTTTCCATTCTGCCGTATCGTTCTTGTCGGCATACGTTCGTCCCACGACGACAGCACGGGATAAACACATTTGGTCTTGAGGATTGTTAATTTGGACAAGGCTTTGCTTAATGTTGCGAAGGTTGTCGACCAATAATACTTTTTTGCGTCCTGTCCCCTGGGGAAGAGACACGTGGGTCATGAACAGTGTGGCTTTTCCATCGGTGATGTGAAACTTGTCGTTGGATTGTTGCACATGTTGAATTTTGTCGATGACTTTGGAAGGTGTTAATTATGATGGGTTAGTAAACTCGATCCAAACGGGAGACTTTAAATTATCGTGATGAATAGAAAGTCTCAAGCGATCGTCTTCTTTGGCTTGACATTGCTGTTTCAATGCAGTTAATACAGAATCCCACACCTCAGTAATGAACCCTTCTGTATTCTCCAAAGGTACATTGGACTTGAAATCTTTAAACTTTACGGCATACGTGTAAGCCGTTGTTCTAAATTTTCGAGAGGAACGCTTTTCCGTCTCTCGAATGTGATAGTAATTTTCAAGGTTTACTAAGGGTGATGTACTTTGCTTGGACGTCGATTGTCTGGGTGTAGATTCGGGCTCACTCATGTCATCTTCAAAATCACTGGCATGAATTTGAGCCAAGACTTCAGCTAATGTGCTAGGCGATACATTACGTTTCTGTCTCTTACTGTTTTCTCTTTTCTCCACAACATGATGCGGTCTTTTCATCTTGTCTGCAAAAAGTCAAATGACTACCTTTTAAAGACCATAACCCCTATATATTCATGTCCGATCCGTGCATATATATAAAGGCTAGTGTCTAACGGTTCAGTATTCATTTCACTCTCACATTGACCAGAACGATGGAAGAACCTACACAAGTGGAACTTCTCATCAGAGCTTTACGTGGGGTTATACGAAAGTTTTCGTCAGACCAGCCGACGGCCTACTCTCCTTCCTATCGAGATAAAAGTCAAGATACTTGCTATATCTGTAAGAAGAAAGGACATTGGGCTACAGAATGTTCAGATCGTGACAAAAATAAAAAAGGGTACAATAGAGACAAAAGTCAAGATACCTGTTATTATTGTAAAGAGAAAGGACATTGGTCTCCAAACTGCCCTAAGAAACAACAGGAGCAGGAGGAGGAAAAAAGAAATTCTGAACAGGAGGAAGAGGAGGAAGAGGTACTCTCCCCCAAGGAAGAACCCCGACACGTTCACAAAAACAAGAAAAGAAGACGAAACGAAAGTGAAGAGGAAGAAGAAGAAAAAGCTGTGACAGTAAAGAAAATGAAAAAACAGAAAGAGTGAAACAGAAGAAAACCTATGAACGTTTTAAAAATGGTATTGTGTTATGTTATGTTGTGATATTGAATTGTACCGTTTGTAATAGAATACACCAGAGAGAAAAAACGTAAGTGTCTCTTGGTTTTGATTTGATAGTATAATTACCTACACTCACACATTCATTCACTCACACGTACATCATGGGTTTTTAAAAAAATATAATAAAAAGGACTTTTGAGTTTTCATTGAATTAGGCAATTGACATAGTATTTCTTTTCGAAATAATTGGAGTGGTCCTGAAAAGGACCGTTGGTGTTTTGTGTGTTTAAAACAAAACAAACTCAGAAACGGGATGAAATCCTCTTGAGCTGTCTTAAGCCTTTGCCACGGCCAAGGCCTACTTCGGGACTGGTGGTTCCTGTCAATGATTTGGTAGAAATCACTAACGGTGGTAAGGTAGACGTAGTCACAGAGAGATTGGGTTGTTTAGCTCGAGAAGGTCTTTTCCTCTTCGGTCGTGATAAAGAAGTCTGATACATTTGTTTCAGACTCCTTAACTCTGCTAAAATATCTAAAAGTACCGTCGTGACCGTTTGATTTTCACTATTTTCTTTCTGTCCTTGGTCTTCTTTCTTCTCTGTTGCTGCTGCTGCTGCTACTGTTTCTTCCTGGTGTTTCCTTCTTGCTTCTTCTTCCTGCTGTTGAATAAGAAAAGCTTGTTCTTCTACTTTCTGTTGTTGTAAAAATCGCTCCAATTCTTCTTTTTGTCTTTGTTTAAAATCATTGACGTGTCCATAAGAAGAAGCAGAAGGCAACGAAGGTTCCGGAATAAATTCTTGCGATGTTAAAAAATCCACAATATCCCAGTTAAAATCCACTTCTTCTGGATGTAGATTTGTCATGACTTTAGTAGTCACTGTTGGTCCATGACTTGCTGTCTCTACTCCTGTCTCACTCCAATTCATCGTCTTCTTACTGTCCGCCATGATTGACAACTCTGTCTCATCGATTGACTGTGCACAGGCGCTAGTACCTCTATATAGAAAAGGTGACGTCACAGACTGTTCTCTTCCGATTGGATGACTGTGACTGACTTTTGTAACGCACGTTTGGATTGGTCGATACACTCAATCCGTTTCAATCCGCTCTTCCCCTATAAATAACCGCAGTACACGGCATTCGCTTCACCTGTTCTCATCAGAAGATGTGGACTAACGTTGAATCGTCAACCCTTGTGTCTAGCATGCTGTTTAGGACTGACATACCCATGTATGTCAGATCAGCGTGGAGTGTCATTCATATGACGGAGACAGCCTGTTGGAAGAGAAGGGTCTATGTAGAAAGACAAGGTTGTTTAAAGAGAGTTCTCTTCTATGGGCCCACAGTAAGGAGAAGTTTAAGGAAGAGAAGAAGATCTGTGAGATGTCCTCTGTGTTAACAAGACAACGTTAACAATACACATAACGGCCCTTTTCAGGGCTACTCATAAGTCTCGAAAAGATAGTAGCTTTCATTGCCACCCTTTTTTTCCCTTGTTTTATTTCCCATGTTATATTTCCCTTGAGGCTAGATAGGCCCACTATGTTCCATTTCCCTTGAGGCTATATAGACCCACTATGTTCCATTTCCCTTGTCGCTATACAGTCCCACTATGTTCAATTCCCCTTGACGCTATACAGGCCCACTATGTTCAATTCCCCTTGTCGCTATAGGATCCCAAGCTGTTTTGTCGCTATAGTGTCCCAAGCCCTTTTTGACTGGATTTTCCCTTGTCGCTATAAATCTTGTCGCCATAGTGTCCCAAGCCCTTTTTGACTGGATTTTCCATTGTCGCTATAGTATCCCATATTACTACTGACACCACATTATTTGCAATAACACACTGAAATAATGCAAAATTAGGTTACTGTTCTAAGTTGTTCTTTCACTCTATTTCACAAGTACTTTGTGAGAACGCAAAAAAATCGTATGCTTTCGCTCAACTTAGTTCAAAATTACTCCTTTTGTATAAATACCCATGAATCCAGTCCCTTTATAATTTTAAAGTAATTTTCATCAATTACTGATGTACTGGTACATGAGAACTTAATAATTTCTAAAAGGAAATCCTGCAAATATGTGTAGTATGGTTGTATATTTGTGAAGAATACCAACGAACTGCACAGATGATATGCATCAAAGATAGTTGATAAAGATTATGCAAAGCGCATGTTAGTCGTAGAGTTCATGAACTTCGTCCACAGTGACATCAAGACGTACATTGATAAACAACATATATATACTTTAGAAAACGCTGTTCGTATAACTGACCATGGCCATTGACAATCGGAGACGTGTTTTCTTTGCACAATGAAGGGAAAATTTACTGCTGGGAAATGCCGTAGCTGGAGGTACGCTTATGGATAATCTATTTTAAACAGGCATGCCTTGTTTGCTCAAAAGGCTGATCCTTACGAGATGGAATTCCCTAGTTTATACCATGATTGTGTTGTTACTTGAGTTATGGCAAAAAAAGTTCTTCGGGATGAGGTTAAACAAGAAATGTATTATTTTAGCTGAAACACTAATTCGGAAGTACTTTGGTGCTTATACGTTTGCTCATGGTGTGGATAAATCAGAAGGTATTGATCATTGCGATCCTTATGTAGCTATGCATTCTCTTATTTCTTATCAGGTTCACAAATGACAATTATTCATTGTCAAACAGGAAAAACATCTGCAGTTTCATGTTTGTTTCAAAGGGATATTAGCAAAGTTAATTTAGTAATGGTACCAGCTTGCTATTTTCTAAAAAACTGGTTTCTTTATAGACAATGGAGACCATGCAATGTATCCACTTGTGATGATAGGCCAGTGAACTCTCAGTTTGGTGATCCTAAGTCGGGTAGACATAAAATTCTTAGCTTTGACCATTGGATAGACATTTAGGAGTCAATAAGACATGAAGGAACTAAAGCATCTAATACATGTATGATAATATGAACACGGGCTTCCATTGAAATGCTCCAACACCAGCAAACAAAATTTAGCAATAAGCTGAAATTGTAGATTCTATTCTGTAAAACAGCATCTGAACAGGATGAATCTTCTTAAGCAGGAATGTTTCAAACAGGAAATTGAATATTTGCAAGATAATGATTTTATTGAACCAAGAAAAAGTACGAAAGAGTTTGCCATATATTTTTGTGTCGAAAACAGAGAATATCTTCCGTATGTGCAATAACTACAGAATAGCATATAGGGTCATCAAAACAGATTCGCTTTTAATATACAGAATAGCATATAGTGTCATCAAAAGAGATTCGTTTTTAATATACAGAAAATATGACTCTCTTAATGAAATTGTAAATGCATACTCTGTCAGGACTGCTAAAAGACTGACTTCCTGGAAAGTCCCCTGATGGATAAATTAAATGAAATTACTGAAATTCCATAGTTTACCAATATAAAATAATACCATTCAGTAAAAGGTCTCCCTCAACATTTTGCGTTTACTGAAAATGATAACTTTATATAGATGTCCACGAACCATACATTGAAAAAATCATATTATAAAGCAACACTTGATCACTTGAAAACTTTCAGAAACCATTAATAGTAATATTAAAATGTGACCACAACGTTGTGGTAATTTCTCATTGACTGGTCGCTTCTGCTGTTTCTTAAAATAAATATTACCTATTTGTATGGGTTAGATGTCCACACTGAGAACATAATATTATAGAGCAACACGTGAAACTTTTAATAATGTGATTACTTTATGATGTAAGAATTTAGCAAAAAAAGTCACATAGCAGCTTGAAACAAAATGCATTTTAAACCATTATGTATATATATATATATATATATATATATATATATATATATATATATATGTATATATTTATATATATATATATATATATATATATATATATATATATATATATATATAGTGATATAGTGATATATATATATATATATATATATATATATATATATATATATATATAGTGATATAGTGATATAGTGATATATATATGTATATATATATATATATATATATATATATATATATATATATATATATATATATATATATATATATAAGATATAAAATGAAAATTTATGACTTATGATTTATAGCTTACAGTATTGTGAAAAATGATAATCTGGAATTCTGTAAAAGTTTCAATTTACATGTCATTTGTTTCATACACATCTAAAGCAGTCAAGCAATACACATTAATATATCATGTTTATGAAATATCAACTTATCAAACATTTGTGCAAGTCGGTGGTCCATAGATGGTTTTATAGACATTGCTAATGCATGGACAAAATTATATAGGAGTAAAATAACAAAAGTAAAATGAATGTTAATTTGTGTATAGCAAAAAAAATAAAATTGGGCATTTTCAAACAGCTGCATCAGCTATAATTTGTCTACGTAACTTGGAAAAGGATCAAAATATAAATCATGAAATATTTAAATAGCATTGTCAGTGAATATCCCTTCTGCTCCATGTTCATCATTGTCGCCATACTTGCAACAACCGCTATGGTTATAATAGCAATATATAGTCCAATAACATTGATTATGTTGTAAACGTAAAGAAAAATCATCTCTGAGTCTCTCCTGAGTTTTATTGGTGCTCAGCAGTTAAAGTCAGTTGCTTTTATCTTTGTATTTTCATACACTTTTTCAGAGTCTGTAAATAAAGAAAATGTATTTAACCCTCCATCGAATAGTACTATACAATTATAAAAAATTATTTTCACAATTGAGAAATGATTAAAGAAGTGCTTATAGAAAATCAAAGAATAAATGGTGTTACATACAGAGTATTAAACAATAATTATAAATTAGGACAAACCATATTAAAATGTTTTAATGATAAGTAATGACAAACCTCATCAAAATGCTTTAATGGCAAAATATGATAAACCCCATTAAAATGCTTTAATGCTAAAAAATGACAAACAACACAAACCTCATTAAAATGTTTTAATGATAAATAATGACAAACCTCATTAAAATGTTTTAATGATAAATAATGGCAAACCTCATAAAAATGTTTTCATGATAAATAATGACAAACCTCATTAAAATGTTTTAATGATAAATAATGGCAAACCTCATAAAAATGTTTTCATGATAAATAATGACAAAGCTCATTAAAATGTTTAATTATGAATAATTTAATTTAACATCATTAAAATAATGTTTAATTGTGACAAACCTCATTGAAATATTTTGATGATAACTAATGACAAACCTCATTAAGATGTTTAATGATAAATTATGACAAGCCTCATTAAAATGTTTAATGATAAATAAAGACAAACCTCATTAAAATGGTTTAATAATTCTCTGTGGCGTCCTTCGATAACATTCCAGTGTCAAAATATACCCTTAGTAGACTGTATCAATATGATTTATGTTTGAAATGATCCAAATAGTTAACTTTTATTCTGATTATAATATTACTATCATATTTATCATGGACTCCATAACCCAAAACATACAGCTAAACCTCTTAATAAATTTAATAAAAAATACATATATACATTTCAGGATTTATTACCTTGGTTCTAAGAGATATGAGTATAACATGAAGATGTCTCTATATCAAGTAATGTAATTATTTATATTTGACACAAGACTGTCACTTCCATTAACAAAGAAAATATAAGTTTTACATTCATAATTACTTTATATGATTTAAAGTCACCATGGCAGTTTTCAGAGCACAAGAACAATTTAACTACAACAGTCGCTTCAGCTATGGTAATATGGAACTTAAGCAAACATCTCTTTCAATTGTCTGACCTTTTGTAACACTAAATTGACTTGATTGAGAAGATATTACGAACCAGCCACATTAATTTCACAGCAAAACATTGAACTTACTAATAAGGACATTGTTCCTAGATATGCAGTGGGATAATATTTGATTGACCCTGAAAACGAAAAAAATTGTGTATGCATTAAAATATGTCACATATCTAGTGAGATATAATGGGCATGAATTTGGACATGTTGCATATGTTGCTAGACCAACCCAAAACGAAACACACTGATATTAATTATTATATGATGTCTTACTGAAAGGAAAACATTAAACTATATATAGTTTACATTTGGACAGAACACACTGATGTGAATTCCCATATGATGTCTTACTTAAATGGTAACATATAACTATATATATAGTTTAAATTTGGACAGAACACTGATAAACATAAAACTATATATATACTGTATATAGTATAAATTTGGACAGATTGCCCAAAAAGGTTACCAATATGGCTCCCATAGATAAATATTGAAATTATGTCAAGCGTGATTTGAATACAACATAGTCTAGGTATGCATGAAAAAGTTTTCAGAGACTACAGTAAGCAATCCTATCAAACTCTAAAACAATGTGATTGGGATGTAGTCTTAATTACTTCATGGGCATTACCATACCTGAAAAGTGAGACAAAATTCTGATGATTACCTTTGGACAATTTATGAATCTTCATTGAGCTATACATCTGGATGTCAGTGTTTGTACAGGGGTGCAATTTTTCATAGGAATCATTCTCTGGAGGCCTTAAGTTAGAAATTGAAATATTGTCAGATATATCCAGTCCCATGATGCAGAATGTAAATCTTCATAAAGAAACGATAAAAATGTTTTTCTTTTATAAAATGTGTATTTTTGTAGATAATATATTTATTAAAAAATAACGTGTTTCACAGCTGATTATTTCTTTCTTGTCAGTGATCTAGCCTGTAGTCTACATATATATTGAGCTGTTCAGAGAACATTAAATAAAATAAACCTTAATGGTTTATTAATTTGTTGCTTTAAAAGTGAACATAGTTTATTTGTCAATTTGTGTATGTACCTTGTCTTGGCATGTCTGTTCTCTTCTAATGTGATATATGTGGAAAGATGGAACATCATTTTGAAATAAAATTGTATAAGATTCAGAACATTTACTACACTGACTTAACCTAAAATACAAATATAAACATGGACTTAACCCAAAATACAAATATAAACATGGACTTAACCCAAAATACAAATATAAACATGGACTTAACCCAAAATGCAAATATAAACATGGACTTAACCCAAAATGCAAATATAAACATGGACTTAACCCAAAATACAAATATAAACATGGACTTAACCCAAAATACAAATATATACATGGACTTAACCCAAAATACAAATATAAACATGGACTTAACCCAAAATACAAATATAAACATGAACTTAATCCAAAATACAAATATATACATGGACTTAATCCAAAATACAAATATAAACATGGACTTAACCCAAAATACAAATATAAACATGGACTTAACCCAAAATACAAATATAAACATGGACTTAACCCAAAATACAAATATAAACATGGACTTAACCCAAAATACAAATATAAACATGGACTTAACCCAAAATACAAATATAAACATAGACTTAATCCAAAATACAAATATAAACATGGACATGAAATGTAAAGGCTTGATCAAAATGTTTCAGTTTGCATTTATATAGAAGGCATACTAAAACTTAAATAAAGAGAAGGAAAATATTGTATTAATTCTTTAAAATTCATGCAAGTTGTATTTTTACTGTTTTAAGTGCTTTGTTCACTAAAAGTAACTGATATCTGAATAGTTCATTAAATATACTGAAAATATATTATAGCTTTGCATGATGGTAAAAATCTTCTTTTAAAATCACAACCTGCAAGATTTGTAATAAATAACTTTGCAGTATAGTAGTGGAAAGAGAGAATTGCAATACATACTAAAATTTAAATTAAGGAAAGTCTCGCATTTATGTTTGAATACATATGGATACATATTTACTGGTTTGAAAACTACTCTGTTAATTCAAAATAACTTTGATTTTCTATTCGCTCACATACTTATAATACGTGTTCATCATACGTTTCCATGTCAGAAAATTATTTCATATGCAGAATTAAAATCTACTCATAATCTTCTCTCTGATCACATAAATATAATATACTTCAATATTATAATGCATTTTATTCCCAATATACTAATATATCTGGTTATAACTTCTACATGTCGAGTCTTAATTTCCAAGTTATCGCTAGATACCCTCCAGTTTAAATTCTTAGAACCTTTAACAGCGCAGTTTGAAGTTTTAGCCTGTATCCACTGTTGAGTAACCAAACGGTTTGAAGTAAAAACCATGTAGAAGACTTAACAATAATAATTATAAATACCATATATGCCATTGTCGTGCTATACCAATTTTAAAAGACTGAGCACATGCTTACGGATATTAAAAATAATTTTTATCATAGTTGTCCTTTCTTAATAAACATAGTTGCGACAGTTGTATACATTTTAATGATTAGAACTGTCCAATTTTTTCGGAATGCATGCTTCACAGTCATTTAGCGGGAAATTATTATTAGATATGGTGTATACTAATTTAACATTTTGTTTGAGTTTCCCTTTATATGATTTCGCTTGAAAAAAATCATGGACTAATGTAAATATATAGCATCAAGTGCTGTAAGAAGTTTATGTATTTGAAACACATGTGCATGTGTGTATAAAACGATGATGAAAAACGTTATGATTTCAACCTTTTATCTGTAGATCTACCATATGATTATAAAAATGGAAAGGCTATTGTTGTGAAACATGTGAACTGCCTTTAATTATACATGTACATTTCATATACACATCTTTGCACATATCAGATAAAACTTTACGATTTATTCTCACAAATATTTATTGCAAAATACCACGCATTAATTGTGATGAATGCATTTGGTTCCTAAATTTTTATCTTAGTTGTATTGGAACAATATGGATAATAATAATGAAGAGAAGGGATGGTCAGGGATGTGAATGGATGAAGCGCTATAATTATTTGGTTCTTGTCAAAGTATATTTTCCAGTATTTATGAGTGAAGAATACAAAAAAATATAAAAATAAAGGATATCTTGAAATGAATCATTAAAGTTGTTGGGCTTTAAGTGTCATCGAGTCATCTTATTAAGAATACAAAAGTTGCGTTAACAATGCAGACTTAACATACAGCAAGAATAAAATCAGATGTTAATTTACCATTAAGCTGTAGGTATTCACTTGCTTCAGTGTTGTTGATATGCAATCCCTCATAATCCTGGCCATTGGCTGCATCATGTCTGGCAGAGTTGGCATTTATTTGATTTATTTGTGTGCCTATGGAACAGAGGATTTGCTTTAGTAAATATGTTTGGAAGAGAATACAACACATGGTTCATTTTGTTTTACTATGTTATAATTATTTCTAAAATATTTTAATTTACTTACCTATTTATGCAGGAAGTAACACTAACGAAATAACAATCATGGACTATGAATCTGCTTCAGAAATGTATGCAGTAGGTTAATGATACAAAATTATTCAAGGTAGAAAACAAACATATATAAATTGTAGTGTTGAGACTTTCTTCCTGTATTTCCATTGAGTTGGTATTTAACTCATTATTGTGCAACGTTCACTGTGTGACACAACTACCTGGTAACAAAGAAAGCAAATATATACCTTGTAATGTTAATAGTTTCTTCCATGGTGCTTGTACTTAACTCAATTTTGTGTTGTGATACAAAGTTATTCAAGGTAGAAAACAAGGAAATATATACATTGTAATGTTTGCACTTTATTATTGTATTTCCATTTTGTTTGTATTTAACCCATTGGTGTGCCTTGTGTACTGTGTGACACACGTTCTTGGTAACACAATAAGCCATTATCCCAATGGTGCATCCCAAAGTCATGGCCTAGATTACCTTTGTACTTTACATAAGATGGTATATATAATGACGAATGGTTTTGTTGCATGGTAAAATGTATATAGTGTATTTATTTGTCGATGTATATCACTGTGTGTGTGTCTCTGTGATTTTTCAAGTCCTATAAGGAAGAATTATTTTATTCAATACACGGCGAAACTCTTTTATTGTTCTCCATAAATCTTTCGAGATGTTAAGTCTTTTTAAAGTATGTTTTTGTTGTTGCAACATATTCTTATTCCATTCGATTTTCAGTCTGTCTTTTATCAAGGATTACGTCATTTCACATGTATTTGTTTTCCGTTTAATCTCTCGCCAATGGCTCATTAAACGCCACATGTTCTTATCATTTCTATTTTTAATCTGTCATCAATCAAGGAATACGCCATTTAACATGTTTTCCTTACTTTCTCTTTTCAATGGCTCACCAACTTCTCCTGAATGTACTGATACAAAATATGAAACTCTATACGCTCCTTAGAGGTAGCTATCTATAATAAATGGATAATCAAACTCATGATTATTCATTCATACCTCTATTTCCTCCTCAACTGGTGAATTGAGTTTCTCAAACATTAGACAAGGGACTTGAAAAGATAATTTCCAAATCTTAAACATATTTAAGAAAAATATAAAATATTATATCATGAGTAATGAAAGTCACTCTAAAACTTGTATTGTTAACGAGACAAAATATCAGTGTTGCCAGAAGTTTAAAATGATCATGCAGTACTTAGCAGCAGCAGAGGGGGCGAATCGGACAACTTATTATAAGCGTAAATTTGGCAAACCAAGGCTTCCTCCAAACTCCTTTATAGAAGCGTCAATTCGGTTAATCAAGGCTTTATCAAAATCGTTAAAAAAAAACGCCAAAGTCGTTGTCGCACCCCCTCTGCTCCTATTTATGATTCCAATATTTCATCTGATTGAGGGACTGAACACATCTAGGTTCGGTTCCTAAAAGGTCCTCCAACGGTACCCATTATTTATGAATGACAATCAATGATATGATATAATCAAGTAATTTCATTGTATACAATTCCTAAGAAGATTCATCGTCATCATACATTCCAATATATGGTTCATATTGATCTTTATAATCAACTCAGTTATATATTTTTGTTAAATACCAATCATGTTCAAAATATACATCAAATATTATTAAATTTAACAATCTATCCGTGAATTTTTTATCATTGGGGTTGGACATATAATATGTACATGAATGAGAATCTTTTTGATGATTTTCATGTAATAAAAAAATATCATTCCACGCTAGTTTTGGTAAAACCGTGCTACATATTTCTACATGAACACGTAATTTATCATAATGACTAATATATGGTTTATAACTGATAACTCCCCAACGTACCACCATTATACATAATTCATTTAATTCAATATTGAAGTTCCCCGGGTAGCGCTAACCGAATATTGTATCAAGTCCGATACGATATCTTGATCTAGGATCATGCAAATTTATCGTTACAAATCCATGTGCGATTGACTGAGCGTGACTAAAGAAATTTTTAAAGAGATTATAATCCATATCACCGCCGCACCAAGTTTGGTGAATATTTCGTAGCGTATATGTATCAACTCCGTTGGACAGCAAGAATATTACAGTTATCTCTGATAACTTTTGGTATTTGAGTGTATCGTTGAGTGACATATATCACGTCCGTGCTTTCATGCCTACCTCTGGAAAATATCCTAGCGGGATTCTTTTGATTGTCTAACATCACATTATCATATACGACTAAATTGTTAACACTTCCATCAATATCATCAATGCTCGGTGCTTCTTCGATATCGGTTATAAACTCAATAATATCCTCATCGATTTCCGATTTTGCTTTCTCGTTAAAATCCTTTAACACCTCGTAGCATCGTTGATCGTCTACACTCGGGGCTACTAAATACAACTTGCCCCATTTCATCCATCTCGTTATCAAATTAAGTAGCAGTGTGTCTTGCCACTTACAGATGGTCCTATTATAATCATACGAATCGAATTCGGTAGCGCTGCATGATGCTTATCTGGTTCTCGTGTTTATGTCGCCGAAAAATCAATTACATTTATGTTATTATAAATATATTATGGATCTATATTGTGTGAAATGTAAGAAGCATACTGGCACAAAAGACTTGACAACGATAACAACTAAAAAAAACAGATCAGCACTTTCTGGTAAATGTGTACAATGTAGTACAAACAAATTTAGATTTGTTTCCCTTGATAAAATCAAGGATTTAAAAAAATAACGAGGAGGTGATATTGCAGACAAGTTAGTAAAATTACCGGGAACACCATGGGCCAAATAATAGGGAGAAAAACACCTTCCAGGATATAGTTATTGTGGACCTGTGACTGGACTCGATATCAGACTCGATGATCAAAACCAACCCCGACCCGGTGAAATCCCAATAAACGCTATTGATAAGTCTTGTCATATTCATGATGTTGCTTATAAAAGCAGTAATCTGCAGCATAGCCATATCGCAGATGTGAAATTGATTCATGCGTTGTATTCTATCACTGATAAATCCTTCAAAGAAAAATTGGCTTCATGGTTGATAAAAACAGCGATGAAAGGTATATTAATAATAGGTGCTGGTAATTAATAACAACATGGAATCTATTTATTATTCTCCAAGAGGATACTGGAGGGGTAAAACAGCAATCAGTAAACTCGCTAGCGCCGCAAAGGTAAAAAATACCACTGCAGCGGATTTGTTATCCAAAAATGCGAAGTGGCCAATTTATATACCACCGCCTAAACAAATTAACTACTCGCATCTCACCTAATGAGGTTCATCAGGCTGATATATTATTTCTGCCGCATGATAGGGTTTACAAGTATGCGCTAACTGTAGTTTATGTTGCGAGTCGATACCAACAAGCAGAGCCGCTAAAAACAAAATCATCAACTGAAGTAGCTTCTTCATTTAAAAGGATTTATCGACGAGGTCCTCTGCACTGGCCAAATCTATTACAAGTTGATCCTGGCAAGGAATTTCAGGGTGCAGTGTTATCAACAATGAAGAATCATAATGTCACCATTAGACGAGGACATAATGCAATACATCACGATCAAGCAATTGTTGAACGATTTAATCGGACGCTTGCTGAGCGGTTATTTGGATATCAATACGCGAAGGAATTTATTCAGGATAAACGATCTCGTGAATGGGACAAGAGATTACCAAGCGTAATGACCGCGCTGAATAATGAGATTACGCGAACAATTAATATGAAACCTAACAAAGTGATTAAAAAAGTATAAACCCGTAAAACCGCGAAAAGATTTTTCAAAACAACCAATACTCGGCAATGTCACCGTTAGATATTTATATGAGCCAGAAGAGCTCGAAGGTGGCACAAAAAGAGCTACTGATCCTATTTGGAGTCTTACTGCACATAAAATATCTAGTATAACACGATCTACGGGTATGCCAGCAATCTATAGATTGGATTCAACTGCTCCTCAGCGAGGATTTACTCGTGAACAACTACAAGTGATACCCGAGGATACTCAATTACCACTGTGTGGTCTTAACTAGCACCTCTGCGTCTGTTGCACTCACGACAGGTCAGCATCACATTATTTCTGGTATGACCAATACTGCTATTCTTTCTGTCTACGGTAAATTGTCGAGAATCCTTATCCGACCAACACCAATTCATTATACAATTGCAACTCGTGCAGGATTATTCTGTTGTTGTTTCAGAGTGATTATTAATTCAGCATCAATGTCAAATTCTCTATTATTTTTTTTATCCTGTTGTTTATAACCAGAAAGTATTTTCTGATTATGTCATCGCTGACAATATCACTTATTTTAGTGTCATTAGCATATCTAAAAGAACTCTTCGAAGTTGATTTATTCTTCGTACTCTGGACACTGCTAAGGAAACTAAATTCGACCACTCGATGTGATTATCTATGATCCAAACAATCGTATCTGATATAGTCAATCCCTGTGAAGAATGTATTGTCGCTGCGTAACCTAGCTTCTATGGGGATTTATCAGCGTGCAATGCATCTTCGACGACATTGATATAAACCAGCACAATATCATTTAATATGATAATTTTCTTTTCACTTTGTCCAGGAATATCAACTTCAATATTCTGTTTTCGTGTATCCTTGGGTCTATAACACAATGGCACTGGAAGTGTTGAAACTTTTTCTTTATGCAAATCAAATAACTTCATCTTAAGTGTGTCTCTGACTATCTTTCTACTTGGTACTATCAAATCGTTTGGAATCCACGCTTCCCAAAAATCATTTAATGATGTTTCCGAAATTATTTCACGCGCTATTTCACATTGGATTATATCCGGTTGTAATCTAATTAGTTTCTTGAACTCGCGTAATTGTTCATCAAGTGCTCTATGATCGGTATTAATTTCTTCATAATAGTCTACAAAATTCTTTAGCCAATTATGTGGGGATAAACCGACAAATGGTGGTGGTTGATCGTGATCTCCACACATTATCACTTTTGTATTCACTAGCAATAGCCAATCAAGAAACTTTTGTAATACATCTAACGACACCGAGCATATCTCATCCCAAATCAGTAATTCAGGTGTAAATTTCTCGCCCATTCGATCAGGAGTCCATTCGTCACCTTTCCATCGAAAAAAAGCTGTGATAAGTACAAGCATTAATTACTCGTTGTTTCATCTCTCTTGCAAGGCTGTGTGTCGGTGTTAGCACAATCGTGTTTGATTTGAAAACGCTAGCGTTTCCACGAAATAATTCAATCGCACGAGTTGTCTTTCCTGACCCACCACAACCGTTTAAGTAAATGGTTTTATATCTACATATTGGATCAGATATCGACGGTGCATTATATAGTTCTGATATCTAGTTATTTTTCAATTGTTTTTAATCGTAACATATGCTGATTTGGAATAATGACACGATATTTCCTTTTTAATTCTGCATCAATCAGTAGCTACTCTAACTGCGGTGTCAGGAAATCTGTTTATCATTGAAAATAAATTAATAGAAGCATAAGCCAGCAGAGACGCCCTCAAATGTGGATACTAAAGATTGTATACATCGTTACAATTGTACCGAATTTTGTTCCATCGGAGAAGAAAGCGTCTTTACGATTTACATATATACCTTTAGATGTTACATCCGCGATTATAAAATCGTATTCAACGCTATCTATAATCAACCGTGAAGAATATCATTTATTGTCGTATTTTTTTCCACTCTGAGTGAATTTACCAATTATTCTTCTACCAAGATTTTTTGCTTGTTTATTTCTAACTTCAAATATCTGTTTGGACCATTTCAAGATATATTCTTTATCGAGATCGGGGAATTGTTTCCTGTTTTCGCTGATTATACTATCTAGACTATCGGGTTGTGGTAACCAAACCTCAGTCTGCGCTCGATATGATATAATTGCTTCACTGATAATCAGCGATATCAGCATTTCAGAATCAATCATATACCGTAATAATGCTATTGGCGTCCAGTGTTTTTCAGATATGTGTCTACCAATCCAAACATAACAGCACGGATGAAGTCCTGTAGCCAATTCAAATGATACCACACGAGCGAATCCGGTTAAATCAAAATCGGGTAGTGGTCCATTAATCGCAACATGAGTCATTTCATGTGTGGGATGTCCAAATCGTTTAAAGTACTCAGCACATTCTCCGTAACCGAGAAAACTCCCGGGATAACACGCAACTATATCAACCGAAATATTTTTGGGGTCATATTTTGTATTCCATAATCCACTATGGTTGTATTCGATGCAGCTTGATTTGATATCTGATAGAAATTCAGCTCTTGTTGGTTTACACATATTTTTCTTTCTCGCTAAATGAGCTGCACCTTCGAAATTAAAACCATGAAACCACCATACCAAACACACCTTTACACGGTGTGAATGATTTTTCATTCAACCCGGGGTGATTTTGTGGGGGGTTTGGTGGTTTCAGTTTGAATGTAGAAGTGTACTATCATACCACTGTCATCCTATCATTCATTGTAAATAATTGTATATATATATATATATATATATATATATATATATATATATATATATATATATATATATATATAATTCCAATTTTTATGAATTAAACGAATATCCTGTAATATGATTGGATGTAAACGGTCACGTGATGTTGATCAGGAATTGTTTACACTTCGATAAATTCTGGGACTACTTTCGGTTTTTGAAATATAAATATACATTGTGAAACGATTTTGTCATCTGTAAAATATATAATTCTGCAAATAAATATAACCTTTACACTTTTTATACTTTTTCCAATATTCTTTGATTCAAATGCATAGTTTACTATACAATTTAGCATTCGTCTGCTACATTTTCTCACTAGATCACCGAGTGGGTCTTGTTAAGTATAAACGATGCTGAGAATGACATAAAATGTTACTCTTGTATAGAATTTATTTCATTGTTACCTTTATATAGTAAGGGATAGCATCATCTTGTTCATATTTCCATAAAAATTGGAAGTATTCACTGAAAAAATCCATAATGATTTCAGGTTTGATTGAAATTTAATTTAGCACACTTGCTGAGTCGGTATCAGTTGTTATTATGTAAGGTCATGGTCATCTGACGTAACAGATGGGACTGACTAAAGTTGAACAAGAATGTTGTCAGTAAACAAAATGTGTTAAAAACAACGGTAACCATTGCCTATGATGTAAAAGACGAAGTTTATGAATAAACGTAACTGTGGCTGTAGTCAATTTCTTCGTGTGATTCTGTACAGGTTATGTATTACGGGGCGGTGTGAAACGCCGAATGAAAGGTAACTACGCGCTACGTAAAATCGAATGCATTATTGATGGAATAAGTTAATTTGACAATAGAAATGATGAAATTGGAATTATAAGGATTAAATGATCATGGTTGGGTATTTATTGATGTGTAAATTTTACCTAATCACTCACAAAGTTAACATAAAGTCCTTCGGACTTTATTTACTTTGTGAGTGATTAGGTAAAATTTACACATCAATAAATACCCAACCATGATCATTTAATCCTATAATAAATATATGTGCCTACAACTCGCCATAACACTCGATTGGGACTTGTAAAAAAGGCTGTGCTGTCCTATGTAACTAATTGTATATAATGTATATATGTATATAATGTAAATAATTGTGTATATATATATATATATATATATATATATATATATATATATATATATATATATATATATATATATATATATATATATATATACCTAGAAACCTACCCTAACAAAACGGAGGTTAATGGTATTGTGCTGTCCTATGTATATAATGTATATATGTATATAATTTAAATAATTGGCATAAAAGGTAAATGGCATTGTGCTGTCTATATGTATGCCTAGAATCCTACCCTAACAAAATGGAGGTAAATGGGATTGTGCTGTTTATATGTATGCCTAGAAACCTACCCTAACAAAACGGAGGTAAATGATATTGTGCTGTCCTATGTATATAATTGTATATATGTATATAATGTAAATAATTGTATATGTATGCCTAGAAACCTACACTAACAAAACGGAGGTAAAGGGCATTGTGCTGTGTATATGTATGCCTAGAAACCTACCCTAACAAAATGGAGGTAAATGGTGTTGTAATGTCTAAAAAACGGGTCAAAATTGACCCCAATTTCTGGCTTTTTTGTATTAGAAATATAATATAGTATTATATATGAATTCTGAAAATATCAATGAGATCATAACTGAGATTTCAAATTTAAAAAATCAAGGAATTCAATTGTCAGATAAAATAAATTGTGATAGGATTCTTTCCGATTTTCAAGATATTGAATATAACGCTATGAATAATAAATATGTCTTACCAAAACGGTACGCTTTTATAAAAAAAATCCAGAATGCTATTCGTGACTCCCTTGTATTCTTTAACGACGTCAATAAGTTTGTCCCGTTATTCACTGTTGTCGAAAAAATCAGAAAAGAATTGGGGCACCAATATGGAATCAAACGCACAATTAATTTGAGGGTTAAAATAATAAGATATTATCCGCCAAACCGAAAATTCTCCCTTGATAACCTCACCAGAGTAATGACATGTACAACGTGGAACAAATTGCCCATTGAAATTAGACATAAAGACACATACTTGTCTATTGTATACTTGCAAACAGGTATGCGCTTATATTCACCTAAAACGAATTTGTAAAGAGACAGGTAATGTGTATTTTATCACTACACGGAAGTAATTGTCGGGAGGGTGAGAGCAAGTGTATTTATTTTATCAATGGTGTTTATCACTCCACGGAAGTAATTTTCGGGGTAGGTGAGAGCAATCTACGGATTTTATTTTCATTTATTAAATGTTGTAATAATTGTTTTTTGATTTTTGGTCATTTTTCTGATTTTTTGGTTATTTTTGTCATTTTTGTGATGTTTTTTGGTCATTTTTGTCATTTGTTTGGTCATTTTGATACATCGAGGAGTTAAAAAAATAGGGTCAAATGGTCGATTTTCTCTAAATGAATCAATTAGAGATTTTTCTCATTAAAAATCATTTTATGATTTTCAGATCAAAAATCATCAAAAAACGACTAAAAATCATCAAGCAACGACTAAAAATCTAGAAAAAACCTGATTTTATCAGATGGGTCAAATGGTCGATTTTCTTTAAGTGATTCATTTAAAGATTTTCTCATTAAAAATCATTTATGGCTACAAAGTCATTGGTGACTTCGTCACTGCATTTAGATCGTACATTAATTAATAATGGTAAACAAAGCACTAACGACTAGATTAGCGCGCGAAAGATTAGTCTCAATTAAGAAATTAATTCCAATCCGCGATTCTGTTCGAGAAAAATTGCAAGCGAGACAGAGTTTACAGACTGATTTTGCTTTAGTTACGAAACAGTTATTCAAACCAGTAACCATAGCAACCAAAGATGTAAAGTCAGCCACTGAAAGAGCGATATACGGAGATATCCCCAAGGAAGGGAAAAGAAAAGAAACGCCTCTTCTTTCTGTGCTTGAACAAATTGCACAGGAAACTGGACAAACAAAGGAATCTTTAAAAACACTTCCTGGTGATATAGTAGCTGCTACAAAACAACAACAACAACTTGAACAAGAAGAAATGAACAACAAGGTGCAACTGCAAGAAAAGACTATTCACCCGAAAATATAATCACAATCGTAGCATTAAATAAAATTAGAAGAATCAATACAGACTCTGAATTAACTGATTTTACTAGAACAAATTTTCTAAAGGGTACAAGAGATAACCATTTAAAAGACAAGTTTGAAAATTTTATAAAAATCATTGACACCTGGGCATCAAAATATATTTGGCGAAACACGGTGGAACTAAAATTACAAAAACAAAACACCCTGGTTTTAAAAATTTTCTAGCCATGGTAAAAGGTGGCCCACAACCACCACCATATACAGACCCAATCCCGGATGAAATAGAAATAATGGCAGAAGTTGATCCCACACAAGGTGCAACTGGTGTCACTAAAAAAAAACAAAAGGAAAAGGATTTTCTCAAAGTGGAGTTAGAAACTCCATTTCAGGTAGTGGTCTAATTCATTGTCCTGGTAATATTCTCAGCGATATAGCACGATTACAAGTTCTCATAGGAGGGAAACGAGCTGGAAATAACTCACCAGAAATAATAACGAAGCAGCTGATATCTGTAGGCGGTTATTTCAAGGCGGCATCATGGATATTGATGTATATTGAGAGTTTGTTGACGAGTTAGCGGACGGTTATCACAGTGACTAATTTGATGACTTCGTTGAAAATCCAAAGGATTTATGCGATTAGATAAATATCATTTAAATAAGATGATCATACACTACAACAACGATAAACCAACCAGCGTCTATGTAGTAAATTCGCGATTGCCTGTTTATAGAGCGTACTATGGTGATGGTCTTGGCAATACCATTGCAGGGTTATTTGCAAGAATGGCTCCAAAAGTAGCGCCATTAGCAAAACAATTGTCGATGAAAGCCATTGATGTTATTCGTGATAAGGGTATTAGTGCTGTTGGAGATGTTGCCGGGAAGGCGTTTTCTACAGCGAAGGAAAAACTAATGTCGCTAGTTCGAGGAAAAAAGAAACCACTGATGGCATCGCCCTTACCATTTACAGAAGTGATGCCTGCAAGTGTTAGCAAAATAATAAATAGCGCAGTAGATCAGCAATTAGCATCGTTGGCGACTTCGTCGTTGTCCAATGATGCACATGAGGCACAGATAAACGATATTGCAAACATGATAGCGGGCAGCGGCTTGAAACCATGACGAAAACCACGATCAAAATCATGATTTAGATCGAGGAATATATATGTTCAAATCGTATCCTGACCCAGCGTTTGATATGGACGCCCCAGTGAGCAACAATGATTCTGTACGCGATTATCAGTAGTATTACTACCATGCAGTACAACTGGATATCCGATCAAGAATTGAACTTCAAGTCCAAGATACCATTAAATACTTTTTTTTTGCCTTGTGAAGCATTTATCGAAGTGGAAGGAGAACTCGTAACAAATGTTGCAGCTAATACACCATATGACAATAACCCAACTATCCGAGTTGGTTTTGTTAATAATGGTATCATGGCGCTATTTGAGAGTGCTAGATATATGACTGATGGAAGAGAAATTGAATCTATAGAACGTGATGTTGATGTTGCCACAACAATAATAGGGTTAGCAAGATATTCTGATGATTATACAAGATCGGCGGGTCCATCTATGATGTTTTCTAAGGATACTACTGATAACGCGGAACACGTCCAGTATTCTAGAGTAAAGGCAACACGAGCTACTGCAGTTGATCCAGCACCAGCCGGATATGTAAGACCAACTGCTGATTTTCATGTCATAAATAATATTACTAATTACAACTTGGGGTTTGCAACACGCGTAGCAACGTTAGAGGGACAGCGTCGACAATTTTCATGTGCAATTCCACTGCATCATATTTTCGGATTCTGTTGAAATGTTAGAAAAGTTATCTATGGAGCGAAGCATACAGTAGCACTCGTGCGAAAAGGTAATGATAATGCTGAAATCTGGCGCGGTGCTGGAGTTCCTGAGGGTAAAGTTATTTTCACAAAACTATAATTGGGGATGCCAGTAATGACTCCATCAATCATAACAGAAGAGCGATTACTATCATTTATGGATCATGGATGAAACTCATTGCTAAGTTGGCTAACAACAACAACGGATATTAAACAGGATAATATTGATGGTACATTTACATGGCACCTGGCATCAAAACAAGGTGTTTCAGCTCCACGTCATATATTTATTGCGTTACAGAATAATTTGCGAGTTGGTGATCAAGAACGATGTCATATGATATTTGATCAGATAGGTGTTAATGAAGTATCATTGAGAATAAACGGACAGCAGGAACCATCCGAGGATATACAACTTGATTACACCACTAACCATATTGCACGCGTGTATCATCTTCTGTTGTCATATATGGGACGCGATCAAAATGTCGATACTGGTCTGCAAATATCACAATTTGACTTTAGGAATCTATATCCAATTTATTACTTTTCTCTGAAACATCTTGATTTAACAAGACAATCTGTCGTTGATTTACACTTTAGAGCTCGTTTAGCCCGTCCTGGTGGTATTGCTAATTATAGAGCAATTGCTGTAGCAATTAGATCATTCTATCATTTAGAAAACACGAGTGTTTTTATAATAAGATGTCATACAGTGTTGTTAGTGTTACATTAACCCCTGGTCAACTCAAGAAATTGCAATCAGAATCGACTAAAAAATGTGGAACCACAATATCGCTGAAACACAATCAGATGTCTGGTAGTCAGAATAAATTGTCGCTGACAACTCGTCAGCTAAAACACTTTAATGATGCTTTCAAAGATAAGAAAGGTGTTCAGATCACACTCAATGCAGCTGCGATTAAAAATATGATAAAATCAGGTGGTATATTTCCGTTGTTAGCTGGGATTCCAGCATTGATTGCGGAAGCGGCCCCAGCGGTAGCAAAAGCGGCAGCGTTAGGAGCCGTTGGTACCGCAGCAGGGATAGCACTAAAGAAAGCTACCGGGCAGGGATATAAAAAACAGAAACGATCAGGAAAGGGTCTAAGACCACTAGGAACCCCGTATTCATGGTACACGGGAAAGGGCCTGAGAATACCAGGAACAGTTTACTAACTCGAGGACCTATAGTTCCAATGTCAAATTTTGATTTACTCGATGCTGCTAAAAAACTAGCGATAAAAAACTTCAGAGGCGTCTTTATGAAAGATCAGTTGCCGACGCAACCAAAAATGTTGAAACCGGTATCATTAATCTCGATAACAGCACTGGACCCGAAACCCAGTGTGTTGCATACGTGATTCATCTGCGTGTAATCGTTTATTTCGATTCATATGGGTTAGCGCCGCCTAAAGAATGTATGCGTTATACAAACCGATTAAACACCTCTCTTTGGTACTCAACGCTACCAACACAACAATTAAATGACCCACCAATATGCGACATGGAAGTATTAAATGTCCTTGACGCTATTTCATCATCGAGAAAACAACCTCATCAAGTCGTAAATGAATATACTAGTAGTCGCTTTTAGAGAGAAGTAATATAAAATAACATGATTGACATTTGGGGGAGATCTTTATCAAGCCTGAAGAAACCCGATGCCGATGGCACTGCAACCGGTGATAAAAAAAATAATCGAAGATGAAATAGCTGAGATGTTGAACTTAGCAAGTGTTGATCCCAATGTAATAGTTGTTTTTCAAGATCGTCAGGGTAAATTGAAAACTAGTAATGTTTTCCTTGATGATATCTTAGTTAAACAACGCAACGCAGTGTAAGATACTATCGCGTTGTTTTCTGATCAGGTTAAACTCAAACCAGGTGTACTTATTTCAACTATTGTGGATAGAATTATCAATTTACAACCATTAAAATAACTACGCGATGAATACGACGACCATATAACTAAATTCGATCAGTTTTCTAAATTACAAAGAAATATAATTGACAATATTGACAAACCCCTATTAGATTTCCTTGGAAATCCACCAGTGACCACACCGAAACTCACGGAAATAAAAACTGATATCGATAATTTGATAAAATTGAGATCCGATTATGACGCTCATGTATCTCAATTTGGTACGTTACGCAAAATCTTTAACAGGACTGATGACTCCATTGATAGAGTTTTTGGTAAAAAAATGCTAAACTCGATGATATTAAAAAAAATCTCGATGATATTATCACAAAACTCGATGAAATAACCGAGATTAATCAACGAATAGAAGTTATTCGCGAAGATATTAAAACGACCAACGATGTCATCAGGGATGATCTACCGAGGAGGATAGAAAAATTTGAAAAAATAAAAATCCCTCATGAACAGAAAAATATTGTAAGCAACGTATACATGATTCAACATGGATCGTTTGCTTGGGTCAAGGATACTATAGACCAGTTAGATTTTACTGCGACCGTAGCAGGTATTTATCGATTAACAATAAATTCTGAAGAACAATTTACTTCTATAGTTAGAAGGGATGGTTTTACCCCTGTTAATGTAACAGGTTTTAATAATGTTGCAACATTTAGAATTCCTTTTACTGGGTCAAAAGTAGAATTTCAAATAACAGCTGTCAAGGATACTGTAGTTAGAGCACCGATACACTGGTGTATAGAACTCGTTGCAGATCTAGGTAAACAACTAAATTTAAATCGTAAATGATATTAAATAAAATGACAACGTCATCGCCGTCGCAATACCGCTATGATACAGTCAAAGAATTTCAAACTAAACTTAGAATCCTCAGTGAGGATTATCAAACAAAAATAAAAAATTACCGACGGCGGATCAATGATCGCTCCGGTTGCTGTTCCAATTTGTATATCCGCGGCGACAACTATCGCGGGAGTAATCTCGATAATAACAAACATATATCGTGTTCTCAGCGTAAACTTCACTACGTCACTGTTAAATTCCATACAGTATCTGACGCGTACTCGCAATTGCCCGCGATGATTTCCTCGTCGCTCGACAACAACATTATATCCGATGATGAGTTTTCGAAAATGGTTCAGTTTTATGATTCCACGATGTCGAAATTAGAGCAGGATAATAATAATAATAATAATAATAATAATAATAATAATAATAATAATAATAATAACAATAATAATAATAATAATAATAATAACAATGAGAACACCGCAAGAACTACTTCAACGAATAGTGGAAAACTCAAACCCGTTGAAAACCAGCTTGATCTCAATAACCTCAACGAATCCTGAATTCAGTGTGAATTTCCCTATTCCGGTTATCGTGAAGGAAATAGCGTTAGCGAAACTACGAGTGTATCACTGTTGGCCTAATATTAGGTCGGCAGCATTTGGCGGTCAACAACCGAATAATTCTCTGGTGTTTGCGAATAAGAATAAACCCGATGGCACTCCAGACTGGAACGTTTCGTTACCATCTGGGTCTTACCAAGTTGAACAAATTAATAATGAATTTCAGTGTAGAATAAAATAAATTACTGGAAAGAATCGAAAATCGCTATAACAGTCCATGAACCAACACTATCATCTGCCATTTAGATAAACTCACCGGGATATGCCGTAGACATCTATCAGAGTTCTATAAGGACAAAACTGGGTTGGCCTGAAAACCCACCTCGACAGAACCCGTTGTCTTACCACCCGAACTTAAAAAATCTGATTATATTACCGACAAAATAAAACCTGATAATCCAGTAAAAAGTTATAGCGAATACACCAAGTTGGTTTTTTTCACTGGAATAATAGAAAATCGCGTTAATAGATATTACACAACTCAACAAGATAAAATCACTGAAAATTTCACAGCGATGAATAATGATTTTTCGTTGCTGTTGGTATCTCTCTCGAGTCTGGTACTCTCACCCGAGATGAATTTATCAGAGTCGTAGAAACATATAATAAAATTTTTTACGATATGGGATTATTTAATACACAAATTACTCATTGAAATGGCTGTCAGAATAAAAAAGGAATTGCTTGCTTGTCCTTTTTAAGGGAATTTGGCTATAGTAACAATACTACAACTGATGTAGTATTAATACCACAAAACTATCCCCCAAACCCTTGTAGTAGCACTACCCTATATTCAGGCACTAATTTTATGATCTCCAAAACCTGATGTAGTAACAATACTACAACTGATGTAGTATTAATATTACAAAGTTATCCCCACCAAACCCATGTAGTAACATTACCCTATGTTCAGGCACTAATTTTATGATCTCCAAAACCTGATGTAGTAACAATACTACAACTGATGCAGTATTACTACTACAACACTATCCCTGCAAACCCATGTAGTAACATTACTCTATGTGCAGCCACTAATTTTATGATCTCCAAAACCTGGTGTAGTAACAATACTACAAAGCTATCCCCACCAAACCCATGTAGTAACATTACCCTATGTTCAGGCACTAATTTTATAATCTCTAAAACCTGATGTAGTAACAATACTACAACTGATGTAGTATTAATACTACAAAGCTATCCCCACCAAACCCATGTAGTAACATTACCCTATGTTCAGGCACTAATTTTATGATCTCCAAAACCTGATGTAGTAACAATACTACAACTGATGTAGTATTAATACTACAACACTATCCCTGCAAACCCATATAGTAACATTACCCTATGTTCAGGCACTAATTTTTTCATCTCCAAAACCTGATGTAGTGACAATACTACATAGCTCTAATACTATCCCCCAAACCCATATAGTAACATTACCCTATGTCCAAGCACTAATTTGTGACCTCCAAAACTTGATGTAGTAACAATACTACATAGCCATCACAGCCATCCCCAAAACCCATGTAGCAACATTACCCTCTTTCCAAGCACTGATTTTGTGATCTCCAAAACCTAATCTAGTATCAATACTACATAGCTATCCCCCAAAACATGTAGTAACATTACTCTATTTCCAGGTACTGATATTTTGAGCCCCAGGGTCCTATATAGTAACAATACTACAACTGATGTAGTAACAATACTGCATAGCTCTCTACCAAACCCATATAGTAACAATACCCTATTTCCCAGCAATGATTTGTTGTCTTCAAAATCTGATGTAGTAACAATACTACATAGCTCTCCACCAAACCCATGCAGTAACAATACCCTATTTCCAAGCACTGATTTCTTTTCTCCAAAACCTGATTTAGTAACAATACTACATAGCTCTCCACCAAACGAATGTAGTAACAATACCCCATTTCCCAGCACTCATGTTGTGATCTCAAAAATCTGATGTAGTAACAATACTACATAGCTCTCCACCAAACCCATGTAGTAATATTACCCTATTTCCATGTGACATTGTAAAGCAGAGTTTGTGATATAAAAAATCTGATGTAGTAACAATACTGCATTGTCAATCGTCAAATTTGTGTAGTAACATTACCTTATTTCTATGTGACAGTGTGAAATTGATTGTCTTTATGTCCAAAAATTGATGCAGCCACAATTCTAAATTGTTCATGTACTGACATTACCCTATTTCCATTTAACAGTGTAACACTGACTTATGTGATTTGGAAAACATGGTGCAGACAAAAATTCTAAATCGTTAATTCCAAAGCACAAGTAGCAACATTACCCTATTTCCATGCTTATAGTGTAACATTCATGTGGTCATTTAAAATATCTGATGTAAGATTACTAGAACTAAGCCTCACACTGCCTTCAGAATATAAAAGAAAATTCTGTGTTGTTATTCATATAGGACTTGAACTTTGTTTAATATTACTTGTAAACGCTTTTCATATACTAATATTACCCTACTAATTATCAACTGTACCACCTTCCCAAGTCAAGACTGCCCATGGTAGTAATAACAGAATCCGTTGGATGCATCTGTGTAGACCATGAAAATAAATTCCATCAGAATTTTAAGTGGTACACAAGGCTGTTCTGAGAGTTTGATGCAAATTTGTAATCCCAAGGGGAAATTTCTATCTTACATTGAAGCACAATGATTAATTATTTTCTGACACTTTTTATAAAAACTGGGAGTCCATGTCAAAAGGTATACTGTTAATATTGCAGCAACTTTAATGTTGCAAAAGAACCATTGAAAATTTCCTTATGGTAGAGCTTAACAAATTAGATTTACACTGAAATATTCAGTGTAAACTTTCAGTGATTTTCCTTTTAGCTTTCAAAGAACACAAACACAGTAGATAAAATTTTCTATATTAATGTCAATACATAGTGTCTGAAATGTGTACGACATAGTAATGATACACATATAAGAGGTCACAAAAAGAAGTCCACTTTTATTGACAAGATTAATCAAGATGGACAAAAATAATGACATAGTTCTCATTCAACCTTGAGGTACAATTGATTTACCCTTCAGAAAAGATCTAATAAGAATATAAATTTTATTACCAAAACAACAATTACAGCAGCAGCTTTTCAACTCAAAATTAGACAATGGAAACTGTTCATTTTGCTTGATCGATCAGCTCAAAATGTGTTTGTGTAACACAACTTAAATCATTGGATTAGTATGTTTTAAATATGTTGCAATTTATGCTTGTCTTGATTATTGGAAAAGTTTGTTCAAGTGATGATGCAAATCAGGACATATTTGATATTTTGTGTGCTCCCAGTAAATGTGTATATGAATGTGATAATATCACTATATTGCCAAGTTGGGGTCAGTCAGGTGTTTTAGACCTTGTTAGGATACATTCAATTTGAACTTAGAATACTTTCTTCTAGCTGAGAGGAACTGAGCATAGATTTACCTAAGCTGGGATCAGCACACAATATGCAGTAACTCTGGGATTAGTCTTAGTCTAGTACAGATGATACATAAGCTGCGATCAGTACAAAGTACAGTTTCATGATGGGACCAGCCTAGGATGGTCTGGAAATCATCATATTTATGTACATTTTTTCATTCAGAATCTGGCTCATATATGTAGCCACCATAAACAGAGACAAAATTTCATTTATGTAGTGAATGTTATATGTGTGTGTGTGTGTGTGTGTGTGTGTGTGTGTGTGTGGTGACATAGTTTAATATATTTGTTATCATGAATAAAAAGTGTGTGTTGAATTGAAAGATAATTCATTATGCTCATGTAACCTTTATTTTTCTTACATGGCATGTATGAAGCATTCATTTGTACCATATTTGTTGCATATAATTTGGGTTTATGAAGCTGATGAAATAAACTAGTTGAAATATTATAATGTTACTATACAAGACAACAAATGTCAGACATTATCTGGCTCATAACAATATTACTAAAATGTGATCTTCAAACTCTGTTTAAGAAGATTACTAAATGTGTCTATATGACAGTAAATCAAAGTCATTGTAGTAATATTACTTTTTTTAGAAGTCTAGTTATTTCAGTTTACAATTTTTGAAACATTTGTTTAACCCTGTATTATCATCATGTATAACAGCAATACATACCTCTACAAACTATATCTTAATGTTCTTTAGTTCATTACTATAAATCCTTATTTTCCTATTACTTGAGTGTATGCATAAATGTCAAATGAACAAGCAACACTTCTTTTTGATTTTTTTTATGTCTTCTAAGAAGGTTTCCTTTGATTTTGTTACCACAAGAATATAATTTTTTAAAAATCATGTAAGTACCTTTCTGTTACATAGAAAAAGAGCACAATTTTTGTATCAGACCTTTTCAAACATATCACATGTCTAATTAAATATAAGGTAATTCCTGAATACAATTACATACCATTTAATATCTTTTAATATTTGCTTGTACCAAGAGGTGCTAATGTTAAATATGACTAGTTATAGATTTTATTTTGATATAATATTTGGATACAAAGAAAGATGTCATCCCTACACCAAGTTTGTCATCCTGAAGACCATGATAAGCCTTCTTTCCATGATCAGTGCACAGATAGATACCTAAAAGTGTGTCACCTTAAACTGAATAATGAACATTGTTCTAGATAGTAAGGGCTGTTCCATTAGAACATACATGGAACCCAGGGAAGGCACTTTTAAAATGGGGTTCTTACCCATAGATGCAATTTAGAATTTTCTTATCATTTAATATGAAATCATTGAAATCCAAGTATCCTGGCATATATTTTAAAAAATCTGCCTTCCCTGGGTACCATGTATATTTAAATGGAACAGCCCTAATGGTTATAATAGCACGATCATATTTTGTAAAGAAGCAAACAATAACTAGTGTACATATACTGTGTTAAGAAAATAGTACAAAATACTTCCTATATAGATTGTGTCATAATTTTCATATTTTAGCATTAAAGATTGAAAAGTTTTTAAATGTTGCTCAAAACAGTGATGTCATGAAAGAATCAAACCTGACTCCAAAGGAAAATAAATCACAAAGATCATATAGCAATTTACTTTTATGTCATATGATTAGTATCAATTTTGCAGTTTTGTGTCACAGTGCCAAGATTGTTAGACTTATTTTAAATAATTTTTTATTTTAGTTTCCAGTCTCTCCTTGTTAATACTTTCAAATGAAATTATGTCTTTGATGACATGTCCGAGAAATGTACACACTAGATAAGCTGTATCTATAATCTGCTTATCTTTTCTATCAAGCTGCATTGACATTTTGCTGGTGTTGTATGTCAGTGTCTCCTTTTGCACTTTTGCTATTGGTTCTTTACAAATATAAAAGTGTTTTCATCTGAAAAAATGCCCAGATAAAATTGTTTGTTGTTGTATTCAACAATTGCTAACTCTTGTTCTGTGCCTTCTGATCCTTTTCCTTCCTGCAATCAAAGATAGAAAAAATTACTTTGTTACTACTATTTAAAAACCAAGTGCATTAAAACTGAAGATGAAATAATTAAGCATATAATCTATAGAAACATAAACTTTAAAACATATAAATGTTTAATTTTCTGTCTCAAATGTGGTAAAGACAAAAGGCTCAAAGACCTGCTACATGAACGAGTAACCCTCTGTAAACTTTACATCAGCATAAAGAAACTTATCATGGGAATAAATGTTAGACATTATTTATTAGTATTGAATTGTATAATGGAATTTAATGACATTAGTCAGAATCATGCAAAATAATTGCTAACATTTATTTGCATAAATATATGATTAATAATTAGTATAAATTTGGAATTAAGCTAACAAAGTAAGTTGACACTGACACTGATCCTTTATACTTATGTAAGGATTTTTATAATCAGTTAATTATCCAATATATATTCAAGTACTGTCCTGCATACAGAGAATTGAGAAATTTAACTGATCAGGAAGACAAATGGATAATATGATGGCATAGTTGTATGTCAGTGTCTCCTTTTGCACTTTTGCTATTGGTTCTTTACAAATATAAAAGTGTTTTCATCTGAAAAAATGCCCAGATAAAATTGTTTGTTGTTGTATTCAACAATTGCTAACTCTTGTTCTGTGCCTTCTGATCCTTTTCCTTCCTGCAATCAAAGATAGAAAAAATTACTTTGTTACTACTATTTAAAAACCAAGTGCATTAAAACTGAAGATGAAATAATTAAGCATATAATCTATAGAAACATAAACTTTAAAACATATAAATGTTTAATTTTCTGTCTCAAATGTGGTAAAGACAAAAGGCTCAAAGACCTGCTACATAAACGAGTAAACCTCTGTAAACTTTACATCAGCATAAAGAAACTTATCATGGGAATAAATGTTAGACATTATTTATTAGTATTGAATTGTATAATGGAATTTAATGACATTAGTCAGAATCATGCAAAATAATTGCTAACATTTATTTGCATAAATATATGATTAATAATTAGTATAAATTTGGAATTAAGCTAACAAAGTAAGTTGACACTGACACTGATCCTTTATACTTATGTAAGGATTTTTATAATCAGTTAATTATCCAATATATATTCAAGTACTGTCCTGCATACAGAGAATTGAGAAATTTAACTGATCAGGAAGACAAATGGATAATATGATGGCATATCAGTAACTGTCATGCAGAAATGCACTATTAAATAAGACAGTGATACATTATTCCATTTTTTATACTAACTTCACATTTCTTTTGCATCTTCAAGTGTTCATCATTAGATCTGTTATGTTTCAAATTCACTTTTCTTTTGGAACTTCATTGTTACCTTCAAGGTCCTGAAATGAAGTACATGTTATGTAGCTACTTTGGTATGGTGCATTATGGAACATTGCATGAAATTTTTCATGCTTACTGTTGGGAGAAAGACCTAGTCATTGTTCAGTGGGGGCTACTGCATCATTAGTGTCTTTATGGTTTTGCTTAAGGTTTATTTCTATCTCATAAACACTATTTTCTTTATACTTGTTATACTTTATACTTGTTTTTAATTATAATGAAGTTAAGATAATTTATTCTGAAGTCGGCCTTTTGATCTTGGAGCCAAACTAATACATTTTACAGCCTAATCATCGGCTCAACATGCATGCCCAGACTTTCATGTAGTGTGTATGTTCATTAACTTTTAAAAAATTTGCTTGTAGTTTTTTTTTATATCAGTATGTAAAACAACATTTATGGATTTCCTTCTCTAAACAGTTATATATGTCTCACTTATCGATTATCAAAATTGATGAAGAGCATGTGCCAAGTTATTACTCCCTAATTTATCTATATTACCACACTATACCAACTAAATATCTGTTTGTATATCATACTAATACATTATTTGTCAAACATATTCAGCACATATAATTATGTGGCTAAACAGTAAGACCTGTTGATAATCAGTTATAAGTAATAAAACTAATGAATCTCTGTGAAGCTTCTTTCATGATTATGAAAATGCATTTTGCTTCGAAATAAGAGTTGGATTGTGTAAAACCAAGTCAAGTTCTAATCCCTTCATCAAACAATAATAATATTAAGATGGCAGATCGTTACTTAACCAAGTTATGTTAAAAGGGACTACTTTTCATAAATAACTTAAGATATGTTTCTTGCATTCTCTGTCTCCTAAGATACAAAATACAAGTACACTTTATCTAAGGTAAAGTAAAATTATTAAATGCCAGTTTTCACCCTAACCAACCAAGCAATGCAAATGGTTAGAATAGAACCACTTATGTTTGATTTCTGCAGTGTGCTGACAACCTTGACAATGCATAGATGATGAGAGAGGAGGTGATTCAGTGTAAAAAAATAATGTATTCATTCCTCCCACACATGTTAGATTCATTTGAGTACCGGTATATTCCAAATATGACTTGAAGAAGAATTATCTTAAATCCAACTTCACCTGTTAACCATCTGCCCTTTTGTCATTGCCTATAATTAACTTCCTCATGTTGTATATGTTACACACACACACACACACACACACACACACAAATAGTTCTCTGAAAAAAACAAGCTTAAATAAAATTCTAAAATCTACCGGTAAAAAACATCTGACTAACACTAATGACAACAGGGAGCTTGGTCAGTTTCACATAGGTTGACCACTTGGTCTAGGCTTAAGGCTCTAACAGGTTTTTATTGGGGTCATAATGGTAATTTGGTAACATACCCCACTGTGAGGTCAGAATTGGGTAAAGGATAAAATTGAATTTAATAGGAATCAGTTACTAAAATGTACAGTAAATACAACTGTATCCAATCTATCATGATCAGTTACATACATAACTGACATAGCTAATCACATCTACTGTCTAAATTTATTTTGAAAATGAAAAATAAATATTACTTGGAAAATCTAATATAAAATATTCATCCATCTTTAAAAGAAAGTAATTTACTAGTTTAACATTAACCAGTTTTATGTCAATTTTGTTGATGGAAATTACATTATATAAGATTAAAAAAGTCAACTGAAAATATAACTATCAAATTAAAAGAAATTAATAAATCGATTCTGTCAAATATCATAACATTGAAAACATACCTTTACATGCTGTCTGACTGCTGCTGTAGATATCTGAAGTATCTTCTTTTCTGTCATCAAAACATCTTTCGACACAAAAAGATTGTCTTTTATCCCCCACTTATTTTTCTGTGCCATTTGGCTCTACTTCACCAGTTTCAGAAATGCCCAGCCAAAATGATATCAGTTTGCCTTCTATGAGAAACCCAATTACTGGACTGGAGGACATGAAGGCTATCAGATTTCAGATTATCAATGTCAGTTTGTTTGAATCCAATTGACTATAATTGCTACAAAGAGAAACCTGCTGATATGTGATTCTGCAGCTGTTCCTGTGTAGCTGTGCAGGGTCACCTTGATGTAGACCTTTTAGAATTAGATTTTGAAAATAAAAACTTTTTAGCACAATTAAGTAAAAACAATTGGAGAAGACAGCTTATACATATATATATATATATATATATATATATATATATATATATATATATATATATATATATATATATATATATATATAATTGACCCAATTAGATGTTCAGGACATTATAACCTCATTGTATTTGTTTTACTTTCCACACTTTTGTACTTGAACATGCTATCTTACAACAATTCCAAGTCCAAGAAATGCACAATATTCTGTCTATATCATGATTGGCTATGTATGTATTTATATAAGCGTATTGTAACTGTGCATGGGAAAGTATGTATGTATGTATGTATGTATGTATGTATGTATGTATGTATGTATGTATGCATGCATGCATGCATGCATGCATGCATGTATGTATGTATGTATGTATGTATGTATGTATGTATGTATGTATGTATGTATGTATGTATTTATGTATCCATGGGTGCATGCATGCATGCATGCATGCATGCATGTATGTATGTATGTATGTATGTATGTATGTATGTATGTATGTATGTATGTATGTATGTATGTATGTATGTAATTTCACCTAGTAAAACAAGCTCAGTTGATAGGGAATTAGAGTAGTAATCCTAACATTCAAGCTTTGACAGGCTGGCTCAAACCAGCATTGAGCTAACTGCTTTGGTGTGTCCTTGGGAAAAGTATTTGGTCATAACGGTGCTGACAAAACCAACAAAAGCAAGAAACAAAAAGCAAATAGTAAAATCCAGCTCAACAATATAATAGCTAATGAAGCAGACTCTAAGAACAAATACTTACAATAACAAGGAAAACAAAATTATCCTCTTTATTTTTAGCACCTCATTATAGTACCTACTTTTATATCATTTAAAAGAAAGTTATTTTTTGACATGCTATCTTGTTGCCATTTACATCTGCTTTTACTCTGTGTATTGCAAACTGAAAGTTATGGTTCAGTAAAAAATATTATTCAAATTATTCCCCTGAATTGGATGCAACAGAATTGAAGATACATTCATAACCCCAACATGATCTAATATATGTCTCCCATTGTTTTATAATATGCGAATCTTGCAATAGATATATTAAGTATTACCTTATTTTTCTTGCCATCCCTTCTTTTAACTGGGTTACCCAAACCCATGAAGGCATTTCTCAAGAATTCATCCATTTTCCATATTTTAAAATCAATGATATTTGACATTTCTAAGCACTTTACTTCTAGTATTTGCAGAGACATTCTTCTCCAAAACTGCAATAGTGAACATTTGATTTGTTATTCTTTGGTTACATATAAAACAAAGGTTCATACTGTCAATAAGATAATGAGAAAAGAGGAAAGAGAATAAGTAAACAAAGTGACAGGTGATATATAAAACACAAATTGTCAATGTTGTTAAGAGAACTATCTTAAATGTTGCAGAAATATTTTTAAAATGGTAAAACCAATGCCCTGTAATTCAATAAGAGTATTGTTGTGACTATTGTTTTGTTATCTTTTAACTTTGCTTTTTATTTTTACTTTTTATCTAAAATATCTACAGCAATCAAAATGATGCAGCCTGTGTAGTCTGCTTCATTGCTGTTCATATGGTATTAGCAAAAAAATCTTTTGCTTTTGGCTTTCCAATGGATACCCTTCACCAACTCCCAACACCACCCACAAGATATTGTAGATGGCAAATTTCTTAACTTAAGGCTATGGCATGACTTTTGTTTAGATATTATAATTAAAGATATGGATATATTTGTTAATTATGTCTTTTAGGTTTGTATTATTCCTGAAATTGATGTGAGGCATGTACACCTCATATAATCTCTGCACAGTATGTAGCCAATGACATACCAATAGTCTGCTAGGAAGCAGAGCTAGCTAGTTATATCAACATACATGTTGGTTCAAAGCAAGTAGAATATCTCAAAACTGCCTGGATGAAAATATTTTGACTTACATCTAGCTATTAAATAGACAATGTTTTGCGCATTATTACCCAGGGAATGGGCTAGTGTTTGCACTGTGAGCATCATGTGCTCTCAAAAATGGCAGGCCTTCGAACATGAAAAATGCATGTAAAAATTTGGGGGTGGGGTGCAACAACTTTTTATTCTGTGAACTTCCATTGACTGATTAGGCCAAGTGAGTGATATTCTTATGTTTTGCTTTATTATGCCTATCTAAAATCATGGACCTTTTTGACCTCACTAGTGTATTGTTTATTGTTTAAAAATTTTATTTGGCAGATGTATGCAGCATTAAATTTGATCATACAAACTGTCCCTTGCACCCTAAGACCAGTTTTCGTACTACATGATCCACATCAAAGATGTGGATTTTAGATGCTCTCCAACCCGGTTGTAAGCCTTTAGATGATTTGGTTTTCTAACTCTCCTTGTAAGTACACAAGCTAGAACTCCAGTTAGACTAAATAATAATTGCTAAAAATAGGTAATTTGGAAACATCCTTTACAGTTTTGCATGGTTAACAATAGTTATCTTCCTTGTCAAGATAGAAAGAAGGCTAAATGTGCAAGTGTGTGTGATTTGGATTTTTAACATAGTTTTAAAAAAATTCAGTAATATCGCTATTATGTCTGAAGTGTAGCAGTTTATAGTGATGTATAGCACTGGGGTATCAAGCTGCAGACATGTAGCTTGATGTCCCACCTAGTCACATGATCCTGACAATAGGCTGACCAATCCTAACACTAACCTCATAATGCAGAGTGCGAGATAGCTGTTAGTACCATTGTTAGAAAATGTTTGGTATGACTCGGCCAGGGTTCAAACCCGCAACCTCATTCATCCAAGGTGGATGCTCTAACCACTAGCGGTTAGATAGGAAAACAGTTATTTTACAAACAATTTAATTAAGTTAAATATCGAACATAAGACGAACATTGTAGAAAAGGAACACTTCCAAATATTAAATTTTAAAAAAGTTATATTTATAAGTTTTGCTTACATACTTGGTCAGTGGTCTTTTAGTTTTGAGAGGTTTGATCTCATCCAGAATCTGAGGTTTTTCATTATTCATTTTTCCCAATATTCTTCTATTACAAAAACAACAGTTTCCAAAGATTCATGATTTACTTTTACCATGAAGTCATGTGTTGCTTTCATTATATCTTCCTTTGTCACATAGTTTAAGTCCTTAGAAATCTTCCTTGTGCATTTTTTTAAAAAATGTTGCTTGTGTCCTTCAGGAAATTTAAGTCCTTATATCCATATATCTATATGCCCATTCCAAATCCAATTTAGTGTGATGGCAACAAAAATTTCAACTAAGAATCATAAAATTATATACATAAATAAATTATTTAGATTACCAGGATATTACAGCAGTCTTTGAAATGCTTTTATACCTTCTTTTAACTTTTTGGAGGGGCCCCCGAGTGGCCGAGTGGTCTAATGCGCTCTCCGTTGCCATCTCATCTCTGTCTGCGTGGGTTTGAGTCTAGGATTCGGCCAATGTGGGTATGTTAGAAAGCTTGCAAGTAGCTTATCATGGGGCGGTGGTTCTCCCCAGGGTTTTCCGAGGTTATTCCTCCACCATTAATACTGGCCTCCATGCATAGCCTATCGTGTGCTGAAAAATGGTGTTAAACCCCACAATAACAACAACAACAACTTTTTGGATGTTGACCTTTCGATTACAAAAATTCTTACCTCAATTAACAGTCACCTCCTAACATTTTCACATCATTAGCTTATTCTTAAATAAATATAAACTCATCATTGGCAGTAAATTGTTCAACAAAAGTTATCAAAAGGGATTATTATTATTATTATTATTATTATGTCATCTATGTGCAACAAATTGTTTTCCAGCAGTAAGAATATAGACACTTCTAAGCCATCATGGTCAGATAATGCTATTGTGTTTCAATATATTTAGATATTTATATCTGTAGAAGAGAGCAAATGGATTAGTGTATTTCAGATTAAAGATGAAGAGCATACACCAAGCTATCACTGTAAACATCTGATCCATGCACTCTCCTTACTGAGGAATTTGCTAATTGTGAGCCCATACTTTTTTAGCAAGCTGGTGATGGTAGTAAAACACCGTTAGATGCACAGCAGGTGTTAACAACCAATTAGGCCTTTATAAATTCTTAAATATCTGACCAAACAAATAATGTAAACATGAGAGAGAGAGAGAGAGAGAGAGAGAGAGAGAGAGAGAGAGAGAGAGAGAGAGAGAGAGAGAGAAGGGTTGCATATATTTTTATTTCCTATAGGGTAATTTGCTTAACAGAAGGGCAGGCTAGGTTAGCAATTTTTTTTGGGGGGGGGAAGGGGGGGGGGGCAGTGGTCACAAAAACATCACTAGTTCCCCAGCAGGAGTGTGTGAAAAACCACTCTAGTTGAAATATATTCTTAATTATGAGAGAGAGAGAGAGAGAGAGAGAGAGAGAGAGAGAGAGAGAGAGAGAGAGAGAGAGAGAGAGAGAGAGAGATTCATTAAGATGTAAAACCAAGAGTAGTTTCTGATTGAATAGATATAACTATGTCCAGACTTGTAAATGTTGCTGTTTTCCCCCAAAAAACAGAAAGTAAATCTACTTGTTCCCTTGAGTATTTTGATGAAAATTTAGGGATTATACAATCCTAGATACATGGATGGGTTGATTTATTAATAATATTGCACATGTCTTCCAAACTGTTCAAGTCTCTAGGCTAAGAAGTTTAGGATATTATTGGAGATGGTCTACATATGTGTAAAATAGTTTAATAAACCAACCCAGACTATTAGAGCTTGATATTGAGCTTGGAAGCTGTTTCAAAAAAAAAGTAAAATTAAGCTCAATTAGATCTAAGAGCACCCACATGAATTTGCGCAAAACTGAAGAGTGGCTTATTTCATCAGTTACAATTATTAGCAAATTAAACTATTACATACATACATACATACATACATACATACATACATACATACATACATACATACATACATACATACATACATACATACATTCATTTTGCTATGTATATCTGATTTAATATATAGTTTAATTTAATTGTTTGTTTGTTAGTTTTAAATTTTTTTAATCTGTTACATGCTATTATAATATAAATTTATTCACTGGAGATGATATTTTTCCAGAAAATCGGTTGACCTGAATCATTCTTTTTGTAAACACCAGGTGTAGGCCTGGATCCTGACCTTGATTCAAAATTGGTAGCAGCCACGTAAATAAGTTCGATTTTTATTTTAAAATGATTGGTTGTTGTGAAGGTCATGATGGGACAACATGATTTAAGATGTAAACAATTTTTTTTATTCTTGGAGTAAAATCATTCGTCTAATCAAGGCCATATTCTGTGTACATGTTTTATATGTAAACACGATCACGTGTCCTCCCTCGTCTGATTTCGCAACTTGGGTGATTTTCAAAACTGCATCTTAGAATACGATATAACCTTTGTTTTAGAGAAATATTCTCAGTTTCTGGCTTTTACACTTGGAATCAAGTTGTTTTTTTTGTTTTAGCCAGATTTTGACTTATAATTATCTTCAGATCATTTGGATTTCAAAAGGATTAATTCTTTTTCTCTGGAAATATTTGAAGAGTGCTCATATAGAATTTTTGGAAAGACATTGCTTACAAATTTTATTCAGATTTCAAACACCGGAATTGTAAATGACCACACTGTACAGACTACAGCATATGCCATCGTCATCCATCATGGATTGTCCATCAGGACTCGAACTTGAATTCATTAGAACATTTTATTATTAGGACTTTTGTAATTTAATTCATGGATTATTCTTGGATTATTTTTGGATTTGATTCTTGAAACTGTAACTTAAATTCTTATTTTTTCATTTTTACAGAATTTTTCCATGGATATAAATTATTTGTTAAATTATACAAAGCTTTTTGTTTTCACTTTTTCTGTATTACTGTTTATTCGAGCCTAAACATGTAACAATACATACATACATACATACATACATACATACATACATACATACATACATACATACATACATACATACATACATACATGCATACATACATACATACATACATTCATACATACATACATACATACTCAAAGTTCTTGTCCATATGATGTAATCATTATTCTGTAGGACAGAAATGCAAGCCTATTTCTGTCTACATCCATTGTAATAAGTATACCACCTTTAAATATACTTTAATCAGAGTGCATGCAAGGAAATTGAGTGATTCAAGAATGAAGGAAAGCATAATATCCCCCACCCACTTGTATCATGGAGAAACCTGGGGTTTGGTAAAGTTATGTTATAATTACTTCAAATAGAGGGACAAATCCCTTGTGTGAAAAGATCAAAGTTGACAGCTGTTGATAGCAGTTGCAGAGAATGGCAGTGCAGTTCTTTTGACTGACATAGCAAGACACAGGGGAGGGGTGTGTGTTGGACTATAATTGTAAAATTTGCTAGTGTCTGAGATCTGATGGTTGGCTAAATGTCAGCACCTGTTGGGCATTGAATGGGATCCCAATGGCTCTCTAATTAATGTAGAAATGTTTTGACTGGAGAGAGTCCAATCACTAACATTAGCTATGCTAGATGTTGTTCATGTAATGCCAATGCTTTGTATTATAACTGTTAATATCTTGCAGTAAAAGTAAACATATGGCGATAGTATTATAAGCTGCCTGAAGTATATCCTTGAATGAATTGCCATATAAAGCTGAAATGGCCTGTGAAACAGACTTTTCCTTTGATGAACTTGGCAATTCTATGGAAAAAAATTATGATAATTCTTTAGGAACCTCATTAATGGACAATAATGTGTGGCAGGATAATGATATATCCAAAAGTATTGATGTTCTGGGTACATCACTTATTGACAAATTGGGAAGTTCTTTGAAAGAAGATCAGTCAAAAAGTCACGATGCTTCAGATATATCAGTTGAAGAGGAAGCCATCACTTTTCAAGATGATAACATGACAAAGAAAGATGATGTTGATGCATTTGGATCATCAATAATGTCTACAAAACCAGCAGATTCAAACAGTTGCTTCCTGGATAGCCAGATGGAAAACCCTTCATTTACTGAAAGGACCAAGGTATGTAGCATCTTAAATATTATACCACAAAATATTTATAAACCTTAAATTAAATGCAATGTATTTGTGGATTCTATATTTTCTACTTGTAATTAATTGTAATATCTACCATTTTTTCTCAGATGTAGGAGTTAGCAATTACATATTTTATATGATTCTTCAATATCCTACTTCTCATTATTATCATTTAATTAATTAACCAGGTGGTGTGGATCAATAAGTTTTGTAGATCTAGGTATGTGTAGAATATTTAAAGTTCTTACTGTGCCAATATAAGCACATCACAGCAATACAGAAATAACTGTTAATCAGTTGATGTAGTTTTCAGTTCTAGCATGCACTTTAAGCCACAAAAGTGGGAGTGAAAATGTTCAATGTTGAATCATTATAGCCATAAAGTGTTTTACTGATGTTTATATTCTTGTACCAAAATCTGAAGGTAAATAAAAGAACAAAAACAAATTTAAACTTTTACATTTTGTTACACACTTTAAATCTAAAACCTTTTATTTTTTTAGAATATTTCCCTAACAATGGAGAATGATCCATATGACTTCAGTATTGAGGTAGGTGGTTTTATGAATTTAAGTACAATTACATTCAGAAGTAAAGAGCTTTCATACTTTACTGGTATATTTTTGGACTCTTTTTCACAAGATTTTAAAATTTAAATAATGTTTAATTGTGATTGCTTTTATGTCTAGTTGACATCATATTCAATATGTACAGTAAAGCCTGGTTTGCATGGATGGATATAACAAATTTGCATGTAGTATAAACTAAATTTGCACAACCAAAAAAGCACAAAAACAGTATTGTAACAAAGTTATAAGTAATATATATTGGGGCTTCCATTCAGGTTTCTTAACAAGATAGTTTACAGTATATACCATGGAAACTGGACTTATATGCGACATAATGACAAGAAGTACTATAAAATAAAGGATCTTCAATGATATATTCATATGATACAACAGAGGATCATTACTGACATACAGTTTTGAAAGTACAAAAATGCTTGTGGGTCAATGGTTCGTTCTGGGTTTTTCCTGGGTTTTTCCTTCACCATTAATACTGGCCGCCATTATAGCCTATCTTGTGCTGACAAATGGTGTTAAACCCTACAACAACAAAAATGCTTAACATTTATGCTCTGATTGCCTTTGTAATAGCTTTTCCACATTTTTTGCAATTTCTTTGTCAAATTTAGTTACATGTTTTTTTTATCTATTTGATATTTCTTTTCCACTTTTAGGTTGAAAATTCTGAAGATCAGTACATTATACAGGATGTCTCCAGGGACCTATTCAGCTTCAAGATCAAGCCACTGATTACATCAACACCTAAAAAGTCAAAAGCAGTACCAGATTCTGTGAGAAAATGAACACTTTTGCTTTCTTTACATTCATAGCTAAAGTCACTAGATTTTTAAAAAAAATATTAAGAAAGCCACTACTTTATATGACATGACAAATCTTTGATCAAACACTTAACAGGAACATGACTGACACTTTTTTATAGAGGACATTAGACATGAATTAAATGTGTAAGATACCTAAAAATATTTAGAAGAAAAGGTTTTGAAGAAGAAATAATTTGAAAATGCCTGCTTATGCAGGCTGGACAGTGTATTATGATAAAGGTCATCATACTGCAGAAACAGCTACCTGTGAAATAATAAGCAATAATATAAGTCAATATGTCTGCAAGAAATTCAAATAATATTATTTTTTAAAAATATTTTAAAAGTTTTAAAATACATTTTTTTCTTTTTTGAAATGTATCAGTCTGTTTAACAGAAGTCTTGAAAAGTTCACATGAAGATGCTACTGTTTTATTTAAATATTTATTGACATGGGAAGTACAAACAATGAATGATATATCTTTTCATATAGATATCACTAGAGGTGCATGGAATTAATGTTATATCAGTTAACTGTGATATTCTTTTATGGGACTGTTACATAGTTAGGCTCTTTTAAACAGTAACATGAAAAGAGTGACGACAATGATGTATGCTGTGGTCAGCGTAATACTGATGTGTCAACAGTTATTTGTTGAATCACAGAAAATAATGTTTTCAAATAAACTATTTTATCTTTTCAGAAAATTGATAAGGAAAACACTGTATTAGTGGAGACAATGACTCTGTGTAGGCTATATGTTGAAAAGAGATCAATGGAAGAGCAGAACAGAATTTATATGAAACTCAAACAATCTCCTAATGAAAGAATTACCAAATATCTGCCTTATATGGAAGAACTACCAGAAATAACAGCAAGAGATGCTACTGACATTTTAATTTTATTAAATGAGAAAGAAATTGTGCCTTACATTAGTGTTGAAAATATCTATATTTTATGATGATTAAAATATTGTGTACAAGTACTTCAATATACTGAATATCTTGTATAAGTAGCACCTTCAACGGTTTCATCTAGACTGTATTATTACTGGCCATACTATTAAACCAGGCTTGGTGATGAGAGCTTCAGAACAATGCAGTCTCCTTGGAACAGCATTATTACAAAAGGATTTCAAGTTTATCAATGTAGAAATGCAGCAAGTAGCATTATGGTATGGGTTTAAACTTCAGCTTTATAGTAATAATACCTACTAATGGTTTTGCAGATTAAAAAAATGGTACTCAAGAATGACCTTACAAATATGGTGATATTACTGCAAGAGTTTTGATATAACAAAGTAGTAAAGAATTATTATCAAATATCATCATTACAACAAGGCTGTCAGGAGTAACAATATAGTAATATTATCACATTAACTAAAAACATGAATGCATATCAGTAAACTTCATCTCTGTAGCAGTATTACTGTATTTACCATATATGTTAGGACACCATATTTGTTGGGACACCATAAATTAATTTTTGAAGTAATTTCTTTGTGCACTGTATGTTCTGGAGCACGTCATGTTTAATTAGTAGTAAGTTTTGGGACAACTTATCAATCATTCAAAAATTACATGTCGGAAAACACACTCCAACTTTAATGTTATTGTAAAAAATATAAAACTGTGCAATTGAGATAAAACTCTCTAGTCCACTGCATCATCATTTCATCTACACAACCCTTGTCCTGCACATGTATGATTCATTATTTCGGTGCATGAATATTTGTTAACCTTTCTCATGTCGTAAATAATTATCGTTGGAGGCAACACATCTCTTGAAGTAAAAACTGTAAGGACCAAAGTCAGATTTTTTTATCAATCTGCACCAGTCATGCCAATTCTCACACATTTAACCCCCGTTTTATCATCAGTCCATCAAGATCAAAGTACACTAGAGTTTCATCCATGTTAATCTCCATATTGTCGGCAAATTATGTAGTATTGTTACTACATCAGTTGTAGTATTGTTACTACATCAGATTTTGGAGATCAAAAAATTAGTGCCTGAACATAGGGTAATGTTACTACATGCTTTTGCAGGGATAGTGTTGTAGTATTAATACTACATCAGTTGTAGTATTGTTACTACATCAGGTTTTGGAGATCAAAAAATTAGTGCCTGAACATAGGGTAATGTTACTACATGCTTTTGCAGGGATAGTGTTGTAGTATTAATAGTAGATCAGTTGTAGTATTGTTACTACATCAGGTTTTGGAGATCATAAAATTAGTGCCTGAACATAGGGTAATGTTACTATATGGGTTTGGGGGGGATAGCATTGTAGTATTAATACTACATCAGTTGTAGTATTGTTACTACATCAGGTTTTGGAGATCATAAAATTAGTGCCTGAACATAGGGTAATGTTACTACATGGGTTTGGGGGGATAGCATTGTAGTATTGATACTACATCAGTTGTTGTATTGTTACTACATCAGGTTTTGGAGATCATAAAATTAGTGCCTGCACATAGAGTAATGTTACTACATGGGTTTGGGGGGATAGTGTTGTAGTATTAATGCTACATCAGTTGTAGTATTGTTACTACATCAGGTTTTGGAGATCATAAAATTAGTGCCTGCACATAGAGTAATGTTACTACATGGGTTTGGGGGGATAGTGTTGTAGTATTAATACTACATCAGTTGTAGTATTGTTACTACATCAGGTTTTGGAGATCATAAAATTAGTGCCTGAACATAGGGTAATGTTACTACATGGGTTTGGGGGGATAGCATTGTAGTATTGATACTACATCAGTTGTTGTATTGTTACTACATCAGGTTTTGGAGATCATAAAATTAGTGCCTGAACATAGAGTAATGTTACTACATGGGTTTGGGGGGATAGTGTTGTAGTATTAATACTACATCAGTTGTAGTATTGTTACTATAGCCAAATTCCCTTAAAAAGGACAAGCAAGCAATTCCTTTTTTATTCTGACAGCCCATTTTCATGTTCCTTCTTGCCTGTCTGATGATGACTATTTTCATCTTACTGTCTTGAAAAGGGATCAATTCCTGTAAGTGTCTTCTTTCTTGAATACACTGCGTAATACACATGGTAGGTCTCCACTGACATGCCTGGGTGTTTTTCTAACAAAGGTGCGGGTAGGCCCTCCAAACACCATTTTATCCAAATTTTTCCATCTAACAACATCAACGTGCAACGAATAATTAAAACAGTGTGAGAGTCCCTTATGATTAACTTTGTTGGACAACACCTTGGTTTTCATCACATCACACATGTCCACACTACCCCAACTGCAAGGGAAATATGTAATCCTGGAGGCAACAATGCAGTCCTTGTCCTTGATGGTACATATATATATATATATATATATATATATATATATATATATATATATATACACAAAAGACAAAAGAGCACAGACTATAACTTCCAACGCCATTCCTACAGTTTACATAAAAATCGACCATTAGTTAAGCCAATGATGGTTGTGGGAACTGATGGTTATATTTTAACTGTTTTAGGCCCATATTTAGCTGATCATTATAACAATGATGCAAGCATAACTAAACACATTGTAACAACAAATGCTGAAGACATTACAAAATTGGTTACAGGAGGGTGATGTTTTTGTTGTAGACAGGGGGTTCCGTGACTCTGTAGATTTCCTACAGGAACATGGATTTAAAGTTGAAATGCCAGTCTTTTTACATAATGGACAGGAGCAGCATTCAACAGAAGATGCCAACACTTCAAGACTGGTCACAAAAGTGCGATGGGTAGTAGAGAGCGTAAATGCACGAGTGAAACAGTGGAAGTTTTTTGACAAAGTAGTGCCAAATACCCTTGTTCCACATATTGATGACTTCCTTTGAATCATCTGTGGAATAATGAATAAATTTCGTCCACCATTGGACAACATGGATCCATCAACAGCCGTAACTGCTAGAAGGATGGTTGAAAAAGCAAAGGAACAGAACAGGGTACTAATCCTAGTTCATGAAAATAATTTGATTAATAAACGTAAAATCTATTTTAAGATGGATGCATCCACTGATGAACTGACTGATTTCCCCAGGCTCTCAGTTGATTACCTGCGTTACATCACAATGGGGATTTATCAAGTCAAACATGCTCCAAACTATACACATGAACATCTCACAGATGAGGGTGTTTATGATGTTATGTTATGCATGGATTTTCCAGGTCTGTTACATGTAAAAATCCAGTCTCGCCACTCCAGAAATAAAACACATTCACTGTGGATCCAATACAAGCCTAATGATGACAGGGATCCCATCAAAGGATGGTACTGTACCTGCAAGGTTGGTGCTCGGGTTGTAGGGTGTTGTGCCCACGTGTCAAGTGTCAAATGGTTTAGGGCTGCAAAAGATGGGAAAATGATGACTTGACAAAGAGAAAATCATTAACTTCTCATCTTAAGGATGCATCATTTATTCCAGAATGTGCAAATAATGGGGAATCAATTGAGGAGTGATTGCTATTATGGCGTGAACACACTACCCTATATATATATATATATATATATATATATATATATATATATATATATATATATATATATATATATATATATATAAATTATTTTATTGAACTATGATTTGCACCCTATTCCGTTACTTTATTTCAGCATTTGTTGTTATATATATATATATATATATATATATATATATGACTAGCTTGGTTTTCAGTAATTTTTTATATTTGATGACTGTGCAGTCATCGCACTGGTTCTTCTGTCTATAGAAAATGGAAAAGGTGTAGCCGAGTACATCATAATTTCTTGTGACATATATGTTGCCCATATAATAATATAATAATCAATGGAAATAGTGTTACTGAAAAATTTTGGCCACATACCTTGGGGTCTCTATTCGGGATCAAAGGTTAAATGGGCAAGCACATAAACGGGTTAATCATCTCAACATTTTCATAGCAGGTGTATTAACACCCTTACTAAATGCTGTGGTAGGAATGATGTGGATGTTACAAGAATCGGGATTTGCGATTAATTGTGTTTAAATACTAATGTTATGTAATAATTATTTAATCAGTGCATTTCATTTTAACCTGCATCATTACCTCCAGTTATTTACATAGCTTTAAGGTGAGATATTGTTATTGTTGATGTGTAGGAATACGGACATGCATGTTGGCCTACAAATAGTGCACATGTATAAGATAACTTACTTAAAATATAAGTGCACAAAATTTGATTTCGAAACCTCAAGTTATAATAGTTATTTTATTAATGTAACTATCTTTACTTTAATGGTTTATATGAACATATATTCAATTAATGTTATTTTATTCGTTCCAATATGTCTATAATTATGTGAATTTCTTCAATGCCCCCATAGAGAGCCCCAATTTTATGTTCATGTAAATGACTTGAATAGACGAGAGAGAGAGAGAGAGAGAGAGAGAGAGAGACAGACAGACAGACAGAGAGAGAGACAGACAGAAAGAGAGAGTTATATATTTGAATCAATGAAAAAGTTCATAAATACTTACCATGACTTTTCATTAACCTTTACTTTACGTTCATGATGGTTGCAAACGGGATTTCCTCCCAAGTTTGAATGAAGTTGCATTCATCCCACAACATCTGATTTTTGTACACTGTAAATCGCTGTCGTAGTAGGCTAAGTGCTGGTTAATGGCATTACCAAAGTGAATAATAAAATAAGCGTTACCTTTTGGTCATTATAGACAAAAGTTCTTTATAAATGTACACATCCCTTCGAATGGCAGAAAACTGTATGTAGCGAGTTTAATGTTGTATTCCCACGCTAGTTTAAAAATAGCCGCTTATGGCGATAAGTACATATGGTCTGTTTCTTTCTTGTATTCTTTGTTCTATGTTTATATCATATCAGCCACCGTAATTTATTTGTTTTAAATATGTTGCAATGAACATTTTAGAGAGAGAGAGAGAGAGAGAGAGAGAGAGAGAGAGAGAGAGAGAGAGAGAGAGAGAGAGAGAGAGTATAAAATACTGGGATACATGATGTTGTGATTATATTAATATATTCAGGTTTGAGGTCATGTATGCAAAACCTTCCATTTTTATTATTTCTAAAACATTTTTAACCATTTATTAAAACTTTTAAACCAATAGTGTTTTCTTTTTTTATAAATGTCCATTTTATATATTTAAAGAAGACTGCAATTGGGAATATTAGAATTTCCAAATTTGTAAAGTGTAGATTTATCAGTATATTTATGTTTAAAACTAATATATAATCACTGATGCGGTTAGTATTGTTGCCTTTTTGCACTTATTTTAACACAACTTAGTTACGGACTAGGTAGTGTATTTATGATAGTAGGCTAATATCATGTGATCATTCATTTAGAATTTGAAATAGACTATTGTGCTTCCTTGAAATATTCATAAAGTGCGTTCGCGCCATTATCGATTGTGCTGCTAAACATTAGGCCTACAATATATGCATTTTTAGTGTTTGGTTGGTGGTGGTCAATTTACCCATTATCATTCATATTTCACAAAAGTATGAACAAATTGCAAAAGTTTTGGTACAATGTATAAGGTATATTAAATATTGCTTGGCATTCACATTAATATGCGGACAAATATATAGTTCATAAACGGATCATGTATTGAATAGAGGCTACATCAAGGGGTATGGATCTCAAGGTATTTATTTTGATTTCTGCTAAAGATTGAAACACGTGCTCCAGAACATACAGTGCACAAAGAAATTACTTCAAAAATTAATTTATGGTGTCCCAACAAATATGGTGTCCTAACATATATGGTAAATACAGTAATACTGCTACAGAGATGAAGTTTACTGATATGCATTCATGTTTTTAGTTAATGTGATAATATTACTATATTGTTACTCCTGACAGCCTTGTTGTAATGATGATATTTGATAATAATTCTTTACTACTTTGTTATATCAAAACTCTTGCAGTAATATCACCATATTTGTAAGGTCATTCTTGAGTACCATTTTTTTAATCTGCAAAACCATTAGTAGGTATTATTACTATAAAGCTGAAGTTTAAACCCATACCATAATGCTACTTGCTGCATTTCTACATTGATAAACTTGAAATCCTTTTGTAATAATGCTGTTCCAAGGAGACTGCATTGTTCTGAAGCTCTCATCACCAAGCCTGGTTTAATAGTATGGCCAGTAATAATACAGTCTAGATGAAACCGTTGAAGGTGCTACTTATACAAGATATTCAGTATATTGAAGTACTTGTACACAATATTTTAATCATCATAAAATATAGATATTTTCAACACTAATGTAAGGCACAATTTCTGTCTCATTTAATAAAATTAAAATGTCAGTAGCATCTCTTGCTGTTATTTCTGGTAGTTCTTCCATATAAGGCAGATATTTGGTAATTCTTTCATTAGGAGATTGTTTGAGTTTCATATAAATTCTGTTCTGCTCTTCCATTGATCTCTTTTCAACATATAGCCTACACAGAGAGTCATTGTCTCCACTAATACAGTGTTTTCCTTATCAATTTTCTGAAAAGACAAAATAGTTTATTTGAAAACATTGCAGACACTAGCATGGAAATTTTGTTAATACTACTTTGATTCACCAAACGAATCTCATACAAGTATTCTAACCATATACTATCAATATCTGAATCAATGATCTTCAATAATTTAAAATTCCCGTTATTATATTTTAGCTTAACTACTACAGATATTGCAATATTTGCTTATATTATTAAAATAAAACACATTTAACATGTTTAATCATAGAAAAGCTACTTAGGTCATATCTCTAGGAAGTTGTAGTTTCAATTAGGTTTGCTTCTGATTTGAAATGGTAGTTGGTGGGGAGCAATAATATTACCATCAGCATTCAGATTTATTTTACTTAATTTTTCATATTAATATTCCAGGCATAACAATTACGTTTCTGTTGTACTTATATTGGTGCATCTTCTACTAGATATACATACTTGTTTCACAACTGGGCGTACTTGTCACAATCTTCTTTTTACCTTTTCTCCGCTTGTGTTTTTAATGAGAAGTAGGATATTGAAGAATCATATAAAATAATGTAATTGCTAACTCCTACATCTGAGAAAAAAATGGTATTTATTACAATTAATTACAAGCAGAAAATATAGAATCCACAAATACATTGCATTTATTTTAAGGTTTATAAATATTTTGTGGTATAACATTTAAGATGCTATATACCTTGGTCCTTTCAGTAAATGATGGGTTTTCCATCTGGCTATCCAGGAAGCAACTGTTTGAATCTGCTGGTTTTGTAGACATTATTGATGATCCAAATGTATCAACATCATCTTTCTTTGTCATGTTATCATCTTGAAAAGTGATGGCTTCCTCTGCAACTGATATATCTGAAGCATCGTGACTTTTTGACTGATCTTCTTTCAAAGAACTTCCCAATTTGTCAATAAATGATGTACCCAGAACTTCAAAACTTTTGGATATATCATTATCCTGCCACACATTATTGTCCATTAATGAGGTTCCTAAAGCATTATCATAATTTGTTTCCATAGAATTGCCAAGTTCATCAAAGGCAAAGTCTGTTTCACTGGCCATTTCAGCTTTATATAGCAATTCATTCAAGGATATACTTCAGGCAGCTTATAATACTATCACCTTTAATAAGCCATATGTTTACTTTTACTGCTAGATATTAACAGTTATAATACAAAGCATTCGCATTACATGAACATCTAGCATAGCTAATGTTAGTGATTGGACTCTCTCCAGTCAAAACATTTCTACATTAATTAGAGAGCCATTGGGATCCTATTCAATGCCCAACAGGTGCTGACATTTAGTTTGATACTGCAACCATCAGATCTCAGACAATAGCAAATTTTACAATTATAGTCCAACAACCAACCCCCCTCCCCTTGCTATGTCAGTCAAAAGAACTGCACTGCCATTCTCTGCAACTGCTATCAACAGCTGTCAACTTTGTTCTTTTCACACAAGGGATTTGTCCTTCTATTTGAAGTGATTATAAAATAACTGTACCAATCCCCAGGTTTCTCCATAATACAAGTGGGTGGGGGATATTATGCTTTCCTTCATTCTTGAAACAATCAATTTCCTTGCATGCATTCTGATTAAAGTATATTTAAAGGTGGTATACTTATTACAATGGATGTAGACAGAAATAGGCTTGCATTTCTGTCCTACAGAATAATGATTACATCATATGGACAAGAACTTTGAGTATGTATGTATGTATGTATGTATGTATGTATGTATGTATGTATGTATGTATGTATGTATGTATGTATTGTTACATGTTTAGGCTCGAATAAACAGTAACACAGAAAAAGTGAAAACAAAAAGCTTTGTATAATTTAACAAATAATTTATATCCGTGGAAAAATTCTGTAAAAATGAAAAAATAAGAACTTAGTTTCAAGAATCAAATCCAAAAATAATCCAAGAATAATCCATGAATTAAATTACAAAAGTCCTAATAACAAAATGTTCTAATGAATTCAAGTTCGAGTCCTGATGGAAAATCCATGATGGATGACGATGACATATGCTGTAGTCTGTACAGTGTGGTCATTTACAGTTCCGGTGTTTGAAATCTGAATAAAATTTGTAAGCAATGTCTTTCCAAAAGTTCTATATGAGCACTCTTCAAATATTTCCAGAGAAAAAGAATTAATCCTTTTGAAATCCAAATGATCTGAAGATAATTATAAGTCAAAATCTGGCTAAAACAAAAGAAAACAACTTGATTCCAAGTGTAAAAGCCAGAAACTGAGAATATTTCTCTAAAACAAAGGTTATATCGTATTCTAAGATGCAGTTTTGAAAATCACCCAAGTTGCGAAATCAGACGAGGGAGGACACGTGATCGTGTTTACATATAAAACATGTACACAGAATATGGCCTTGATTAGACGAATGATTTTACTCCAAGAATAAAAAAAAATTGTTTACATCTTAAATCATGTAGTCCCATCATGACCTTCAATACAACCAATCATTTTAAAATAAAAATCGAACTTATTTACGTGGCTGCTACCAATTTTGAATCAAGGTCAGGATCCAGGCCTACACCTGGTGTTTACAAAAAGAATGATTCAGGTCAACTGATTTTCTGGAAAAATATCATCTCCAGTGAATAAATTTATATTATAATAGCATGTAACAGATTAAAAAATTGAAAACTGACAAACAAACAATTAAATTAAAAGATATATTAAATCAGATAAACATAGCAAAATGTATGTATGTATGTATGTATGTATGTATGTATGTATGTATGTATGTATGTATGTATGTATGTATGTATGTATGTACCGGTATGTATGTATGTATGAATGAGTTTAATTTGCTAATAATTGTAACTGATTTGATAAGCCACTATTCAGATTTGCGCAAATTCATGTGGGTGCTCTAAGATCTAATTGAGCTTAATTTTAATTTTTTTTTGAAACAGCTTCCAAGCTCAATATCAAGCTCTAATAGTTGGGGTTGGTTTATAAAACTATTATACACATATGTAGACCATCTCCAATAATATCCTAAACATCTAAGCCTAGAGACTTGAACAGTTTGGAGGATATGTGCAATATTATTAATAAATCAACCCATCCATGTATCTAGGATCGTATAATCCCTAAATTTTCATCAAAATACTCAAGGGAACAAGTAGATTTACTTTCTGTTTTTTGGGGGAAAACAGTAACATTTCCATGTCTGGACATAGTTATATTTATTCAATCAGAAACTACTCTTGGTTTTACATCTTAATGAATCTGTCTCTCTCTCTCTCTCTCTCATATAATTAAGAATATATTTCAACTAGAGTGGTTTTTCACACACTCCTGCTGGGGAACTAGTGATGTTTTTTGTGACCACTGCCCACCCCTCCAAAAAAAAAAATGCTAACCTAGCCTGCAATTAAGCAAATTACCCTGTCTCTCTCTCTCTCTCTCTCTCTCTCTCTTCTCTCTCTCTCTCTCTCTCTCTCTCTCTCTCTCTCTCTCTCTCTCTCTCTCTCTCTCTCTCTCTGTTTTCTCAGATAAGAATGTATAAAGGCCTAATTGGTTGTTAACACCTGCTGTGCATCTGACTGTGTTTTACTACCATCACCAGCTTGCTAAACAAGTATGGGCTCACAATTAGCAAATTCCTCAGTAAGGAGAGTGCATGGATCAGATGTTTACAGTGATAGCATGGTGTATGCTCTTCATCTTTAATCTGAAATACACTAATCCATTTGCTCTCTTCTACAGATATAATTATCTAAATATATTGAAACCCAATAGCATTATCTGACCATGATGGCTTAGAAGTGTCTATGTTGTTACTGCTGGAAAACAATTTGTTGCACATAGATGACATAATAATAATAATAATAATAATAATAATAATAATCCCTTTTGATAACTTTTGTTGAACAATTTACTGCCAATGATGAGTTTATATTTATTTAAGAATAAGCTAATCATGTGAAAATGTTAGGAGGTGACTGCTAATTGAGGTAAGAATTTTTGTAATCGAAAGGTCAACATCCAAAAAGTTGTTGTTGTTGTTGTTATTGTGAGGTTTAACACTATTTTTCAGCACACGATAGGCTATGCATGGAGGCCAGTATTAATGGTGGAGGAATAACCTGGGAAAACCCTGTGGAGAACCACCTACCCATGATAAGCTACTTGCAAGCTTTCTAACATACCCACATTGGCCGAATCCTAGACTCGAACCCACGCAGACGGAGATGAGATGGCAACGGAGAGCGCATTAGACCACTCGGCCACTCGGGGCCCCTCCAAAAGTTAAAAGAAGGTATGAAAGCATTTCAAAGACTGCTGTAATATCCTGGTGATCTAAATAATTTATTTATGTATATAATTTTATGATTCTTAGTTGAAAATTTCTTTGCCATCACACTAAAGTGGATTTGGAATGGGCATACTGATATATGGATATAAGGACATAAATTTCCTGAAGGACACAAGTAAAATTTTTTTTAAAAATGCACAAGGAAGATTTTTAAGGACTTAAACTATGTGATAAAGGAAGATATAATGAAAGCAACACATGACTTCATGGTAAAAGTAAAACATGAATCTTTGGAAACTGTTGTTTTTGTAATAGAAGAATATTGGGACAAATGAATAATGAAAAACCTCAGATTCTGGGTGAGATCAAACCTCTCAAAACTAATAGACCACTGACTAAGTATGTAAGCAAAACTTATAAATATAACTTTTTTAAAATTTAATATTTGGAAGTGTTCCTTTCCTACAATGTTCGTCTTATGTTCGATATTTAACTTAATTAAATTGTTTGTAAAATAACTTTTTTCCTATCTAACCGCTAGTGGTTAGAGCATTCACCTCGGATGAATGAGGTTGCGGGTTTGAACCCTGGCCGAGTCATACCAAACACTTCTAATAATGGTACTAACAGCTATCTCGCACTCTGCATTATGAGGTTAGTGTTAGGATTGGTCAGCCTATTGTCAGGATCATGTGACTGGGTGGGACATCAAGCTACATGTCTGCGGCTTGATACCCCAGTGCTATACATCACTATAAACTGCTACACTTCAGACATCATAGCGATATTACTGAATTTTTTTAAAACTATGTTAAAAATCCAAATCACACACACTTGCACATTTAACCTTCTTTCTATCTTGACAAGGAAGATAACTATTGTTAACCATGCAAAACTGTAAAGGATGTTTCCAAATTACCTATTTTTAGCAATTATTATTAAGTATAACTGGAGTTCTAGCTTGTGTACTTACAAGGAGAGTTAGAAAACCAAATCATCTAAAGGCTTACTGCCGGGTTGGAGAGCATCTAAAATTCACATCTTTGATGTGGATCATGTAGTACGAAAACTGGTCTTAGGGTGCAAGGGACAGTTTGTATGATCAAATTTAATGTTGCATACATATGTCAAATAAAATTTTTAAACAATAGACAATACACGAGGTCAAAAAGGTCCATGATTTTGGATAGGCTTAATAAAGCAAAACATAAGAATATCACTCACTTGGCCTAATCAGTCAATGGAAGTTCACAGAATAAAAAGTTGTTGCACCCCACCCCCAAATTTTTACATGCATTTTTCATGTTCGAAGGCCTGCCATTTTTGAGAGCACAAGATGCTGACAGTGCAAACACTAGCCCATTCCCTGGGTAATAATGCGCAAAACATTGTCTACTTAATAGCTAGATGTAAGTCAAAATATTTGTCATCCATGCAGTTTTTGAGATATTCTACTTGCTTTGAACCAACATGTATGTTGATATAACTAGCTAGCTCTGCTTCCTAGCAGACTATTGGTATGTCATTGGCTACATACTGTGCAGAGATTATATGAGGTGTACATGCCTCACATCAATTTCAGGAATAATACAAACCTAAAAGACATAATTAACAAATATATCCATATCTTTAATTATAATATCTAAACAAAAGTCATGCCATAGCCTTAAGTTAAGAAATTTGCCATCTACAATATCTTGTGGGTGGTGTTGGGAGTTGGTGAAGGGTATCCATTGGAAAGCCAAAAGCAAAAGATTTTTTTGCTAATACCATATGAACAGCAATGAAGCAGACTACACAGGCTGCATCATTTTGATTGCTGTAGATATTTTAGATAAAAAGTAAAAATAAAAAGCAAAGTTAAAAGATAAGTGTCAAAACAATAGTCACAACAATACTCTTATTGAATTACAGGGCATTGGTTTTACCATTTTAAAAATATTTCTGCAACATTTAAGATAGTTCTCTTAACAACATTGACAATTTGTATTTTATATATCACCTGTCACTTTGTTTACTTATTCTCTTTCCTCTTTTCTCATTATCTTATTGACAGTATGAACCTTTGTTTTATATGTAACCAAATCAAATGTTCACTATTGCAGTTTTGGAGAAGATTGTCTCTGCAAATACTAGAAGTAAAGTGCTTAGCAATGTCAAATATCATTGATTTTAAAATATGGAAAATGGATGAATTCTTGAGAAATGCCTTCATGGGTTTGGGGAACCCAGTTAAAAGAAGGGATGGCAAGAAAAATAAGGTAATACTTAATATATCTATTGCAAGATTCGCATATTATAAAACAATGGGAGACATATATTAGATCATGTTGGGGTTATGAATGTATCTTCAATTCTGTTGCATCCAATTCAGGGGAATAATTTGAATAATTTTTTTTACTGAACAATAACTTTCAGTTTGCAATACACAGAGTAAAAGCAGATGTAAATGGCAACAAGATAGTTTTAAAATAGTTCAGCTCAGAATCACAGGTATACACTTATAAACAAATAACAATATAGTTTCACAGTATGCAGATGACACCACTCTTACCCTGGATGACTTTAAGAAATCCCTTAAGTGAACACTAGATGTTATCTGCTAATATTGTACATTTTTAGGGCTCTGTATAAATAGTGAAAAAAAACAATGTGTATTTATATAATCGATGCAGTGAAAAACTACCTAAACTGGTTTACTTCTTACTTAACCGATAGAGTGCAAAATATTTTTTTTAAATGAACAACTATCTGAAAGTTAAAAATATTAAATGTGGAGTACCACAAGGCTCTATCATTGGACCTCTCTTATTCATTCTATTTATCAACGATTTACCTCTTAAGATTGGAACTTCAAGTTCTTCCATTGACCTCTATGCAGATGATACTACACTGTCTGAGACTGGTAAAACCAAAACAGTACTTGAAAATAACTTACAAGATGCTCTCAACAGACTTCAGGTATGGTGCAAGGAAAATAGTATGATCATGAATACAGAAAAACAAAAGCCCTACTAGTTACAACACAACAAAACCAAGCAAGCTAGATAGTGACAAACTCCAAGTTCTATTTGACAATGTGAGCCTAAATATGACCTCTCAAAATAGAATTCTTGGTGTATTCATAGGTAATAATCTTATTTGGTCTATTCACATTAAACACATTTCAAAAAGGTTAATTCTTATCTTTGGCTACTGAGGAAAATCAAAACATACATTCCTCGTCAATATAGGGTCATCTTTTATAAAAGTTATATTCAGCCATATCTGGAATACTGTAATGTAATTTGGGGTAATACCTCTAATTCAAACATAACAGCACTTTTAAGAGGGCTTGCCATTTAATTCTAGATCAATGTATAGACAATTTTCAGAATGCAATAAAATAATATAAAGTTTTTGTGAAAATACATGAAATAATATTTTTTAGAAAGGCCAGATTGATGTATAAAGTCTTCAGAAAAGCCATTCCTGTCTATCTAAGCAATATCTTTCACCAAAAGAGATGCTGATGGTACTCCAAATTTAAGCTCCATTAGAAGAAAAAATTACATTATACCAAGGCCAAAGAAGAAATTGTTTAAAAAAAGTTTTCAATATACTGGTCCACTGGTATAGAACAACATTCCCAGTGACATAAGGCTGGCTCCTAGCATTTCTTCTTTTCATAATCGATGTCTTAAATGGATGAAATCTTTAAAAAAAAATTACAGTCCTAGTACCAAAAAATATACTGCCTGCTTTTCTGTAATTTTGCATCATTTTCATAGCTGAGTTTTTCAATGCAGGATGATATTTTATGTTTTATATATGTTTATGTTTACACAGATGTCTGTGCATGTGTTCCGGGCTTGATACTTTGAATTTTACAATTACTTAATTATTTAGTGTCAAGCCAGACTTTTCACATCATGTTGTATATACTGTATATATTGTACATAGCAGATAGAAGGCCTCAAGATAGATTAGTTCTGTACCTAACTCAGTTGCCTTCTCTAAATAAAGTCTTTATTATATAAAATATAACTGGAAGTACAATATGGTACTGTGAAGAATATCATTTAGATTGGAATACATCTTATTTTATGTATGTAGGTACATGTGTTACATTCTCTATAGAATTAGATGATATGGTCAGCTTAATTATGAAAGCAAATTTAGCGAAGTTAAATAATTACTTTTACAGTTGTCGGTATGGCCATGTTTATTTAATGCTTTTGTTGAAAGGAAAAGAAACACGTAGCAGTTGTATATACACATCAGTAGAGTAATTTCAAAGGTAATAATGCAGTAAATTTTTAAAGTGCTATTTGTCTCATTGGAGATTGGTAATAAGAGAAAATAATCATTTAAAATAGTAACAAAATGCAAATATTGACAACAGTATAAAACTTGTAATAACAAGCAAATGTTGAATCTAGTGATAACATGCATATATGTGTATATGTCTAAGTATTTGTGTTTATATATATGTGTGTATACTAAATATGTGTACATGTAAAAAAATGCTTACAATAAATATATGTTTTTTTTTTCTACTCGCACTCTATTCTTTTATTTGCACTCTCTCTCCTTAAGAGACTGCTGACATATTTGTCTCCCTCTTTCTTTTTCTCTCTGTAAAATAGCCAATATTAAGTTCTGTATTGGGCTTAGAATATAATGCTAAATAGTAGTGTTAACCAATATTCCCTATAAAGTAATTTGCTTATAATGAATTATGAGGTAGTCAGTCAGATGGTTCCCTTACCCACTGCTGCCTATGTTTAAGAAATAATTAAAAAAATGTCCCATTCTGCTATGGCAGTGGTGTCATAAAAAATGTTAACATGAAATAAGTGCAATTTCTCAACATTAATAATATTTCTGTTTTCCAAAATTGTTCTGTTAGAATTTTTTGCATTTAAAGTTGTATCACATTTGTGCAAATCAACCTTCACTGATGCATACAACACATGATCAGAACATTGTAATGCCAAAAGTTACCTACTATTTATTTGGTTATTTGATCTGATGCACATAAACCTATTTTTACTTAAGTCATTCTTTACCAGTAATGTTTATCTTTTTATTGTCATAATGTATTTTTATTAGGATCCTATTTTTGCTAACATGGATATATCCTAAGTCCAATTTGCATACATGTTGAAATTATTTTAATATTATGTACTTTAATGTACACAGTCTTTGACATAACAGTGATTTGATAAACAGAGAAAGCTTAGTTGACATAGTGTAGGACTATAATCCAAGATATTCAGGTTTGATACTGGCCTATGCCAGCCTGGGTTACCTGTCTTGGTGTGTCCTTGGGAAAATTACTTAGCTCCAATTTCCTCAGCATGATTTAGCCAATAATGTGTTGAAAGTGCCATAAAAAGCACAAGAAAATTGATACCCGGAAATGTCTGAGGCCCAAAAAGTATATTTACTATTGCACTGTTTTTAAATATATATTAAAATGACTAGTATATATAATGACTACTAAGCACTTCAACACTTCAAATACTTTGCTAACCAGCTCAATTAGATGCACAAATAAATTTTGGGATTATAAAATAATTAATTTCTTTTTCTTAATCTGTGGGTGTGGGAGTGCTAGGGTCAGCACCAAAAACAGATTGTCGGCCGACCAGAAACACACATTTTCTTTTTTATGACTAATGTAGTGATTTTTGCTGAGATGTGGCTTAAGCATAGTATTCTAAATCAGCGGTTCTCAACCTGTGGGTCGCGACCCCGTCAGGGGTCGAACAACGATTTGCCAGGGGTCGCTTACGACCATCGGAAATATACATTTTTACAGTTATGAACGAAAAAAAATTATGGTTGGGTCGCCACAACATTTGGAATTGCATTAAAAGGGTCGCGGCACTAGAAAGGTTGAGAACCGCTGTTCTAAATGATGAAATACAGGAAGGAAAGGTTACACTTGAGTGTGAATCAAGTATTAAAAAAACATTCATACTGTTCTACAGTGTGACTTGGAGATTTCTGACCTTGAATGTTCATAGATAGAACTAAACAATACAGGTAAGAAGGTAGTAGCTGCAGGAATATAAAGATCACCCAATTATAACATAGCTGTTTAGGAGAAACTTTAATTTAGTATAGAGATAGCCCAATCCACTATACTTAGCCGTTTCATTTCAGTAGATTTTATCTGAAAATTTTCTCCTTCCTAAATAAAAGAAAATCACTGTTTTGAAACCTAAACTCAGCTAATGTGTAAGGATATAGAAATGGTCCCAAATTTAGTTGGTCACATTGAATTCATAGAAGACTGAATTAAATCCAATACAGTATCATGAAATGGGTACTCAAACTAACCAAATATTAATACATGGCTGAAACAAACATGCAAATCTAATTGGGTCAAATATATATATATATATATATATATATATATATATATATATATATATATATAAGCTGTCTTCTCCAGTTGTTTTTACTTTATTGTGCTAAAAAGTTTTTATTTTCAAAATCTAATTCTGAAAAGCCTACATCCAGGTGACCCTGCACAGCTACACAGGAACAGCTGCAGAATAGTGTTGTAGTATTAATACTACATCAGTTGTAGTATTGTTACTACATCAGGTTTTGGAGATCATAAAATTATTGCCTGAACATAGGGTAATGTTACTACATGGGTTTGGGGTGATAGCTTTGTAGTATTAATACTACATCAGTTGTAGTATTGTTACTACATCAGGTTTTGGAGATCATAAAATTATTGCCTGAACATAGAGTAATGTTACTACATGGGTTTGGGGGGGGGGGGATAGCTTTGTAGTATTTAAAGGAGACTAGAAACCAGTGGAAATATACAATAATATTAAATACACTGCAGAGAAAAACATGATTCTGAAGCGTCGTGTGCGACCGTACTGCCAATATTGAGATATTGGCATATCTTCTAGGCGCTGAGTTTCCGTGACCTCGTATGCATATTTTCCGCGCCTGTTCGGTTACTTTCGGAAAGTGACGTCATACTAGCAACTCTAGCATCCAAACCTACAGTTGCAAGGTTCATTTCATATAGAGTACCATGCCGTTTTGCGTTGCTTACGGGTGTAATAGCATACATAGAAAAGGCTGTGGAGTTTATTTTTTTTTCTTTTCCAAATGATAAACGGATAAAGAATGTCTGGATACATTATTACAAGCGAGTCGATTTCAATGCAACACCATACAGCAATCCGTGCCCATTACATTTCACAAAGGTATGTTACCAGAGGGATCCTAAAAACATAGAACCTCTAGGATACACGAATGCTAAGCCTAGACTAAAAGTTGAAACTGTTCCAGACATACCATTGTATATTTTAAATCCTGGTAGAGTGTCAAACGTACGAGTTACGAAAATAGGCAGAAGGCCGAGTAAGTGCTAATAACAAATATGACAGCCCGACACCTGATCGTGCTGATGAAATGAGTAAATGTTTTTTTTCTTCTTCAAGATTACAATCTAAATAAAGTCACCACTGTCCTATGTATAATTGAGATCTGACTTTAATCAAATGGAATTTTTGCTTTAAAAAAAAATAATAATAAGATTATCAACCCTTGACACGGTCGTGTCTTGAGAAAAACAATTTAAGTAATTTAAAAAAAAATATTAAAAAATTATTTAAAAAAAACACAACCTTTCAGTCTATGCCTATTACTCATAAAATATATAAACGGAAATCTGTAATGATTGGAACTGATATAAAACTGTCCCTTGGGCAGTTTAAATAGCAGCGATTAAAAGAAAAGAGATCCGATATAAAATCAAAGTTTCACATTAACTGGCTGACAATAGAAATTGGGGGGAGGCGACTATTGACCCCACCTGTTTGCCTCGATGTGCAATTTCTCCCTGTGATACGCCTTATTATACCCCAGGACAAGACCTTTTTTTCATATTCTGGTCTGCATAATAGTTAGAGGTTAGAATTAAGTACACAAACATAAAGGCAGTTTAGCAAATTAACAATTATTCCTTATCATTGCACTTATGTTGTGAAAAGGACTGGCCCTCTGACATAATTCAAAGAAACCATGTGCTACAGAGTGTGTATGTAAGCACCAGAAAGTCATTGGCAAATAAGCGATGCCGAATTTTGCTGTAACTTCGATGTCAAAGACTTCATTTTAAGAGTTCAAATCTGCAGTCAAACGTTACCGTACATGTATGTGGCCATTGTTTTCCCACATTTTATATCCCATCCTATTTCCATTAGTTTAAGTGTTAAGATATGTAACAATGTTTACTGAATTAAATATTTATTTTGAATTAGTTTTTTTAGGGGCACATATACTGCGTCGTATTTTTTTTATTCCTTCTTTTAATTTAATCATGGTAATGAAACTTTACATAGATGGTAGTGGAATGTCAGGTGTTAACTGGCCGAGTTTTTTTAGGGCGGAAATGGAGATTTTGTTTGCAGAGAAAATTACGCATCCTTCATTGTGATAATTCATGGGTTTTAAACTAATTGGTGACAATTTTTTTCAAGAAGTACTTCTGTAGTAGTTAAATAATCTGAAATTTACGTGAATAATGTTTAATCTTAATCTATTTACTGAAGACAAAAACTGTCCTGTGATATTAATTATTTCTTCAATACAATATTCACAAGTGATAAAATAGAATATGACATTTATGGACTGCACACTTGATGAAAAAATTACATATGGATTTTCTTCTTCTGAGAAATGAAAATTGAGAGACATATTGAAATAATCGGGAGTTAACTGCGAAAATCAAGAGAGATATTACGAGATAGGGAGGAAATACCTCCAAAATTGGAATTTATTTTCTTTCTTTCTTCTCTCGGCTTGAAAGTTAACATATATGAACTGTTCGGGTTTGTGGAATTTCAGTCAGGGCTAGTAAGTTTATTTAAGTCATCAGCCAGGGGCCTGTGCTAAAAACATTTCTTTCAGCACTGACCAGTACAGTACGTACTCTGTTAACGAATCATGTATATACTTACAGATTTGTCAATACGCTAACTGTAGCATGCATGTAAAATACACTGTAATTGAATCATAGAAAGGAAGCTTCTTAATGTTGAAATTAATTACGTATGATTTCCTCCTCGCAGATTTATTTGTGGGGTGTTGATTTTTTGTGTGTGTGAAAAATTACTTCCGATGAAAACCGTTATCAATGGCCTCTCTCGCTTGCCATGTTTCTGTTTGTATACGAGGACTTGCTAGTATGACGTCACGAGACCACGTGATCTGTCGTCTAATTAAAACTCGGAAATACTCGGCAATTTACGGAATCATTGTATCTTCTTCGCAATATAATCAATATCCGCACACGATATTATATTTTTAAACATTATATTCGAATTAGAATTTGTAAAGAATTACATTTATAAAATAAAAATTTTCATTTCTAGTCTCCTTTAATACTACATCAGTTGTAGTATTGTTACTACATCAGGTTTTGGAGATCATAAAATTAGTGCCTGAACATAGGGTAATGTTACTACATGGGTTTGGGGGGATAGCTTTGTAGTATTAATACTACATCAGTTGTAGTATTGTTACTACATCAGGTTTTGGAGATCATACAATTAGTGCCTGAACATAAGGTAATGTTACTACATGGGTTTGGTGGGGATAGCTTTATAGTATTAATACTACATCAGTTGTAGTATTGTTACTACATCAGGTTTTGGAGATCATAAAATTAGTGCCTGAACATAGGGTAATGTTACTACATGGGTTTGGGGGGATAGCTTTGTAGTATTAATACTACATCAGTTGTAGTATTGTTACTATAGCCAAATTCCTTTAAAAAGGACAAGCAAGCAGTTCCTTTTTTATTCTGACAGCCCATAAGGATAAATATATAATTATTAATTCATTGCAGGTCTCAAACATTTGCAATGTTCTTGTAAAGGGGTAATTCCATTGAATTAAGTATCCTATTTAAGTGCTTTGTATGAAAACGATGCTTTGTTTTTAGGTTTTAAGACATTTTATATTTCAATTTTATAAAAAAATTTCTTTTGAATTATAAGGAAGTATATCGATAGAGAAAAAAATGGTGAGTATTGGTGAAAAAATAGTTCATTGAGAAAAATCTTTTATAAAACAAACATATAGTATCTTCTGTGAAGAAAATTTTATATGATGGGTGGGAGTGGGTGGGTTTCTTTGCCTGTCCATATTATTTAAATAAAGAATGAAGATAGTTTACTGAGAAGTAAGAGAAATGGCTGAGAATAACCTACTGTATACACTTTCTTTATGTTGCAGCTGAAATAATGGCAGAAACTGTGGCCTATAGGCAGGGTATGAATTTAGGCACTACTTTTGACCTACAGAATGGCATCATAGGAATGAACATTTTTCCAAAACAGTGCTCTTCCAGTCCTCTTGTTATGGAACATCCTTCAACTGAAATAAAATATTCTGTTATAAAAAATATCCAAGATATTGGCAACATTCTTGAGGTCTCCGCAGAATATACCCTCAAAATCTTGGCAGGTATTGTCAAAGCCGAGGGTATAGGGAAGTATCTGGAAGAGGACAGATTTGAGGAGAACACTTTGCTTATACTGGCCAAGGCACACGTTGAAACGGTAAAGGGTGAGAGAGATAAAATACACTATTATGTGCATTAAGGGCATCCCATGATGCTTCATTTGCTAACTTGATCAGTTGCCTAAAAACTTAGACAATTTAGTCATTTCTAAGACCTAAGTGTTTTTTTTTCTTTTCTTCTTGTCTTATTTAACTTGGACTTTGAACCCACAATCTCTGGGTCAAGTGTTCATTGCCTGAACATTGACAATCTCTGGGTCAAGTGTTCATTGCCTGGACATTGACAATCTCTGGGTTAAGTGTTCATTGCCTGGACATTGACAATCTCTGGGTCAAGTGTTCATTGCCTGGACATTGACTGTATTTTCATTTTTAAATTTAGGTGCAGGTAGTGTGTAGACAAGTGCCATCTCATGAAGCATGTCATTTTTCAGGATATCCCAGTTAAGATGGAAAACAAGTACAAGATAAATCATTCCCCAATTCCAGTCTTTAGGAATTAGGACCTCTGTGGCTTAAAATAAGAACAAATATATAAATGCTAATTTTCAAAGATAATTGAAGTTAACGTTTTAAACAATTGCGATAATATTAGCATCAGTGAATATATAAATGTGTCGATGCTAACGGGATGCAATGTGGTGGATTGGGGTTTAGTAAATGCAGACACTAATGAGTTATCTGGAAATAAAATAACACTAAGAAAAGCACTATGGAAGCGCAAAAGAGAGTCTGTGTGAATTTTACATTATCAATAGCACTATATGAGATTTTAACTTGGTAGATAACACTGTAGGGTCTATAGTAATTAGCATTATTGGTATGTGAAGTAGATTTATGACACACATTTAGGTTTTCATTAAATATTTAGCATGACAGATGTCTTTACATATTTAACACGACAGATGTCATTACATAATTAACACGACAGATGTCATTACATATTTAAAACGACAGATGTCATTACATATTTAACATGACAGATGTCATTGTGGGGACCTATAGGATTGAAACATGATAAGTACCGGTACGTCACTATGGAGGACAATGCAAATTTAAGATTGATGAATGACATTGTAATGGTCTTTGTAAAATTGACATTAAATCAGGATGGAGGTATGGATGTCCAAGCATCCGTTTTTACAACCCAATGTCTAGTTTGATATCATATTCAATTTCACTTGCAATGCCATTCTGAACCTGCAATGTGATATGAAAAGAAACTGAAACACCATGGTCAAAATTTAACTGTGATGGCCTTTTTTATGTGGTTACAGAATATACAAATTTCATATAATTAGATTAAAAAATATATATATATTTGGGGCCAATTGCAAGATGTACTTCCACGAGAAAAAATAAATTAACTCAAAGTTCTGAAATGCAGTTAGCAGTTCCATTTATATTGATACAGCAAATTTCATCACAATATTGAGTGTTCCAAACTTTATTTGCCCAGCATGTATTCCAAGGCCTGATAACTTTATTTGTCCAGCATGTATTCCAAGGCCTGATAACTTTATTTGTCCAGAATGTATTCCAAGGCCTGATAACTGGTTGCTGTTCTATCTCCAGAATCAACATAGCTTGTTTGTTGGGCCTGACTTGAACTGGAACATTCTTAGGTTCTCTGTGGCCTATTTAGGTGTCACTCAACCTTTAGTGGCAACTTTCATTCGTCGAGTCTCTTAAACTGATCATTTAATCGCTTATATTTAGTTGTGGAAGCTATTTTCTGATAGACAAAATGTGGCCGACACTCATTCCATACTTTTTGGGTAGAACATAAATCTCACTTTCCAGTAAACTGTGAGTAGCCTATATGTTTCACAAAAGACATAACACTACTGATTGACTTCATTCAGATCATAAGATCCAATACAAACAATGCCATGTTTGTCTACACACAGTTGAATTTCTATCTTTCCATAGATAGTTTACACAGTGTGGGAAAAATGTATGTATTTCTCCAACAGAGCTAGTTACTGTTAATGACTGATCTAATTTAATGAGTTTGGCCCCACTGTGTGAATCAATGTCCTGAAGTAAATCTCAGACATGCGAACACACAAGACCTATCAATAAATACCATACATCAATGTACTGAAGTAAATCTCAGACATGGGAACACACAAGACCTATCAATAAATACCATACATCAATGTACTGAACTAAATCTCAGACATGCGAACACACAAGACCTATCAATAAATACCATACAGCCCACAATGCTGCTCAAATGTTAAAACAGCTTATTCAGCAGCCCATTCATGTTAAAAGACTTAACATCCTAAGTGAATGAATAAATCAAACAAAAATTTACTTCTTAGCCTATACCACACTATTGCTAACTAGCAATGTCTTGAGATAAAATATACTACAAACCTAATAATGAGCAATTCTTAGCATACTTGATTAATACATTATTTAAGATAAATCTTTTAATAGCATACTTGATTAATACATTATTTAAGATAAATCTCTTAATAGCATACTTGATTAATACATTATTTAAGATAAATCTTTTAATAGCTTACTTGATTAATACATTATTTAAGATAAATCTCTTAATAGCATACTTGATTAATACATTATTTAAGATAAATCTCTTAATAGCATACTTGATTAATACATTATTTAAGATAAATCTCTTAATAGCATACTTGATTAATTCATTATTTAAGATAAATCTTTTAATAGCATACTTGATTAATACATTATTTAAGATAAATCTCTTAATAGCGTACTTGATTAATACATTATTTAAGATAAATCTCTTAATAGCGTACTTGATTAATACATTATTTAAGATAAATTTCTTAATAGCGTACTTGATTAATACATAATTTAAGATAAATCTCTTAATAGCGTACTTGATTAATACATTATTTAAGATAAATCTCTTAATAGCGTACTCGATTAATACATTTTTTAAGATAAATCTCTTAATAGCGTACTCGATTAATACATAATTTAAGATAAATATCTTAATAGCGTACTCGATTAATACATTATTTAAGATAAATCTCTTAATAGCATACTCGATTAATACATTATTTAAGATAAATCTCTTAATAGCATACTTGATTAATACATTATTTAAGATAAATCTCTTAACAGCATACTTGATTAATACATTATTTAAGATAAATCTCTTAATAGCTTACTTGATTAATACATTATTTAAGATAAATCTCTTAATAGCATACTTGATTAATACATTATTTAAGATAAATCTCTTAATAGCATACTTGATTAATACATTATTTAAGATAAATCTCTTAATAGCATACTTGATTAATACATTATTTAAGATAAATCTCTTAATAGCATACTTGATTAATACATTATTTAAGATAAATCTCTTAATAGCATACTTGATTAATACATTATTTAAGATAAATCTCTTAATAGCATACTTGATTAATACATTATTTAAGATAAATCTCTTAAGACTCATATAAAAAAAAAATGAGGTGTGAAACAGCACCTTTTAGCACACCAGTGAGGTTCACTCATTTCCATTTAGCAGAACCGCATCCTTACATCCCTGGTTATGTGTCTCTCATAGACACTCAGCTTCATTACCCTCGGACAACCTCTATGAGGGTTTCACCAACACCCAGAGTCAGGACCATTTCACATTGCATTAAACCCGGACTGCTTCCTCTGTTGTATTTTATGCTTAACAATACTTTGCTTAGGCTCCCCCCCCCGCAACAGACCATTAATTACCCAAGTAGAGCTCAACTTTATGTAAATTTCATTGTTAATGCAATAACACTGCCCCATGACCTTGTTCAGATGTGTTGGTATATACAACAAAGTCCTTTGTCATGTCCAGTAATCTCACTAATGTGTATGGCATAAGCCTGTACTTTAATGTCTTTAATGTGTATGGCATAAGCCTGTACTTTAATGTCTGAAATGTGTATAGCATAAGCCTGTACTTTAATGTCTCAAATGTGTATAGCATAAGCCTGTACATTAATGTATTTAATGTGTATGGCATAAACCTGTATTTTAAAGTCTGAAATGTGTATGGAATAAACCTGTACTTTAATGTCTTTAATGTGTATGGCATAAACCTGTACTTTAATATCTTTAATGTGTATGGCATAAGCCTGTACTTTAATGTCTTTAATGTGTATGGCATAAACCTGTATTTTAAAGTCTTTAATGTGTATAGCATAAGCCTGTACTTTAATGTCTGAAATGTGTATGGAATAAACCTGTACTTTAATGTCTTTAATGTGTATGGCATAAACCTGTACTTTAATATCTTTAATGTGTATAGCATAAGCCTGTACTTTAATGTCTGAAATGTGTATGGAATAAACCTGTACTTTAATGTCTTTAATGTGTATGGCATAAACCTGTACTTTAATGTCTTTAATGTGTATGGCATAAACCTGTACTTTAATGTCTTTAATGTGTATGGCATAAACCTGTACTTTAATGTCTTTAATGTGTATGGCATAAGCCTGTACTTTAATGTCTTTAATGTGTATGGCATAAACCTGTACTTTAAAGTCTTTAATGTGTATGGCATAAGCCTGTACTTTAATGTCTGAAATGTGTATAGCATAAGCCTGTACTTTAATGTCTTTAATGTGTATAGCATAAACCTGTACTTTAATGTCTTTAATGTGTATGGCATAAACCTGTACTTTAAAGTCTTTAATGTGTATGGCATAAGCCTGTACTTTAATGTCTGAAATGTGTATGGCATAAGCCTGTACTTTAATGTCTTTAATGTGTATAGCATAAACCTGTACTTTAATGTCTTTAATGTGTATGGCATAAACCTGTACATTAAAGTCTTTAATGTGTATGGCATAAGCCTGTACTTTAATGTCTTTAATGTGTATGGCATAAACCTGTACTTTAAAGTCTTTAATGTGTATGGCATAAGCCTGTACTTTAATGTCTTTAATGTGTATGGCATAAACCTGTACTTTAATGTCTTTAATGTGTATGGCATAAGCCTGTACTTTAATGTCTGAAATGTGTATGGAATAAGCCTGTACTTTAATGTCTGAAATGTATATGGCATAAGCCTGTACTTTGATGTCTTTTATGTGTATGGCATAAACCTGTACTTTAAAGTCTTTAATGTGTATGGCATAAACCTGTACTTTGATGTCTTTTATGTGTATGGCATAAACCTGTACTTTAAAGTCTTTAATGTGTATGACATAAGCCTGTACTTTAAAGTCTTTAATGTGTCTGGCATAAGCCTGTACTTTAATGTCTGAAATGTGTATGGCATAAGCCTGTACTTTAAAGTCTGAAATGTGTATGGCATAAGCCTGTACTTTAAAGTCTTTAATGTGTATGGCATAAATCTGTACTTTAAAGTCTTTAATGTGTATGGCATAAGCCTGTACTTTAATGTCTGAAATGTGTATGGCATAAGCCTGTACTTTAATGTCTTTAATGTGTATGGCATAAGCCTGTACTTTAATGTCTGAAATGCGTATGGCATTAACCTGTACTTTAATGTCTGAAATGTGTATGGCATAAGCCTGTACTTTAAAGTCTTTAATGTGTATGACATAAGCCTGTACTTTAATATCTTTAATGTGTATGGCATAAGCCTGTTCTTTAATGTCTGAAATGTGTATGGCATTAACCTGTACTTTAATGTCTGAAATGTGTATGGCATAAGCCTGTACTTTAATATCTTTAATGTGTATGGCATAAGCCTGTACTTTAATGTCTGAAATGCGTATGGCATTAACCTGTACTTTAATGTCTGAAATGTGTATGGCATAAGCCTGTACTTTAATGTCTGAAATGCGTATGGCATAAACCTGTACTTTAATATCTTTAATGTTTATGGCATTAACCTGTACTTTAATGTCTTTAATGTGTATGACATAAGCCTGTACTTTAATATCTTTAATGTGTATGGCATAAGCATGTACTTTAATGACTGAAATGCGTATGGCATTAACCTGTACTTTAATGTCTGAAATGCATATGGCATTAACCTGTACTTTAATGTCTGAAATATGTATGGCATAAGCCTGTACTTTAATGTCTGAAATGCATATGGCATTAACCTGTACTTTAATGTCTGAAATATGTATGACATAAGCCTGTACTTTAATGTCTTTAATGTGTATGACATAAGCCTGTACTTTAATATCTTTAATGTGTATGGCATAAGCCTGTACTTTAATGTCTGAAATGTGTATGGCATAAGCCTGTACTTTAATGTCTGAAATGCATATGGCATTAACCTGTACTTTAATGTCTGAAATATGTATGACATAAGCCTGTACTTTAATGTCTTTAATGTGTATGGCATAAGCCTGTACTTTAATGTCTGAAATGCGTATGGCATAAGCTTGTACTTTAAAGTCTTTAATGTGTATGACATAAGCCTGTACTTTAATGTCTGAAATATGTATGACATAAGCCTGTACTTTAAAGTCTTTAATGTGTATGGCATTAACCTGTACTTTAAAGTCTTTAATGTGTATGGCATTAACCTGTATTTTAATGTCTTTAATGTGTATGACATAAGCCTGTACTTTAATATCTTTAATGTGTATGGCATAAGCCTGTACTTTAATGTCTTTAATGTGTATGACATAAGCCTTTACTTTAAAGTCTTTAATGTGTATGGCATAAGCCTGTATTTTAAAGTCTTTAATGTGTATGGCATAAGCCTGTACTTTAAAGTCTTTAATGTGTATGGCATAAGCCTGTATTTTAAAGTCTTTAATGTGTTTGGCATAAGCCTGTACTTTAATGTCTTTAATGTGTATGGCATAAGCCTGTATTTTAATGTGTTTAATGTGTATGGCATAAACCTGTACTTTAAAGTCTTTAATGTGTATGGCATAAGCCTGTACTTTAAAGTCTTTTATGTGTATGGCATAAGCCTGTACTTTAATGTCTTTAATGTGTATGGCATAAGCCTGTACTTTAAAGTCTTTAATGTGTATGGCATAAACCTGTATTTTAATGTATTTAATGTGTATGGCATAAACCTGTACTTTAAAGTCTTTAATGTGTATGGCATAAGCCTGTACTTTAAAGTCTTTAATGTGTATGGCATAAGTCTGTACTTTAATGTCTTTAATGTGTATGGCATAAGCCTGTATTTTAATGTATTTAATGTGTATGGCATAAGCCTGTACTTTCATGTCTTTTATGTGTATGGCATAAGCCTGTACTTTAATGTCTTTAATGTGTATGGCATAAGCCTGTACTTTAAAGTCTTTAATGTGTATGGCATAAACCTGTACTTTATTGTCTTTAATGTGTATGGCATAAACCTGTACTTTAAAGTCTTTAATGTGTATGGCATAAGCCTGTACTTTAAAGTCTTTAATGTGTATGGCATAAGTCTGTACTTTAATGTCTTTAATGTGTATGGCATAAGCCTGTATTTTAAAGTCTGAAATGTGTATGGAATAAACCTGTACTTTAATGTCTTTAATGTGTATGGCATAAACCTGTACTTTAAAGTCTTTAATGTGTATGGCATAAGCCTGTACTTTAATGTCTTTAATGTGTATGGCATAAGTCTGTACTTTAATGTCTTTAATGTGTATGGCATAAGCCTGTACTTTAAAGTCTGAAATGTGTATGGAATAAACCTGTAATTTAATGTCTTTAATGTGTATGGCATAAACCTGTACTTTAAAGTCTGAAATGTGTATGGAATAAGCCTGTACTTTGATGTCTTTTATGTGTATGGCATAAGCCTGTACCTTAATGTCTGAAATGTTGTCACGGAATTGTATAAACCCTTTTCTTTAATTATTAAATTTGTGTACTAGAGTTTTGTTTTTGGCATACAACGATACCTTATAATGTAATCTATATTGTGTCATATTTCAAAATAGTGAGTTCGGTTCATCCAATGCCGCATGTGCGAAGTGCTTTTGATGAGATGAACCGAATGCCTTAAATGCACAGACAATATCTGTGTATAAATACCTTACCACGAGTAAAGCCCTTTACAGTACGAAAAGTCTTGTCATTTTCGGTCTACTATAAGGACTCGCATATCTCCAGCTAAAGAGGTAGGTAATTTTAAATCATTTCTCCTATGTAAGATATTACTATTGTACTACCACATCAATTTCTGCATGATTTGTAGTTTAGTAAACACGGAATAATGCACATGTTTATATTCTTGTTTACGACTTAGCGAAGGACTTTGTATTAATAATATCAGGCTACATTTTTAAGAAATGTTTAATACAATAGGATTCTTATGAAGCAGAGTTAGGCTGAACTTGTTTTGTTTTTTTTAATTATTGTGCGATAATATAAGCAGTATAACTTGCCGTGTATAATGTTATTATGTTTTTATGCTTGTGTGAAATATATATATATATATATATATATATATATATATATATATATATATATATATATATATATATATATATATATATATATATATATATATATATAATACACATGATTGGATATGTTTTCAACTGCCCAGTGTCTGAAATGGAAATGTCCAGAATGTCTGGGTTTTGTCCAATGCTGTCGAGTGTCTGGAATTTCCAGTGTCTGGAGTGTCCCATCTGTAGAGCTGTCCAGTGCCTGGAATACCCAGCATCCAAACTGTCTGGTGATGTCCAGTGTCTGGAGTGTCGCAGCTGTAGAGTTGTCCAGTATATGGAGTGTCCACTATCTGTAGTCTCCAGTGTTGTCTGGTGCTGTCCAGAGTGACTAGAGGGACCAGAGCATTCCAAGTATGGGAAGAATCAAGGTCTAAGTGGTGCAAGCTGTAAAGCCAACCAGAGGAATCATTCATAGCAGCTGTAAAGCTGAACGTTGGTAGCCATGGAGCTGAAATAAAGTGTTCTGACAATGGTGTATATCTCCTTGCATGTAATATTGTAGCCATGGGCTTAATTTTGGGGTTTGTAAAACCCATTGTGTATTTAAGGACTGTAAAGATAAGTTACATATCTGCCCTTTTTTCATTTGCACAATTTCACTGTGAGTGAATTTACTGCATGAGTAAAAATCTACATTGTTTGCTAGCTGAGTAAACTGTATCCATCTTTCCATTATTCAGTCACTGTGAATCATTCGCGCCATGTGTTTGTCTTTTGTAGAGGAATTTGTTTGTATTTTTCTTCATTACATTTGTGTCATATTATGTTAAGAATCCAATATTTGCATTATATATACATATGCACATATTAATCATTTAATCACACATTCAAATCATTCATTATTAAACATTGTATTTATATCATTGTCAAAAGTGTTATGTTGTGAATCTGAAAAATCCCACCCAGTTATATTGTTATAAATGTGTATGGCATAAGCCTGTACTTTAATGTCTTTAATATGTATGACATAAGCCTGTACTTTAATGTCTTTAATATGTATGACATAAGCCTGTACTTTAATGTCTTTAATGTGTATGACATAAGCCTGTACTTTAATGTCTTTAATGTGTATGACATAAGCCTGTACTTTAATGTCTTTAATGTGTATGACATAAGCCTGTACTTTAATGTCTTTAATGTGTATGACATAAGCCTGTACTTTAATGTCTTTAATGTGTATGACATAAGCCTGTACTTTAATGTCTTTAATGTGTATGGCATAAGCCTGTACTTTAATGTCTTTAATGTGTATGGCATAAGCCTGTACTTTAATGTCTTTAATGTGTATGACATAAGCCTGTACTTTAATGTCTTTAATGTGTATGGCATAAGCCTGTACTTTAATGTCTTTAATGTGTATGGCATAAGCCTGTACTTTAATGTCTTTAATGTGTATGGCATAAGCCTGTACTTTAATGTCTTTAATGTGTATGGCATAAGCCTGTACTTTAATGTCTTTAATGTGTATGGCATAAGTCTGTACTTTAATGTCATTAATGTGTATGGCATAAGCCTGTACTTTAATGTCTTTAATGTGTATGGCATAAGCCTGTACTTTAATGTCTTTAATGTGTATGGCATAAGCCTGTACTTTAATGTATTTAATGTGTATGGCATAAGCCTGTACTTTAAAGTCTGAAATGTGTATGGCATAAGCCTGTACTTTATTGTATTTAATGTGTATGGCATAAGCCTGTACTTTATTGTATTTAATGTGTATGGCATAAGCCTGTACTTTATTGTATTTAATGTGTATGGCATAAGCCTGTATTTTATTGTATTTAATGTGTATGGCATAAGCCTGTACTTTAAAATCTTTAATGTGTATGGCATAAACCTGTATTTTAATGTATTTAATGTGTATGGTATAAGCCTGTACTTTAAAGTCTTTAATGTGTATGGCATAAGCCTGTACTTTATTGTATTTAATGTGTATGGCATAAGCCTGTACTTTAATGTCTTTAATGTGTATGGCATAAGCCTGTACTTTATTGTATTTAATGTGTATGGCATAAGCCTGTACTTTAAAGTCTTTAATGTGTATGACATAAACCTGTACTTTAATGTCTTTAATCTGTATGGCATAAGCCTGTACTTTAATGTCTTTAATGTGTATGACATAAGCCTGTACTTTAAAGTCTGAAATGTGTATGGCATAAGCCTGTACTTTAATGTCTTTATTGTGTATGGCATAAGCCTGTACTTTAATGTCTTTAATGTGTATGGCATAAGCCTGTACTTTAATGTCTTTAATGTGTATGGCATAAGCCTGTACTTTAATGTCTTTAATGTGTATGGCATAAGTCTGTACTTTAATGTCATTAATGTGTATGGCATAAGCCTGTACTTTAATGTCTTTAATGTGTATGGCATAAGCCAGTACTTTAATGTCTTTAATGTGTATGGCATAAGCCTGTACTTTAATGTCTTTAATGTGTATGGCATAAGCCTGTACTTTCAAGTCTGAAATGTGTATGGCATAAGCCTGTACTTTATTGTATTTAATGTGTATGGCATAAGCCTGTACTTTATTGTATTTAATGTGTATGGCATAAGCCTGTATTTTATTGTATTTAATGTGCATGGCATAAGTCTGTACTTTAAAATCTTTAATGTGTATGGCATAAACCTGTATTTTAATGTATTTAATGTGTATGGTATAAGCCTGTACTTTAAAGTCTTTAATGTGTATGGCATAAGCCTGTACTTTATTGTATTTAATGTGTATGGCATAAGCCTGTACTTTAATGTCTTTAATGTGTATGGCATAAGCCTGTACTTTATTGTATTTAATGTGTATGGCATAAGCCTGTACTTTAAAGTCTTTAATGTGTATGACATAAACCTGTACTTTAATGTCTTTAATGTGTATGGCATAAGCATGTACTTTAATGTCTTTAATGTGTATGACATAAGCCTGTACTTTAAAATCTTTAATGTGTATGGCATAAGCCTGTACTTTAAAGTCTGAAATGTGTATGGCATAAGCCTGTACTTTAAAGTCTGAAATGTGTATGGCATAAGCCTGTACTTTAAAGTCTGAAATGTGTATTGCATAAGCCTACATTTTAATCACTGAAATGTGTATTACAATAGCCTGTACTTTAATATCTGAAATGCATGCTTACAAAGGTCATTCCAGACGACTTTAGTCAGAGACCTTTTTCATTGTCAAGTTTGTCAGAGTGGAACATAGGAGTTGAGATCATCAGAGAACTCCTGAACTTGGTACTGGTGTGTTCCAGTCAAGGTCTCATCCACATATCTGAACCACATAGATAGTGGTTCTTGCCAATTCCAAGGCATTTGCCTTTAAAAAAAAGTCCATGTATAAATTGGTAACTGTTTGTGAGACAGGGGACCCCATGGCTGATCCCTGTTTCTGTTGGTAAAACTGCCTGCTACAGATCAAATATGTGCTGTCCAACACATTTAATAAATCACATATATGTTCAGCAGGGAGAGGGGGACATGTCTCTGTCATTTACCAACAGTTCCATTTGCTTCATATAATAAACTGAGTAATACTGTGGTGATGCCTTTGTTCACCTGTAGGATACTTTTATCTATTGCTAAGTCCCTCTATGGCTATTCTATCCTGTAGTTATATTACCTCTAGGAGGTTTAATGTTCTTAAGGCAACCTCACCCTTGAGACTCTTGTTAATCTGATTATATACTGCTTCAATTTCGAATTCTTAAGATATTTATGTTGTATGGTAAACTACTAATGATATGAATTATTGAAAGCAAAGAAGCAGCCTTTTCAGTTGTTTCCATCCTAAGTTAGTGTTCAGTCATAGAATCAGCTGGGATTAGTGGGTCTTTGATGAGGGTGTGGCCTCGTTAAGTGAGTTTCTTTAACCCTACATGCCACTTAAAAGGTTGGGCGGTGAGCCCTATCTAAATTGCTCCAGAACGTTTCTCAGCAAGATTAAATGTTTATCCCTGGTAACTGTTATTAATATTAAGTCGTCCATGAAATTCTAAACTCTAGTCCCTCTTACTAGAGTAATTTCCTCACATTTAGGTGAAAATACTTTGTGGATTATGGATCCCGAATGGTAATATTAACCATCTCATATTTAGGGTGAAGATACTTTGTGGATTATGGATCCCGAATGGTATGATGAACCATTGTTATGCCCAACCTAGAGTAGTGATGACATTTCTTGCTCTGTCATCATTTTGGATAGGAATTTGCCAACACCTTTTTGACAGATCTATTTTTCAATGAATATTTTCTTTGGTCATTTTGGCAAATATATACTTAGGATTCGGTGAAATTTTCACCTTGAATTTTGTGATTCTATTAAACTTACCACAGCCAACACAAATTGAAGAATGTTATCTCTTTTCTGCACTAAAACAACAGGAGAGCTGTTTGCTGATTCAGCTGGTTCAGGTGGCACTCTACAGTTTCGTACTTTGCATAGGGTTAAAATTTTAAAGAAAAAGAATTTTCCAGGATTTCCTTACTGGTTATTCTGGCAATATTATAAAGACTTTGTATATCTTAGGTGTTGGGAGAAGAACTTTCAATTCCCTTTATTTTGATGTATGATTGATGGGTGTACTTTAGGTTCTAGAGTATACAGCTTTGGCTAACTTAAGATGTGCTCATGTTTTAAAACTGCTAGCTCCGCATGGTCATTTTCACTTCCTGGACTTCTGAGGTAAATTGTAGAAAAATGGTACGATAACATGTTTTTCTTTTCAGATGGTTTCTAATTTGTTCATTGCACTTTCAGAAGCTGCTATAGCCTACTTCAGCAAAATTCGTTTTCCCTAGTTTAATAACTGCTAAAGTTAGTGTACTTTTGATTAATTCTGGCTAATTTTTCAAGCACATGGGAGCATCCATTTTGTTATACCATGTGCTTAGATCATGTACAATGACCACAAGTGCAGTATCCAAAGAAATTTCAGCCACATTATATCAAAGTAGCATTGAGATATGCCAACATTATCTCCATTGTGCATGTTAGAAATGCAAACAACTTCACCTCACATGCGTCACTATCTGAAAAGTACATACTAACTGGTGAGCGCCCCCTCAATGCCTACCAAGTCGATGATATATTGGATTTCATTATGGACAGTTTCCAACTTTGTGTGTGGTAGCGGATATGGTTTTAATTATATGAGGTTTTGTCAAGGAGCTTCAAATTCATGTTGCCAGGTTGTCCTGTCAAGACGCTGCAGTAATCTTTGAGTTACGCCTCCACGTCGTTACCTTACTCTGACGTTAACGTCTCCTTAAGGACCACATCGAGATAGGTTGCTTGCTGTGTCAAATAACAACTAGGGAGTACTTCCGCATCTCCTCTGTTGTTGTCGGGTTCTTTTCATTTACAACTCTAACACCCTTTTCCTCCATTAAAACGAAAGGTTCCCTCCAAGAGACTTGGAGGTTATTTTGCTCTAACGGTAACAACAGCAACACGTTGTCTCCCACTTTGAACTGTTGTTCCTTGGTTTTTATATAATACCTGGCACGATGAATACTTCCATATAAATCATTTTGACGAACTTCCTTCAACTTGTTTCGTAGATAAACAACATATTGGTATGTTGTAGCGCTTTTTGTATGCCTGCTTATCCGTCCATAATTGTTTGAATACAGACGCAGGTCCACTCACTGGCACCCGTAAGCTAATTCAGAAGGTGAAAATTCCATACCAGCCTGTGGTAGTTTGTGGTACAAGAAAAGTATCGCGGGGAGGTATCGACCGCAATTCCTGTGTCGACCTTGTCAAAGCTTACTCAAACTATTTCAGGGTCCCATTAACATTTTCTATAAGACCATTACACTGCGGATGATACAGGGTAGTAGTTCGAGTGTCAAATGGGAAACAACTGGCTTATATCGTCCATCATCAGGCTACAAACCGCGTCCACTGGTCAGTAGGTATCTCATTATTCACACCAACTCTCGACCAAACTCCTAACAAAGCTTCAGCCACCGTAAGTTAGTCAATTTTCTTAAACGCGACGGCCTCCAGATACTGGCGCCACCTGGTGGCGTAATGAACTATCGCAAATCCGACTCGGGCTTTGTAGGACCTACCAGATCCATCGCCACTCCCAAGAAATGATCATCAATCAGGGGAGTGGTTACTAGCAGCACTTGGCAATAAGATGTCATAGGTGCTACCTGATAGTACTTGTTACATGATAAATAAAACCTCCGAACATCCCCATATACACTTAGCTAATAGAATTCCCTTATTAGCCTATATCTGGTCATCGCCACACCCATGTGCCCTCCAAGCAGACCCTCGTGTTCCAGCCTAAGTACCTATACGAAATATCTCAATTGATCATGACCATCACCTTGCAGTCGGCCATATCCATATGAATCAATCTCTTGTATACCTGCATTCATTGTTGATAGACAAATCCTCCTCATAAAGTTTCCCTAACTTTTCAGGTAGCAAATTGGCTATCGTGGGTCTCAGCAGCTGAAACACTGACCCCCCGCTTCATATTGCTCGTTTGAACCGTATACAGCAGTACACGTCGTGGGATTAGTCTGTTACAGCACATACCAACACCCAAATATTACGACGTGTGACAACCATGACAAACACGCTGATTGAATTCATCCTTTCATGATAACCATGACAAACACGCTGATTGAATTCATCCTTTCATGACAACCATGACAAACACGCTGATTGAATTCATCCTTTCATGATAACCATGACAAACACGCTGATTGAATTCATCCTTTCATGACAACCATGACAAACACGCTGATTGAATTCATCCTTTCATGACAACCATGACAAACACGCTGATTGAATTCATCCTTTCATGACAACCATGACAAACACGCTGATTGAATTCATCCTTTCATGATAACCATGACAAACACGCTGATTGAATTCATCCTTTCATGACAACCATGACAAACACGCTGATTGAATTCATCCTTTCATGACAACCATGACAAACACGCTGATTGAATTCATCCTTTCATGATAACCATGACAAACTCGCTGTTTGAATTCATCCTTTCATATACAAGTCTAGGTCGATTTTAAGGACCTGGAGCGAATAGTTTATCTGGGTAGCAAACTTTATTTCAACTGTCTGTCTTGTATAATCCCCATGGCTTGACATACTTACTGTCTACCAAGGACGGGTGGCTAAAGCCGGTATCTTAAAGCACAGTTGCACACTCTTTATAGCTACTGCTGTGTTGGTCAAGTCCAACGATTAACGCTTCCTACAACATCTGGAGTTACCGTGTTTATTGTTGTCGGAGGGTATGTTTTCAGTCCTTAAGAATATGACCTAATTTGTTTCAGCCGTGAAACATTAGCTTTTCTATCTTTCCATGGGTAATCTTTTTTTTGCCTTTTATGTCTTCCCATTTTACATAGAAATATGGTGCATATGAAACTCTCTTGTGAGTCCCAAGTCGAGTGCTTTGTGGTTTCTGGTCCTTTTGTCTTATTCAGACTTTATTATTTATTTTTTAATTGGGTTCAAAAACACAAATTCATGTTGCATGTGCTGGTTCTGGTCATTTTATGGAACGATTTTGTCAATCGCTTGATATTTAAGTTGTTCACAGGTTCAGATAAACAAAACCTTATTGCAAGATAGAGCATTTGGAATACCTCTCGTATGTTCAGCTATGTGCATACTCTTGATGGTTTATGTGCGATTAATATTTTTTCCAGTCTGTGGATGCATTATGCATCCATTTGCATACCCAGTTTACCAGTAATATTTTTGTCAGTTTTAGTATCAGTGCCTGATTACCAAATATGCAGAGTAGGCATCGGTCTGTGGGTCTAACGCCTTTTAGGGGTCCCATGACAAAGAATCAAAATAATATTGATAGGAGATAATTTGCGAGGGGCCCCAAGACTTTGACGGCCAAAGGGCCTCCACAGGGTTTGATATGGCACAGTTTAGTATGCATGATGCATCCATTTAAATGCCTTTTTCACGAGTGAATCAGTTTCCCAATGAGTATTACATTGAAAGTCCACATGGACAGGTCGTTCGTTTTGGACATATATCTTCACGGTATTCCTTTTTATTTTTAAAAAATATTTTTATATCTCAAAGTTAATATGGAGTGAATACAAATTAATGTAAACAAAATAACCCAAAGATCATCTTCCTTTTATAGGGAAACTGCATTATATCTTGGAGGGGAATACTATTCGTGTTCTACATCAGATTAAGCTCCTTCCATGTATGTAAGTCACGTTTTTAAATTATATTTAACCTGATAGTACAGAATGACCTTTCCCATAAAACTTGATATATGGAAAACCATCATTGCTTATCATGTGCATTCACTGATTGCCATCGGCCTAATGTAGCTATCACCATCTGACAATCAAACAAGACGGATTTCTTTTTCCCTTATCTTGCGGAAATTCTGCTGGTGTGTATTGGTTTCCATGATTTGTAATTATCTACTGGCACTAGAAAAAAAACGCCCGAAATCTTTGTTTTTTTGTAAGCTAGTCAGTACATGCAAACTCATACAATGGTTACAAACCATATTAGTCAGTACAGTGAGAACTATGATTCATTTTAGTTGTCGTATGTTTCTGTAACCTTTATAAATATCATTAATTCTTTCAGTGATAAATATTTACGGCTGCTTTGATTGATAGACAAGCAACATTTATCCTTACAGCTGACTGAAACTCTGACTAGAGAACAACCAATTAAGAATTGGAAGGAAACCGTGAAAGGAACTCACTACGTTCGATCGATAACTTATGGTGGAGACCTGGTTATCAGGGTTCGAATCAAAGGATCGGATACCCATCACCTTAAGAGGATTAAAGAAACATTTGAAGGTAAACTTTGTGAGATGTTTAATATTGCGACAGGTTCTGATGCCCTTGAAAAAGCACGAGACAAGCAAAATAAGATCGAAATCGATTGCTACCCAGATGTTCCGCAAGAACAAAAACCAAAAGATTATGATGGCGTTATGCTAACCCTGAAAACGTTTGTCAATGAAGTGAGGCTACTAAATAATGGGAAAGGAAATGCAATCCTATGTGAGCTGCTACCTTTGCAGTTTCTGGACCCTGACGCTCCACGTGTTCTCCGGAATATGGGAATCGAAGTATACCTTCGAGAGATGGTAGACGCATATGAAGATCTAAGGCATGCAAAGTTAGCATTAAATACATTTTTGCACGTGAATACGAGGAACATGTCAGAGGAAAAGAAAAAAGAGGCGTGCATGATTGAGAGTCGTATTGAAACTGGTACTGCGCGATTTTGTGAAATTATCTCAAAATTGAATAGAAATTCCGCAGAAGCTATGCACGGCGATATGGAATTGGCTTTGGAATTTTACGTCATGAGTAAGAAATTCGGAGGGTTCAGATTTGAGGTCAAACGGTTTATGCGATCAGTTTTGACAGGCTAGATCAAAATTCTACACAGAAAATTGTGATGCATGTACATTCAATTCTATATTTCTTACAGTTTGTAAGTAAAAATAAGAACCAAATAAAGCATATGTTCATTAGCACAGGAGCATGTGTGTTACCCTTGAGACTATTAATATCGTCAGTTGCCTTCTCAGCAACGTAACTGTTTCTAGCAACACGAAGAAACAACGAAAGAAGAAAAGAGCAATCAACTCATGAAATCTTAAAAAGAGGCAATGAACTCATGGAATCTTAAAAAGAGGCAATCAACTCATGAAATCTTAAAAAGAAGCAATCAACTCATGCAATCTTAAAAAGAGGCAATCAGCTCATGAAATCTTAAAGATAGGCAATCAACTCATGCAATCTTAAAAAGAGGCAATTCATCTCTTAGTTTAAATTGGGATCTTTTGTCATGAATGCTTACCTATATTTAAGAAATTGAACGACTTTCCGAATATCATTAAGCTTTTGTTGGCAGATACACATAACTTCTTACTCAATTTAAGCACTGCAGTGGTATATCGAGGTAGCGCATACCTTCTGCTCTTAGGATCAGTTTCACACCAAATAAATATAGTCATACGAGAATAATTGAATAATTGCAGTTGCATCAATTGATAAATGAAGAGATAATTTCTTCTGGTCAGAACATAATCATGTGATCAGACCCAATGGCGTTTAGTTCTGTATAAACTGTACGGAGAACGACTTTATTTTAACTTCTATAAATAGAGTCACGTGCAAAGTAACAAACGTAAACACTAAACTGGAAGGCATACACACTGCATGCCTTTAAAATGAAATAAAAAGCAGTGGGGTTTTATTATATTTAGAACATTATTAAGTTTATTTGACATAATCAAAAAACACATCTTTACTTTTTCTGAATATTAATAATACATTCTTTTTTTTAATAGACTTGGGAAAAAAGCAGCTGGGAAACTCAGAATCTGCCAGGAACAATGGGGCTACATCACTTTTACTTTTGCTCGTTACAAATAAATTTAAAGCTATTGGTAAATGGATATATCGATTGCAAGAAGGAGGGATCAAAGATTAACATTATAACAATTGGATTCACATTCCTACAGTGTAACACGCTGATCTTGATAATAACTATTTGGGGTGGGTGGGAGATCCGGTACATCCCCTAGCGTAACTGTCAGTGTCGATGTCTTGCACTATTTGACTATTGGACCCCCATCATCATTTACTGACAAAAGTAGCCCTGTATGTAGCCTAAACTGTTAATCAAGACGAAAATATATTTTAAGACGCACACATTGGTTACTTAGGTGTCTGGACAATTATGGAATCGGCCAAGTCACAATGAACTCATGATAGCATCAAATCTAGTTGTTATTCACATGTCAAACAAAACAACGATTAAGACAATGCTGTGGAATATTTTCAAAACCTTCGATTTCCTGCCATTGGTTGAATTTTTTGTTTGATACTGACGTAGATATTACGTTGCAGATGGAGAATCTCCTATTCTATAAATAGCTACTACATAGTGAATAATTTTTTTACGATGCGTCTTTTATCTTTCTTATTCGATATGCAGAAATTAAAAGCTAATATATTTTATATTTTAAATTGCATCGAAATAATGATACAAAATACTTGTTGCAAGCTAGAAGTGGCTCAAATGCACAATGTAACCTGACCGGTCCGGTGGCCTAGTGAGCGTCCACCGCAGAAGCGGGAGGTCGTGGGTTCGATCCCCGGCCGAGTCCTACCAAAGACTTAAAAAAATGGTACTAACAGCTGCCTCGCTTGGCGGTCACCATTAAGAGGTTAGTGTTAGGATTGGTCCGCCTGGTGTCAGGATAATGTGACTGGGTGGGACATCATACTACATGTCTGCTGCATGATGTCCTAGTGCTGGACATCACTATAAACTGCCTCAGTGCAGACATCGTAGCGATATGACTGAAAAATTGTTAAAGCTACGTAAAAGTCCTAATCAAACAAACAAATAAAACCATGTAACCTTAAACGAGGAGAACGGTGTTAGTGCAAGAGTGTCCTACTGACCTCTATTATGAGACGATTGATCTCTTTGCATCGGAACCACCACTACCACCTAGAAACTCGATATCGTCTAAAAGCAGCTATAGCACATGAAAAATGCAACAACCATTAAACTGCTGTTAGATTCACATTAAGTCTACATATAAAGTATCAGCTTAATACTGACTTGCTTGAGTTTATATTATGCAAGGCAAAACGACATTGTCAGGTTGAAGATTGAGATGGCTTGCGACTTCATATCACAGATGACAATGAAATGTAAAAAGTCTACTAAATTCATGGCTTCCAAGGTCACCCACAGGCAGTAATCTAAGAAGAAATTTGATATCACAGATGAAAAAGCAATAGCGTATGTGATTCATATCTCACCAGATTCTGGCACCAGATTATCTCTCCTCCGTCAAAGAAATACAACCAAGATCATCAACCACAAAAACAACACAGGTTTAACTAGAGATGAAGCAAAGAAAATAGATGCTCCAGAATGGAAGTGGTTATGGATAAATAAAACTGAAATGCACAAACCCAAATAACATTATGACAAACACACTTTTAAAACAGACACGGACTTCTAAAGAGACATTGTGTGGATGCCACTTAATGCAGACAATAAAAGATAAAGCTCACCTACATGTGATACCTGGAGATCATTTGTTTCTAAGACCCAATTTTCCTGACGGAAAATCCATCCACATATAACATCACCTAAATCCTTTCCAATGTAATACTAATAGCAATGGTTTTCTTTTATATATCTACTATTGCGAGAAATGAGGCAAATGATTCACTGTGGGTAGTTATGTTGTCACTGATTGACATCGAGTCTTTGTGTTTCTGAAAGAACAGTAACAATTCAGTGTGAGTAAATATCAGTATGATAGACATACAACTATATAATGAGAATGAAATAGTTCAAACAGGAAAAGCATTTGTGACTAACTGGAGCTTTGGACAGAATCTTTCTTTTCTTTCGAAGGACTTGTGTTTTTCAAGGACAGAAACGATGTCATTCTTGTCATCATGTCTTCGATTTAGATCACTATTGTTACATTTAGGTGATCATTGTTACATTAGATAATCACCGTTGTTACATTTATGTTGTCAGTTACATTTAGATCATCACCATTATTACATTTAAGTCATCATTGCTACATTTAGATCATTACCATTGTTACAATGAGGTCATCGCGGGGCACTGAGTGGCCGAGTGGTATAAAGCAGTCCGTTACAGATCACTGCTATCTCACCTCTGTCTGCGTGGATTCGAGTCTCTGTGAGTAGGTGAGAAAGCTTGCCAGTAGCTTCTCGTGGGTTGGTGGTTTTTCCGGGGTTTTCTCGGTTTCTTCCTCCACCATTAATACTGGCCGCCATGTATAGCCTATCTTGTGCTGAAAAATGGCATTAAACCTACAACAACATTATTTCATTTATGTCATATTTACACTTAGGTCTTCATAGTTACATTCACGGACACTTCAGCAAAAAGTAGGAAATGTTCTTCTCAATAAACTTCTCAAGAAACTAAATTGTCTCGTGGATATCATCTTTCTTTCTTGAATATACAAAGAAAGCAGAGGCTAGGTAGCTAACTCTTCTATTGAGTAGTGAGTGGACTCGACAAGATCTATTATGTCACTGTTAGAATTGAACATACTAACAGACGGACATTAAAAGATGCCTCCTGAATCCATGTGTCTATTCGGTTTTCCCCATTGGGTTTTATATCATGCTGACGAACCTTACGATGAGGGTTTAGATTGTTATGGCAACTATTACCAACACGCCCTGATTAGAATCTATCTGGAAACGACGGACCGGACTTTCTTGAAATATTGTGCAGGACACTAAACCGAATTTCTACGATGTTGTTGACAATGCCGACAACTGTTTAGTGAGCAGATTGGTATTGATCTGTCGTCAATTATAGAAATCATCAAATATCGCCAAAACTTACGAATTGATGTAGCGAACTAATTTTATACAGAGAAACACGTTAGTTATTGTGTAGGCCAATAAATCAACCCCTCACCTATAATAATATCAACTGGCGAATTAGGGGCTCATATCGCATATTCATGAAAACCTGCAAGAATCTATTGTCACATTAGTCTGCACACATCGGTGTCGATTATTTTACACTTACCGGTAATTTTTGCAGTTCTTGAGCTACGGCCGTCTCAGGGGTTCTTTTGGCGATATGTACGTGCTAATTCTGGATTAAATCCTATGTTTGGTGACTAGCAAACCCACGTTAAATAACACAACTCATGTCCAGTGTGATTTTGAATTTCGCGGAAGATATGGATGTCACCAAAACACTGATAGGTGTTTAAACTGTACGCAGGTATGTACCGGAAAAATGTGATGCAGTAAATTTGCACATTTTAAAAAACAGATGACATCATACCCACATATCGTTCATCAGTATCAACACATATTTGTGGTGCTGTTTTATCGGTCTAGTTATTGTACTACCCAGCGATTTAGTCTGTGAGATGGAGATACTCATTAAATATTTTGCTTTGATTATCTTGGTTATGGCATATTCAAGAAAAGTATACAGAGCATTCCATATATTTCGAGACAAGCAATGCTCATTTGATGTTATATTCGGTTCTAGAACCTCAGACTCTGAAAAAGCAGAAACTGAATTCTTTACAATAGAATTGTGAAACAAAAATCAATTTTAAGAACCTATTTATAAAATTGTATGATAGCATATCAAACTCTGGAATATCCATGACTGATGTTGTTATACTACAATGGTTAGAAGAAATTCGCTGTAATAAGTGGCTCTATTATTAGCATCGTATTGTCACCTCAGGATGAATTGTCAGATACTAAATAGTCATTTCATTCAAATTCTATAATTATTTATTGTAAATAGTCATTTCATTCAAATTCTATTGTTATAAACTCTTTAATATTTTCTTGCAAATTCTATTGTTATGAACTCTAAATAGCCATTTCATTCAAAATTATATTGTTATGTCCTTTATTTATAATCATTGCTATTTGAATCCTCACTCCCAGCATTAGGTCACTTTCTAAAATACATTTTGCCCTTGTTCATTTGACAACTGATTAATCTTTAAGCTTGCTTGCATTTTTTACCTCCAACATTTTAACTTTTAACTTCTATATTTCACTTTTTGACATGTTCTTTTCTTTTCTAGTATGCCATAATCCAACAATTGTATCACGTACTATGTCGAAGGTTGGGTCTCAAACACGTACTATGTCAAAGTGTGGGTCTCAAACACGTACTATGTCAAAGTGTGGGTCTCAAACACGTACTATGTCAAAGTGTGGGTCTCAAACACGTACTATGTCAAAGTGTGGGTCTCAAACACGTACTATGTCAAAGTGTGGGTCTCAAACACGTACTATGTCAAAGTGTGGATCTCAAACACGTACTATGTCAAAGTGTGGGTCTCAAACACGTACTATGTTAAAGTGTGGGTCTCAAACACTCAACTCGATCATAATGAGTCTTAAATTTGGACACTTTATACACTAGGTAACTGTTGTTGGTAATATGTCTTTGTATAAAGAAAGCTTTTAGTTTGGTAGATTTTGATTAACTTAAGTAAATTTGAATTATTTTGCATGAATACAACGGTCTAATATCATCAATGTATATAATTAGATTAATTCAGTTCTAAATTGTAATATAATTACTCTTGAAAATTCTTACAATTATTATTACTTAGAGTTAAAAGCCTGATTCATGGAACTGATATTGAAAGTACGAATGTATTTCCTCATTCGTATGCAACACCGTATTTACGTTGTTGAACATTCTTTTTAAGCCGAGTTTAGACTTTTTTTTTAATTAAAAGAAAATATGCCTTTTATTGTAAGGGTTCTTCATCAACAGACTATTTTAAAAAGAGGCATTGAATCTCATGTTTTGGAGATTCCATTAAAACGAAAACAGATCTGAATAAAAAGTTAGGTAAATTGTAAGATGGAAATCTTTGTCATCCAATTTAAGTCTTTTCACATACAGAAGGAGTTAAAGGAAGTAACTGTGCATGAGAACACAAGATTGTATATTAGTCGATATCGGCCCAAAATATAAAATTTAAATTTCGTAGCTGCAGGCACGTGATAAACTGAAAGTTGAATATCCACAAGATGTGCTACGGTAAAGATATATAGCAAGCTAACGTTTGTGAAGGAGATAGACAAGAACAACGCTGTGTAATGGTCAGAATATGACATGTATTATATACATTACAATCCTTTATAAATGCACATGCTTCACAGTGGGCATTTCAATTCCAGCATTGTCTGTGTGGTGGAATGCTATCATATACACGAGTTTACACCCGATTTAAACTGTATTGACACCCTTCCTGCCGGTAGAACTAATTTTCAAATGCATGCTTTACAGTTCACAACATTTAGCAAAATATATACAGATACACATGTCTCTTACACTGACTGATAATTGGTCGACATTAAAACTTTCTAGCATTCCTTTCACAATAATAAATTGGAAGAACAGTGGTGATCTTTGATAAGGAATTATCCTGTCATCTGGAGCAACTAAGATAGTATCTTTTTGTTTATACGAACACGCTTGGAAAGGGAGAGTAAGATTTACAAAAACAACATTTTGAAGCAAAAACGAGCACATCTCTCAGCAGCAGAGAAGGTGAACATACCTTTAGCTAGAACGTCATTTAATTTTTATTAAAAAAATAACTTCTTATGAAAATGAAAAAAAAATGGTCAATAACACGAGCTTCTAACTAACCGAGAGTTTTTATAATTGGGTTAGCTCATTTTGTTACTTTATACTGTCGTTTTTCTCACATTTGTATGTATATTCGTTTATCCACCCGGACGTTTATCCACCCGGAAGTTCTTGAACACACGGCGCTTCATCAATATCGGTGATAAAATTATATAATCACCTTCATTTAATAATTTTGCGATCTCATTAAAATCTTTAAGAACATGTGGTGCCACTAAATATAATTTATCCCACTTGAGCCACCTCATGAAAAAAATTAAGTAATTATTGTGTCTTTCCCCTTCCAGACGGACCTATTATTAACATTCGGATATAATTTGGTAGCGCCGGATGATGTTTGATTGGTTCTTAATTTTGTGTCCCTGAGACATCCATGTTATACAAATAGAATAATTAATTTGAATTTATATTGTGTTAGATGCAGAGCATCTACAACTACCTGTGGTGTAACAACAATAATGACAAAAAAAAACATGCACTAACAGGCAAGTGTGTGAAATGTGGTACAAAAATAAAAATAAAAGATTTACAGCGACATATTGCAGATGTGAAGTTGATTCAATCGTTGAATTCCATAAAATATAAATCTTTCAGAGAATCATTAGCTAATTGGTTGATAGGATCCGCGATGAAAGGTAAACTAGCACTAGGGCTGGTAAATAATCAACCAATTATTATAAAATAAAGGAATCGATGCATTGTAGCCCAAGAGGATATTTGAGAGGTAGAGCAACGATTGGTAAATTAGGTGATGCGGCAAATGTTACACATTATTTTGCTGCAAATCGGTAAGCACGACAGGCAGTGTGGCAAATTTATTTATCACCACCTAAACAAAATCAATTCCTTACATTTTTATATCAGCGCTCCTAATGAAGTTCATCAGGCTAATATCTTTTTTATCCACATGCGGGTCGCTCCGGTGGCCTAGTGATTAGAGCGTCCACCTGGGAAACGGGAGGTCGTGGGTTCGATCTCTGGCCGAGTCATACCAAAGACTTACAAAAATGGTACTAACAGCTGCTGCGCTTGGCGCTCAGCATTAAGAGGTTAGTGTTAGGACTGGTCGGCCTGGTGTCAGGATAATGTGACTGGGTGGGGCATCATGATACATGTCTGCGGCATGATGCCCCAGTGCAAGACGTTACTATTAACGTTCTCACTGCAGACATCGTAGCGATATCATTCAGAAATTGTTAAAGCTACATTAAAAATCCTAATCACACACACTTTACCACATGATACTATTATAATTATTAGACGTCAATATACTTTCAAATAAACGTTAAGTGTCGTTGAGGCTGCAAGCAGATATAAAAAAGCAGAGCCGTTATTAACTAAACAAGAGGACCCGTACGATAGTCTCTGCTAATACAGGATGATCCTGGCAAAGAATTTCTTGGTGCAGTATCATCTCTGATGAAAAAACGTATCGTTCAAATCAGACGAGGACATATTGCAATTTATCGTGATCAGGCAATCGTCGAAGGGTTCAATTGAACACTTGCTGACCTTTATATATATCAATGCGCAAAGAAAATATCCATGAATAAAGTTCAAAAAGATACGAGATCTTGTGAATGGGTTACTTGACTACAAGTGTGATAGCTGCATTAAAACATGATGTTACTCGTGCAATTTCTATCAAAGCCATCACTGCAATCACACACACACAATAAATATACCAAAACAACGACACGATTTTTCAAAAGATTCAGTATTTAGTAATGTGAATTTAAGATATTTACATGAACCCGTTGAACTTGAAGGTGGTAAAAAAAAAGAGCAACTGATTCTATTTGGAGTGTAACTAAACATACAATTTCCTGTGTGGTAAGATCCACGGGTAGACCTCCAATCTATAGATTAGATTCAACTGCTCCTGAACGTGAATTTGTACGTGAACAATTACAAGTAATTCCTGAAGATACACAAATGTCACCGTCTTTACTTAACTAGCGCCTCGACGTCGATTACGCTCAAGACAGGTCAGCATCACATTTTCACGCGTGAGCAAGACTACTAAACGTTCTATATATGGTAAATTGTCTTGGATCATGATTCGAATATTTCCACAACATTGCTGCGTTACGGCTCGCACAATGATTATTCTGTCTTTGTTTTAAGTCGTGTTTATTTTTTGTGTCACTTTGTTTATAACCGGGTATTTCTTTTGTTAATATATCATCAATAACAACTTCGTTATTGGAAGCAAGCAGTTTCTGTAGCAATTTTAATAGTTCTCTGCAACTGAAATATTTTTCTGACTCGAGACACTGCGAGATAAACTAAATTTGACCACTCAGTTCTATCATTAACAGTCCAAACAACTGATCCAGAGATGGTTAATCCTTGAAATTAATGAATTGTCATTGCTTATCTTAGAGTCCATGGAGTTTTATCTTTTGACGCATTCTAGCCCAGCGTATGAGATATTCTTTAAAATGTGGCCCCAACCAGAACGGATCTGGTGTCCCTGTCAGTCGATCTGGAAACATGCTACACTATACCATTCGAATTGGATGTAGAAAGTCTTATCCAATCAAACATAAACTGCAGGGACTGACGTCTTACATTGTATCACTAACGTTGTCCGCATGGACTGACGTCTTACATGTAAGACTAAATGTGGTTCGAATCATCCCTACATAAGAGTTGTCTTTCACTGAGTACCTATCCCCATCAGTAATGACAGAGTTATCGTTTGTGCATCTGATTCCAAGTAATTAATCTTTTCACAGTCGTTTGAAAACTGATCTCAGCATTGAATTTTGATTACTTTCCTGGTCATTTTTTAACGGATATTGTTCTAAGTTCCACATACATGGGATGCACTGGTTTATGACTCGTCAAAACGGAAATCCATAGTATGTATAAAATCAATAAAGTAAATGTAGTGCAGTAATGGGCGCCCGCAGCATAGATCAAAGGGGGTCGCGTGACCGCTGCCCGGAAATCATATATATATATATATATATATATATATATATATATATATATATATATATATATATATATATATATAGCAGCAGAGAGGGTGAACCCTACAACGTTTTGAGACAAAATTTTGATTGAAATCTTAAAACGAGCCTTCCTACGATCTCATTTTAACCAAAAAAAATACGTTTTTAGACAAAAAATTGATTGGAATTTTAACGAGCCTTCCCTACGAAATCTCATTTTAACTAAAAAAAATGAAAACAGAGACTTTTACGATTTTTTAATTAATTTTGGTCGCAACTTGTTGTCATTCACCCTCTCTGCTGCTGAACTTTCAGTTCTGGGTTAATAATTTTTTTTACGATGAAAATTCTTTTAGGACTTTACAAATAGACTAATCGCTAACACCTCCTCTTGTAGATCAATCAGATTATTGGACTGGTCAGTGAGTTTGAAATTAATTCTGGTTAGCGAATCATTATGACACCGCATATAGACAGGATTAACCGGAGACTCAATTATTAAAAATCCTGGAGGGGTTATTGGTGCAAATGAGTATAGAATATATCCTTGCTGAGCTTGATTTGATCGTTCGAGATTAATTTGATAGCTTCCTTCAATAACATCGCATACTAAATTGAGCGCAATCACTGAGGATATATTCACGTTGAACGGAGCGATATGTCTGCCGCCACCGTCTGGGTCATTATTATGTTTGAGGATTTTTATTTCCTGTGATGCTGTTTTTTTCCATGCATCATGAATTATTTTAAAACCAACATCGATGGTGTCACTGAGAAGTTTTTTTAGTTCCGGTACATTATATCCTGGTAGTTTGAATGTCGGAATATCTTTGACGGGGATTTTATAGTCTATTGCAAATGTTGTTCTCGATGTGGGATTATCGTCATCTAATACCTCTTGAATAATTCGTAAATTAAATTTTTCCATATCGTCGATGATTTTGTTACATGTTTCTACAACACTGATAAATTCATCTCGGGTGAGAGAGCCGGATTTAAGAGATATTAACAACAGTGAAAAATCATTATTCATTGCTTTGAAATTTTTAACGATTTTAGGTTCGTCAATAAAATAATGTCCCTGCAATGGTCCACCTTCCGCCCTATGTTCGTATCCTAACCCAAAAACATCTATAGCTATACTATACTCTTCATAACTCTTTATTGGATTATCAGGTTTTATCCTGTCGGTGATATAATCAGTTTTTTGTGGTTCGGGTATATCAACGGTTTTTCCCCCGGGTTGTAATTCAGGCCATCCTAGTATGGTTCTAATAGAACTCTGATATATATCTACGACATATCCTTCTGTGCTTATTGCAATGGCAGATGATAGTGTTGGCTCATGAACCGTTATAGCTATTTTTGACTCTTTTCCAGTAATCGATTAGCAGCAGAGGGGGCGAATCAGACAACTTTTTTTTGTTTTTATTTTTGATTATACCCCCTCCAAAATAACACTGGACCCTTCTCGCGAAAAAATAAGTCTCTGACCCTTGTCTGAAAACATTCGCGTCGCAACGTCGTTGTCACTCACCCCCTCTGCTGCTAGAACTTTCAGTTGGGGTTAACCGAATATTTGATCAAGTCCGATACGATATCGTGTTCGAGGGTCATGTAAATTTATTGTTACAAATCCGTGTGGGGTAGACTGAGCATGACTAAAGAAATTTCTAAATTGATTGAAGTCCATATCAGAACACCATGTCTGCCAAATATTTCGTAGCGTATGTGTATCAACGCCGTTGAATACAGCAAGCATATTACAGTTATCTCTAATCACTTTTGGAATCTGAGTGTAGCGTTGAGTGACATAGATCACATCCGTGTTTTTATGCCTGCCTCTGGAAAATATTCTAGCAGGATTTTTTTGATTATCTAACATGACATCGTCGTATACAACTAAATTGTTGATACTTCCATCGAGGTCATTCACGGATGGCGCCTCGTCAATATCGGTTATAAATTCAATAACATCCTCGGCGGCAATCTCTGAAGCGTTTTCATTAAAATCTTTTAGCACTTCATAGCATCGTTGATCATCTACGCTAGGGGCAATTAAATACAACTTATCCCACTTCATCCATCTCATTATTAAATTGAGCAACAATTGCGTTTTACCGGATCCAGATGGTCCGATTATAATTGCGCGGATAGAGTTTGGTAGCGCTGCATGATGCTTCACTGGTTCTCTTGTTTTAGTCGCTGAAAAATCAATTATATTCATATCTCTATACATAAATTATGGATCTATATTGCGTGAAGTGTAAGGCGCGTACTGGCACAGATGACTTGACGACGATTACAACTAAAAATAACCGATCAGCGCTTTCTGGTAAATGCGTACAATGTAGTACAAAGAAATTTAGATTTGTTTCTAAACCCAAGGAACTCAAGGAACCTTTAAAAAAAAACGAGGAGGTGATATCGCAGCCAAATTAGCAAAACTCCCTGGAACCCCATGGGCAAAATACCCCGGAGAAAAACACCTTCCAGGATATAGCTACTGTGAACCGGGAACAAGACTTGATATCAGACTCAATGATCAAAATCAGCCCCGACCCGGTGAGGAACCAATAAACGCTATTGATAAGGCCTGTCACCTTCATGATGTATCTTATAAAAGCAGTAATCTGCAGCACAGGCATCTAGCAGATGTGAAATTAATTCATGCGTTAAATGCTATTTCTGATAAATCTTTCAAAGAAAAATTGGCTTCCTTTTTGATAAAATCGGCTATGAAAAGTAAATTGATGTTAGGGGCTGGTAATTAATAACAACATGGAATCTATTTATTATTCCCCAAGAGGATACTGGAGGGGTAAATCAGCAATCCATAAACTCGCTAGTGCTGCGAAAGTGAAAAAACCCACTGCGGCTCATTGGTTATCCAAACAGGCACTATGGCAAATTTATCTACCACCGCCTAAACAAATCAATTTCTCGCATTTTGATGTGACCGGACCCAATGAAGTTCATCAGGCTGATCTATTATTTCTGCCACATGATCGTGGTTATAAATACGCATTAACCGTAGTTGATATTGCAAGTCGATACAAAGAAGCAGAACCGTTAAAAACAAAATCAGCCATTGAAGTGGCTTCTGCATTTGAAAGGATTTATCGAAGGAGTCCTCTGCACTGGCCAAATCTGTTACAAGTTGACCCGGGCAAGGAATTTCAGGGTGCAGTGTTATCTACAATGAAATATCACAATGTCGCTATCAGACGAGGGCATACTGCACTGCATCGTGATCAGGCAATTGTAGAACGATTTAATAAAACCCTTGCTGAGCGGTTATTTGGATATCAATACGCAAAAGAATTCATCCAAGAAAAAAGATCCCGTGAATGGGTTAAAAGGTTACCAGCTGTGATTACTGCACTGAATAACGAGATTACTAGAACCATCAACATGAAACCTATCAATGCGATTAAAAAGAAGTCAATACCTGAAATGGAAATTCAAAAAGATTTTAGCGTTTCCCAACCAATTCTTGGTAGTAATGTCATTGTGAGGTACTTATACGAACCAGGAGAGCTTGAGGGTGGCACAAAAAGGGCTACTGATCCTATTTGGAGCGTCACTACGCATAAGATATCTAGTATAACACGATCTACGGGTAGACTTCCAATCTATAAACTGGATTCAACTGCCCCTCAACGGGGTTTTACTAGACAACAATTACAAGTGATACCTGAGGATACTCAATTACCACCGCATGGGCTTAACTAGCACCCTTGCGTCTATTGCACTCAAGACAAGTCAACATCACATTATTTCTGACATGACCGAGATTGTTATTTTTTCTGTCCACGGTGAATTGGCGAGGATCCTTATCCGAATACTGCCAACGCATTATACAATTGCAACTCGCGCAGTGATTATTCTGTTGTTGCTTCAGAGTAATTATTAATTCAGCATCAATATCAAATTCTCGTTGTTTTTTTTTGTCTTGTTGTTTGTAACCGGAGAGTTTTTTATCAATAATATCATCTATTGTGGTGTCATTATCATCGCCAATGATTTCATCATCGCCTGACTCTGTCAGGACAATTCTTCGAAGTTGATTTATTTTTCGTACTCTAGACACTGCGAGATAGACTAAATTCGACCATTCTATGCGATTATCTACTATCCAAACAATTGTATCCGATATAGTCAATCCCTGTGAAGAGTGTATTGTTGCTGCATAACCTAGCGTCCATGGGGATTTATTAGCACGCAATGCATCTTCAACGACATTGATATCAACCAGCACAATATCATTTAATACGAGAATCTGTCTTTGAAATCCTTCGGATTTTGGTCCTGGAATATCAACTTCGATGTTCTGTTTTCGTGTATCCGATGGCCTATAACATAACGGTACTGGAAGTGTTGCAAATTTTTGTTTATGCAATTCAAATAACTTCATCTGAAGTGTATCCCTGACTATTTTTCTACTTGCAATGATTAAATCATTTGGTCTCCACGCTTCCCAAAACTCATTCATGGGAGTTTCCGAAATTATTTCACGGGCTATTTCACACTGGATTCTATCCGGTTGTAATCTAATTAGTTTCTTAAATTCTTTTAATTCATTATCAAGTGATCTATGATCAGTATCAATTTCTTCATAATAGTCTACAAAACCCTTTAGCCATTCATGGGGGGATGCACCGACAAATGGTGGAGGTTGGCCGTGATCCCCGCACATGACGACTTTTGTATTCTTCAATAACAACCACTCAAGAAATATTTTTAAGACATCTTCGGACACTGTGTCTATTTCATCCCACATGATAATTTCAGGAATAAATTTCTCTCCCATGCGCTCAGGAGTCCATTTATCTCCCTTCCATCTAAAGAAACTATGATAAGTGCAGGCATTTACCCCTCGTTGTTTCATCTCTCTGGCGAGTCTGTGAGTCGGTGTTAGCACAATCATGTTTGGATTGGAAACGCTAGCGTTTCTACGTAATAACTCAATTGCCCGGGTTGTTTTTCCTGACCCGCCACAACCGTTTAAATAAACTGTTTTATATCTACAGATTGGATCAGAAATCGGTGGTGCACTAGAAAATTCTGAACACTGATTGCTTTCTAAGTAATTATTTTCAATGGTAACATCTGCTGATGGAATATAATCATGAAGCATTTCCTTCTTAATTCTCCATGACCCCCAATTCTCGTTGCCAGTAGCCTTAAAATCAGCCATTTTGCTATTTATGTAAAATGAGTCAGTAGCAACTCTAACTGCGGTGGTAGGAAATCTATTGATCATTGAAAACAGATTGATAGAAGCATAACCAAGCATAGAAGCTCTCAAATATGTGTACTGCTGATGGTATCCATCAGTGTAAGTAACAATTGTACCCAATTTGGTTCCATCTGACATAAATGCGTCCTTACGATTGACATATAAGCCCCTATTCGTTAAATCTTTGATTACAAAATCGTATTCAGCATTGTCTATAATCAATCGTGAAGAATATCTCGTATTATCATCTTTGCCACCTTGGGTAAATTTACCGATTATTCTTCGTCCAAGGTCTTTTGCTTCATTGTTTCTGATTTCAAATAACTGTCTGGACCAATCCATGATTTGTTGTTCATTAAAATCAGGAAACAGTTTTCGCTCTTCGCTAATTATTTTTTCTAGATCAGGTTGTGGTAACCAGACTGATTTCTGTGCTCGATAGGATATAATTGCTTCACTGACAATTAATGATTTTAACATCTTACAATCAAGCATATACCGTAATAACACTATTGGCATCCAGTGTTTTTCAGACATGTGTTTACCAATCCAAAGATAACTACACGGATGAAGTCCTTCAGCCATTTCAAATGATACTACACAAGCGAATCCGGTTAAATCGAAATGTGGCAGTGGTCCATTAATAGCAACACGGGTCATTTCGTGTGTAGGGTGTCCAAATCGTTTGAAATATTTCTCACACTCTCCATACCCAAGAAAACTTCCTGGATAACATGCAATCATATCAACTGAAATAACGGTATCAGCGGTGTATTTTGTGTTCCATAATCCTCCATGGCTGTATTCAAGACAGGACAATTTGACATCTGATAAGAACTCACTTCGGGTTGGTTTCCACGCGTTTTTCTTCCTAGCAAAATGTGCTACAACTGATGGAAGTGTAAAACAGTTTGCTAATAATTGATCGTTGTCTTCCCCCCCAGAACTCTGGGGAGAAAATTCACTAGCTAGTTGTTTCATTTGATTATGCCGCTCTTCAGTACGGTACAATTCTCCGTTGGGCCTTACAAACTGATCAAATCTACATTCTTCGTCTGAAGTACTATGAAATAGCCACACTGACACAGAATCGTTTATACTCAAATGGTAAATAGCATCAAATAATTTCTGCTCTGAAAAAAACTCTTCGGTTCCAAACAGATATTTTACGGTTCTATCCCGTGGGAATATTGTTACTGCAGATGACCACGCGTGTGCATTATGATCAATAATTTCAATGGGAGCTCCCTGTGATTTATATTTCGATTTGTATAATACTTCTCCGGTGATTGTCCTTACCGATATTGGAAATCTCAATGATGTTTCTAATTTGGCTATATCTTGAATTGTTGCCCCATGCTGTTTCACTGTCAGTTCCCACTCGGTTATTTTTTTTCGTCTTAGATCAGTTAGTTTATTTCCCCGGGACGCATTTGTGAAGTGTTCTATTATTCGTGTTGCTACACAATTGAGCCCTGTCGAATATTTCATGGGTGCTAGTTTTGAAATATCAGGTTTTTCATTGAGTGGATATATCCCGTAAACAACTACTGTGACAGGATAAGATCTTTCGTAGTAGGGTTTATCAAGTCCAGTCAAAATTCCTGGTTTTGAATCCTGAGTCACAGTGACAGTTTTTTTGTCCTTAAGAATAGGCTCGTATTTGTCCCTAATTATCCATTTTCCATTATCATGGATAAGGAATTTTATTCGAAAAAAATTTCTTTCTTCCCCAAGACGTGAGATTATCACTGCTGCTTTTTCATCATTCATGGTAGCGTCAACAACACCATCAATTCGAAATGTTGACCAACAATGAGCTGCCCCATCACGCTTGAATTCATTAAAACAGTCTCTGATTTTACTAATCAAGGTTCTATCAAGAATTTTATTCTTTGGTGTATCAGAAACTCTATCAAGATTGAATTGAACACTTTTCCAGGGCTTAATTTTCGATAATCTCTCGAACTCCTCCATACTATAATTAAAACAAGTATTTAAATGAAAGATTTAAGTATAATGAATCATTGCAAATGGCTTATGATTGGATCAGTGACACCGTGTAACAAATCATGCAGAAATGAATTCTGTTGGTATCATATGCAAAGCTTTCGTCGTGGAAGCCGAGGTCCGTTACCCTGTATTCAATGTGGGGTTGGGGTCAGGGGGAGGTCGCAATTATGCATTATGTGCGGCGGAAAACGATACAGGGAGCTAAAACGCTATTATGATAAAAAAATAAAAAATACTGCCATTGACCCCAACGATGACAAAATAATAAAGACTGCTCAAGATTATATACAGAGACTTATAATTAAACCAAACAATGAATTAGAAAAATAGTGTTATTATACAAATGAACCAAGAATTCAGACCTCACCCCTCCGTGCTTGTTAATTATGAAGCATTCGTAATGGTATTATCAGAAAATTCTATTTTCGCGTGTCAAAATACAGTACACGCGTACCGTCTATAACACCAAGGGAGACCACTCTTAAATGATAATAACCAAGGGAGTTATCATTGTGATTTAGCGGCTTGGTATTTCTTTTTAGGAAAAGATATATTTTCTTTTTTTTTAGTGTTTAAGTCAAATATTCTGTGTCACGTGCGATTAATGCGTATTTCATAACATAGGATGTGATCCGGAGATACAGGCGTTACAGGATAACACACGTGTATACTTTCTCCCTTAGATTGTGTTAACTTGTTTAATGGGTATTGTGATTCAGCGCTGGGCATTGTTTTGTAAGAAAAGACATGTTTTCAAACAATTATATTCTTTGTTCTAGTGTTTAAGTCAAATATGCTGTCTCATTTAAATACTGTGAAACACCAATAATAAGTAATTCAAGAAAATAAAATAGCATACTTGCGGATTGATGTATTAATTCCCTTTATATACTCTCTCACTTAGATGGTGTCGAGATGATAAGGGAGGGAATAACAACCCCTCCCACCTACTCTTATATGTTTCTACTATTATGTGTAAATATAAGTGTTTTTAAATGTCTGTATGTAGACTATCATTTGTATAATTTAATATGTAAATATTGAATAAAGATTTTAAAAAAAAGAGGATGCCGACATGGCACCTATAAAAGATGTACAAATGCTACATCTATAAAAATTACATTACAGTATGGCGTGGGTTATTTGCCCCTAAATTGTGATTCAGCGGCTTGGGATATAATTAATTAGAAAAGAAATCAAATATAAAATGTTTTCAAACGATTATATTCTTTTTTTTTAGTGCTTTATGCAAATATTCTGTCTCATTTAAATACTGTGAAGCACCATTAACAAGTAATTCAAGAAAATAAAATAACACACTCTGTGGATTGACGCTGCTGTATTAGTCACCTTATATACTAAATGAAAGGTTTAAAGCTGGGGCTTTCAAAGGCCAATCCGACCAGTCAAAAAATAACCCACGCCATTGACACGTGTGCGTGGTTGACTTTTACTCAATCATGCAACCGGGTTTAATTTCATGGGTTGCTTTGATTGGTCGAATTGGCCTTTGAAAATCAGCCCCGTCGTTTCATGTTTGTGATGTCTGTGCCGTCCCATCATCATTACATCATCATTGAATTATAATCCATATTACATCATCATTGAATTATAATCCATCCTTAATTAAGTTAATTAAGTATATGTATACCTACAATCTGAATGGAGATATATACGGTATTTGTGCTGTCCTTAATTAAGTTAATTAAGTATATGTATACCTACAATCTGAATGGAGATATATACGGTATTTGTGCTGTCCTTAATTAAGTATATGTTGTGACGTCACCCCAAGCATATCTTCTGGGCGGTCTAAGATGGCGTTTGCCACGTTAGGCCTCCCTTCCGGAGATGTATGTTTCGGGTTTCCCTTGGGCTTACTTGGATGTGAAGGCAACCAAGGAGTTCCAAAGATGTGTTGTCGTATATATGTAACCTCTAGGTCATTTCACGTAAACATACCCTCTTGTGATTATAACCCGTTATTTGACGAGTTAGATTCACTCTTAGGGGAATATGTTTCCGGTGAATGTAAATATAAATGACCTAAAATAAATACCATCCATGGATGTAATTAGCTCTCCATCACATTTGGGTTACCCCGTATGGTGTTCAAAAATGAATTACCGGCCAAAACGTGGATGCACATTGGGTAACCCCAGAATGAATTATAGGCTAATAGAAACGGTCATAGGGTCATATCTAAAAGAGCAAAAACATTCTGATATAAAACAGAAACAGAAAAATGCTCTAACAAAGGACCCTATGAAAGACACAAAGGCCTAATAAGGGACTCAATGAATGCAAATAGAACCACAACGGCCTATATCAAGGGGGCCAAATGACTGATAATCGCTCATCATGGTTGATATTTATTTTTGTCTGCATTTATATTTATATATACAGACTGAATTTTAAAAAATATATTTATATATACAGACTGAATTTTTAAAAAAGATAGTTATATATACAGAATTAATTTTAAAAAATATATTTATATATACAGAATTAATTTTTAAAAAAGATAGTTATATATACAGACTGAATTTTTAAAAAATATATTTATATATACAGACTGAATTTTTAAAAAAGATAGTTATATATACAGAATTAATTTTAAAAAATATATTTATATATACAGAATTAATTTTTAAAAAAGATAGTTATATATACAGACTGAATTTTTAAAAAATATATTTATATATACAGACTGAATTTTTAAAAAAGATATTTATATATACAGAATTAATTTTTAAAAAAGATAGTTATATATACAGACTGAATTTTTAAAAATATTAACGGCTCTTTTATTTTTGAAAAATGAATTAGAAATATGTATTATCATATATGAATTCTGAAATTATGAATAGCATCATAGTTGAAATTGCAAAATTGAAAAATCAGAATATTAGATTGTCAGATGGGTTAAATCCTGATCAAATCAAGTCGGATTTTCAGGATATAGAATACGGAGTTAGCACTAACAAGTATATGTTGCCAAAGAAATATGCACTCATCAAAAAAATTCAAAATTCTTTTCGAGACTCTCTTGCATTTTCCAGTGAAGTAGATGTGTTTGTTCCGTTATATACTATCGTGGAAGGAATACGAAAAGAATTGGGTAACGAATATGAATTGAAAAAGGAAGTTAATTCTAAAATTAGAAACTTACGAGCGTTAATTCAAGAAAATGAACTATTTTGATTGTGACCAGCCCCTCAATATATTTTGTCAGACAGTAAAATCTCCTTGAGATTTTCATTTTTTTTTGTCATTTTTTTATTGAATCAGTGAAAATATTTCACACTGCGAAAATAAAAATATTTCACAGCAATAAAAAATTGGACCGTTAAGGATGGAATCATCGATGGGAAAAATTGTTTTACAATTGAAAAATGGTTTCTGATTTCAAATAATGGTCAATGAAGCATTAACGACCCGATTGGCTCGTGAGCGACTAGATGCAATTAAGAAATTTATACCAATTCGCGACTCTGTCAGGAATAAACTGCAACAACGACAGAGTTTACAAACTGATTTTGCTCTGGGGTCTGAAGAGTTGTTTAAACCAGTAACCACAGCAACGAAAGGAGTAGAGCGTGATTTACTGGGAGATGGTCCCGAGACGGGGAAATCTGTTATTGGTGAACTTGAAAAACTAGCAGCGAAAACTGAACAAACTGAACAAACTGATCCGAAAAAAACGACTGTTTCTCTGCTGAATAAATTTACTGATCATGCTAAAATATTAATAAAAAAACCTAGTTTATTGAAATCAAAGGATTATCAAGCCTTTGGTAATTTTGCTGCTCAAAGCTATAATTCAAAAAAAGATTTTTTAAAGGACGAGTATAAAAATGATAGAATATCAAGTAATGATTGGTTCGATTATTTGTATAAACTAAATAAAGGGATTGGTCGTTTGAATAAGGATGAGATAGGGTACAAGGAATTTAAAAAGGGAATTAGTAATTATAAAAGAGAACAAATAGAAGAACGACAACGAGAAATAGAAGAACGGCAAGAACTAAAACGTCAAACACCAACACGTAGACAAACAAGAAGACAAAAAAAAAAACAACTACCACCTGATGATGATGATGATTTAGAAGAACGACGTCAAACACCAACACGAAGACAAAAAAAACAACAACTACCACCTGATGATGATGATGATGATGATTATTTACAAACTACGGATTTAGAAAAACTAGATGAAGCAGCTGGTTATAGCGGAAGTGGATTGCAAAATCCAAGGATTGGAAACACTTGTCCTGATAGTGTTATCAATGATATATCACGATTAGATGTTCTTGTAGGAGGGTTCCGAGCTGGAAATAACTCTCCAGAAATAATTAATGAAGCAGCTGATATTTGTAGACGATTATTTGCCGGTGGTATCATGGATATCAAAACTTATCGAGATTTCATTGACGAGTTAGCAAATGGGTATCATAGCGATTAAATAACAATTGAAAACACTATTGTTTTTATAATAATGATCATCCATTACAATCATGATAAACCAACCCTCGTCTATGTAGTTAATTCACGGTTTCCAGTTTATAGAGCATACTACGGAGATGGCCTCGGCAAGACCATTTTAGGATTCTTTTCAAGAACAGCCCCAAAAGTGATGCCGTTAGCTAAACAACTTGGAATGAAAGCCATTGATGTTATTCGTGATAAGGGTATTAGTACTGTTGGAGATCTTGCCGGGAAAGCGTTTTCAACTGCGAAGGATAAAATAACATCATTAGTGAGTCGAAAAAAGAAACCGTTACCGTCTACAGAAGAAATGCCTGCAAGTGTTAGTAAAATTATAAATAACGCAGTAGATGAAAAACTAGCGTCGATGGTAAATCAAGGAGACCAAAGCAATATTGCAAATATGATAGCGGGAAGTGGCTTTAGAAAACCACGACGAAAACGCTAGCGTTTTTCACGATGAAATGGAAAATCCGATTTAGACTCTGATAAATAGAATAAAATGTTCAAAAAATCATCTGATCCAGCATTTGATATAGACGCCCCAGTGCGTAAAGATGATTCTGTACGCGATTATCAATTTTATTCTTATCACGCAGTACAACCAGATCTCCGATCGCGAATTGAACTTCAAGTTCATGATACCAGTAAATATTTTCTACCGTGTGAAGCGTTTATTGAAGTAGAAGGAGAACTTGTAACAAATGATGCTGCACATAATGATCCTCCATATGACAATAACTCAAATGTCCGAGTTGGTTTTGTTAATAACGGCATCATGGCGTTATTTGAAAGCGCTAGATATCTCATTGATGGAAAAGAAATTGAATCCATTGACCGTGAAGTTGATATGGCCACAACAATCATAGGGTTAGCAAGATATTCTGATGATTATACAAGATCAGCGGGTCCATCTATGATGTTTGCAAAGGATACCTCTGATACCGCTGATCACCTTCAATTCATTAAAGTGTTAACACCGCAGAATACTGCAGAAGGCAATCAACAAGAAGCAGCTAATCCAGAACGTCGAACTAGACCCGGAGCTGCGTTTGATATTCTCGGAGGCGTTAATGGTAATCTCAATTTAGGATTTGCAACACGCGTAGCAACGTTGCATGGGCAGCGTCGACGATTTTCATGTGCGATTCCACTACATCACATATTTGGATTCTGTAGAAACGTCCGAAAAGTTATTTATGGAGCCAAACACACAATAGCACTCGTGAGAAAGGGTACTGATGATGATGCAATCTGGCGTAATGCTGGGGTTGCTGCCGGTAAAGTCATTTTAACAAAACTATCATTATGGATGCCAGTGTTAACTCCATCAATCACAGACGAACAGCGACTACTATCATTTATGGACCAAGGAGGAAAGTCGTTGTTAAGTTGGTTATCAGTGACCACGGATATTAAACAAGACAGTGTTGATGGTACATTCACATGGCACCTGGCATCAAAACAAGGGGTTTCAGCTCCACGTCATATATTTATTGCGTTACAGAATGCTGCGCGAGTTGGTAATCAAGAACGAAGTCATATGATATTTGATCAGTTAGGTGTTAGTGAAGTCTCGCTGAGAATAAACGGACAGCAGGAACCATCCGAGGATATACAACTTGATTACGGTCAAAATCATATTGCACGTGTCTATCATAACCTGTTGTCATTTATGGCACGTGATCAAAATGTGGATACCGGTTTGCAAATATCACAATTGGATTTTAAAAGCCTCTATCCGATTTATTACTTTTCATTGGAACATCTTGATTTGATGAGACAATCTGTCGTTGATATACACTTTAGAGCCCGTGTAACCCGTCCGACTGGTCCACCAGTTGTGGCTGGGGTACCTACTATCCTTATCCCGAATTATAGAGCAGTTGCTGTCATTCTCAGTGATAAATCAATGATACTCGAAGGTGTTGGAGGAAGAATGAGAGTGGTAGATGCACCAGTGGAAAATCTTTGAACGATTTTTCATTGAATTAGAATCAATCAATTATGTATAACATGTCATATAGTAATATCAATGTGTCATTGACACCTGGTCAAATCAAAAAATTGCAATCAGAATCGGCTAAAAAATGTGGAACCACAATCACGTTGAAACCTAATCAAATGACTGGTGGTGCAAATAAATTATCGCTGACAACTCGTCAGGTGAAACATTTCAATGATGCTTTCAAGGATAAAAAGGGAGTTCAGATTACTCTCTCTGCGGCTGCTATTAAAAATATGATGAAAACAGGTGGTATATTTCCATTGTTAGCTGCAATACCAGCATTGATTGCAGCAGCAGCCCCAGCGGTGGCTAAAGCAGCGGCGTTAGGAGCCGTTGGTACTGCAGCAGGAATGGCACTAAAGAAGGCAGCTGGACAAGGATATAAAAAAAAGAGACGATCCGTTCAAGGATTGGGTCTAAGACTACCAGGAACCCCGTATTCATGGTACAGCGGAAAGGGTCTAAGACTACCAGGAACCCCGTATTCATGGTACAGCGGAAGATCCGTTCACGGATCAGGCCTGAGACTACCAGGAACGGTTTATTAATTGAGGAACCTATGGTTCCCAAATCTTCGATGGTTCCCATGTCCAATTTTGATTTAATGGATGCGGCTAAACAACTAGTGATTAAAAATTTCAGAGGTGTTTTTATGAAAGATCAATTACCACATCAACCAAACAAAACTGAAACAGGTATTATTAATCTTGATAACAGCACCGGACCTGGAACTCACTGGGTTGCATACGCTATTGATCCACGTGGGATTGTCTATTTTGATTCATATGGATTAGCCCCACCAAAAGAGTTTATGCGTTATATAAAAACCCTTCCAATGAAGACTTGGTATTCTACGCTACCAACACAACAAATCAATGACCCACCAATATGCGGCAGTGAAGTATTAAATGTCCTTGACGCTATTTCTAACTCCTTGGGTAACCCAAGGGGAAAACCACCACACATTGTCGTAAATGACTACACTAGTAATCGCTTTTTAGAGAGAGATATATAAAATATCATGATTGATATTTGGGGAAGACCTCTGAAACCCAAACCCGATGACACTGCAACTCCTGATTCTATCAAGGATATAAAAAAAAAAATTAAAGATGAAATCGCTGAGACGTTGAACTTAACAAGTGTTGACCCGAATGAAATAGTTGTATTTCAAGACAAACAGGGTAAATTGAAATCCAGTAATATTTCTCTGGATGATATTTTGGTTAAACAACAAAACGCAATCGAGAACACCGTTGCGCTATTTTCCGATCAAGGTAAACTCAAACCGGGTGTACTTTTTTCGACGATTACAGATCGATTTACAAACCACGATAAAGAATTTGAAGATCATTTAAGAAACTACAATAGTTTCCGTAGAAATGTCGTTCATAAGTTCTTTGGATCCCCAATTGTAGTTACACCATCTATCGCTGAAATTAAAACGTTTGTTGATGATCAAAAGGTTATCAACGAAGCAACAAAAACAACAACCGACGCCATTGATAAATTTATTGGAAACCCGTTAGATAAAATTGAACTAAAACTCCCTGATATTAAAAAATCCATTGATGAGACGAAAACTTCCATCGAAGGCATCAAAGGTGATCTTTCGAGGATGATAACAGCCATTGAAAAAACAAAAATTCCTCATGAGAAAACCAACAACGTGGTATACACAATCCAACATGGATCATTTGAGTGGACACCTACAAACAACACATTAGATATCACTGCAACCGTCAAGGGTATTTATCGATTAACACTAGTAACACCATCGTCTCAATTTAATATTTCATCGTCCAGTTCATCTGGGGTCAATAATACGATTTCAACGATCATCGACAAGAATACAACTGAAAAGTTCACAATCATATCTACTGATAAACATTTGGTTAGGGTCTCAACAACGTGGTATGTGGAATTCGTAGCGAATTTAAGTAAATCGTAATTGAAAACGCTAGCGTGTTTAAAATAAAAATGATTTCATCATCTCAATATCGCTATGATCAGGTCAGAGAGTATCAAACTAGACTCAAAACCTTGTCTGAGGAGTATGAATTGAAAATTAAAAAATATCGCAGGAGAATTACCGCAATTGATGTTACTGTGTACGCTGTGAGTGGTGTAATCACCGGAGCTGGTATTATACTGTCTTCAGTGACAATGATGGCTCCGATAGCTGTTCCAATTTGCATTTCTGCGGCAACAACAATCGCTGGAATAATTTCAATAATCACAAAAAAAATATCCTCATGCAGCCAACGGAAACTACAAGACTACATAATTCAATTTCATGTTGTGTCCACTGCATACTCGCAATTATCCTCATTGATATCGTCATCGCTCGATGATACAATTATATCAGAGAGTGAGTTTTCAGCGATGGTAGATATATATGATTCTGCGATGTCAAAATTAGAAATACAACATGAGTATAATAACAATGACAACACAGATGGAATTACTTCAACAAATAGTGGAGAACACAAAACCAGTACAAACAAGCATGATCTCAATAACCTCAACGAATCCAGAATTCAGTGTGAATTTCCCCTCTCCGGTCCCAGTGAAGGAAATCGCGCTAGCAAAATTACGAGTATACCATAGTTGGCCAAATATTAGGTCAAAACCATTTGGTGGTCAACAACCGAATAATTCACTGGTATTTGCAAATAAGAATAAACCCGACGGTACCCCAGACTGGAACGTTGTTTCCATACCAACCGGATCATATCAAATTGAACAAATCAATGATGAATTCGCGCGTAGAATAAAATCGATTACTGGAAAAGAATCAAAAATAGCTATAACAGTTCATGTGCCGACACTATCATCTGCCATTGAAATAAGCACAGAGGGTTATGTCGTAGATATCTATCAAAGCTCAATAAGAACAGTACTAGGATGGCCTGAATTACCACCCGGAGGAAAAACCGTTAAATTACCAGAACCACAAAAAACCGATTATATCACAGACAGGACAAAATCTGATAATCCAGTAAGGAGTTATAAAGATTATGATAAGTCATATTTTTTCATTAGAGTAGAATATGATGAAAGAGTACGACTTATTCATCATCTTGCTAACCGGGATAAAATCACTGAAAATTTCACAGCTTTCAATAACGATATTTCGTTGTTGTTTATATCTCTTAGATCCGGCACTCTCACCCGAGATGAATTTATCAGTGTCGTAGAAACATGTAACAAAATCATCAATGACATGGAAACATTTCATTCACAAATTATTCAAGAAGTATTAGGTGACAGTAGTCCTAAAACAAGAGATTTATTTGCAATAGAATATAGGATCCGCATAGGAGATATTCCAACATTCAAACTTCCAGGATATAATATCTCAGAACTACAAAAATCTCTCGATGATGCCATCGATGAAGGTTTCAAAAAAATCCATGATACGTGGAAAAAAACACCATCACAACCACAAACAACTATCCTGACCCATAATAATGACCCAGATGGTGGTGGCAGGCATATTGCTCCGTTCAATGTGAATATTTCAACGGTGATTGCGCTCAATTTAGTATGTGATGTGATCGAAGGAAGCTATCAAATAAATTTAGAACGATCAAATCAAGCTCAGCAAGGATATATTTTGTATTCATTTGCACCAACAGCTCCTCCAGGGTTTTTATTAATTGAGTCCCCGGTGAATCCAGTCTATATGCGATGTCATAATAATTCATTAACCAGAATTAATTTCAAACTCACTGACCAGTCTAATAATCTGATTGATTTACAAGAGGAGGTTTTACAAATTAGTCTGTTTGTGAAATCCTAAGGGGATTTTCGTCGTAGTGATTTACATGACCCTCGAACACGATATCGTATCGGACTTGATCAAATATTCGGTTAACCCCAACTGAAAGTTCTAGCAGCAGAGGGGGTGAGTGACAACGACGTTGCGACGCGAATGTTTTCAGACAAGGGTCAGAGACTTATTTTTTCGCGAGAAGGGTCCAGTGTTATTTTGGAGGGGGTATAATCAAAAATAAAAACAAAAAAAAGTTGTCTGATTCGCCCCCTCTGCTGCTCGATTTTATTCTACGTTGCAATTCAGCATTGATTTGTTCAATTTGATATGACCCTGTTGGTATTGAAACGACGTTCCAGTCTGGAGTCCCGTCTTCTTTATTCTTATTCGCGAACACCAGTGAATTATTCGGTTGTTGACCACCAAATGATTTTGATCTGATATTAGGCCAACTGTGATACACTCGTAGTTTTGCTAGCGCTATCTCCTTCACGGGAACTGGGCTAGGGAAATTCACACTAAACTCGGGTTTCGTTGATGTTATTGATATCATACTTGTTTGTACTGGGTTCGTGTTCTCCACTATTCGTTTAAGTAATTCCATCGGTGTTGTCATCGTTGATATACTGTTGTTGTCGCTCTAATTTTGACACCGCGGAATCATAAATACTGACCATCACTGAGAACTCACAATCTGGTATGGTTGATGTTATTGAGATCATTTTGGTTTTCGGGTTCGTGTTTTCCAATTCCATCGGTGTTGTCATTGTTATTATATTCATGTTGTCGCTCTAATTTCGATATCGTGGAATCAAAAATACTGACCATCGCTGAGAATTCACTATCTGATATAATCGTATTATCGAGTGACGATGATATCATCAATGATAATTGCGAGTACGCGGTTGATGCAATATGAAATTGAATTAAGTAATCCTGCAGTTTGCGTTGGCTGCATGATGATATCCTTTTTGTTATCCCGGTTGATATACCCGCGATTGTAGCCACCGCAGAAATGCAAATTGGAACTACGACCGGGGCAATCATTGTAACCGATGCAAGTATTATTCCGGCGCCAGCGAGAACGCTTGACACCGAGTACATAGTAATATCGATTGCGGTGATTCTTCGTCGGTATTTTTTTATTTTTATTTGATACTCCTCGGCGAGGGTTTTGAGTCTAGTCTGATATTCTCTGACCTGATCATAGCGACATTGCGTTGATGAAATCATTTTTATTTTAAAAACGCTAGCGTTTTCAATTGTGAAATCCGAAGGATTTTCTTTTCAATTTAGTTATTTACTTAAATCCGCTACGAATTCCACATACCATGTTGTTGAAACCCTAACCAAATTTTTATCAGTAGCTATTAACGTGAACTGTTCAGTTGTATTCTTGTCGATGATCGTTGAAATCGTATTATTGACCCCGGATGAACTCGACGATGAAATATTAAATTGAGTCGTTCTCACTATTGTTAATCGATAAATACCCTTAACGGTTGCAGTGATATCTAATTTGTTGTTTGTAGGTGCCCACTCAAATGATCCGTTTTGGATTGTGTATACTACATTAGTAGTTAATGGGGATACTTGAGCGTCAATGGGAAAAGCCTATGTAAAACAGCTTGGGACACTCTAGCGTCAAGGGGAATTTAACATGGTGGGGACTATCTAGCGTCAAGGGGAATTTAACATGGTGGGACTATCTAGCGTCAAGGGGAATTTTAACATGGGAACTATTTGGGACTATCTAGCGTCGAGAGGAATTGAACATGGTGGGACTATCTAGCGTCAAGGGGAATGGTACATGGGAAATAGGATTGGTAAAAATGGCAGCAATGAAAGCTAATATCTTTTCGAGATTTATGAGGGGTCCTAAAAAGGACCTTTGGATACTTCTTCTTCTTTTATTTTCTGACGTTGTTCCACCACCTTTTGATTTTACCAATGATTCCCGTTTTCTTCTTTTCGTCGGGAATCCAGTCAGGATGTCCCATTGCTCTAAACTTCACTTGTATCTTAATCCAATTATTATTTAATCTTTCAAAGTCCTCTTTCTTTTTTTGGTTTTCATTATCCTTTCTCTCCTTACTCCAGTTATCTTTTATCTTCTTCACTTCTTCTAATAACTCCTTTCTCATCAGCTTGTCAGCTTTCTTGAGTGGGTCCAAACCATTTTGGACATAGGGGTACTCTGTCAAGATATTATCCAAAAAACACTTGACGTTGTCGACAATATCTATCACTTGCTTCAATGTCCCCACTCTAACATAGGGTGGGTTAATGCAGCCTCGTAACCTTTTGGCTTCTTCTTCTAGCATTCCTTCTAAGAGCTCCCTGGCTATTTTCAGTCTTTTTGCAAAGTCCAGGCTGTTCGAAAACGTCCATTTATGATGTAGTTTTTCCATTTCATATTCCCCGTCTAATATCCAGAAATAGCTGTGCCTTAAATTGTTGAATAAATTTGATGCTTTCGCCATCTTCTATGGTTATTCCGTGGAATGGTTCTAATGACTGACTGACTTGGTTGTTTTATAGCTGCAGCCGTCTACTAGAGACATATGTGCAGCTTTTATAGACACCATATCGGTGTCCATTTAGTTCCTTCAGGGAGGGGAAGGATGCACTCCCTCCCCTTAGGGTTTGAGTGCTTAATTGCACCACATTTCAGTCTTTGTTAGGCGTTCCCCTGAATTACTAAAAAGTAACTATCAAGGGAAATGGTAGCCTATAGAGTGGATAGGACTGGCACTACACACATCCACCCCCAGTTAAGTTCCAATCGATGTATTATTAAAGGTAGCAAGGAGAATTTTCTCACTTCGCTAGTAATGTCATGTCCGGAAGCGGCAAAGGCGGAAAGGTCCAGTTCAGGAAGCTCCAAGCTCCAAGGTACTGCAATCGTCGTCCAGCACGAAGAGGGGGCGAACGCACACCCGGACCCCAATACGAAGAAACAAGAGGCACACCTTAGGTGCTTGGCTACTTTACAACCTCATAGGACATGTATCAGAGTGTATGTGCTATAAAGTTGTGTTTTGCATTGTTTTGATGTTATTTATTGTGTAACATTTATTTGCAACATTGTGTTGCGGGAGCCTGATAGTCCTGGATTAAGACTACCTTATATTAACTAAGAGGGGCAGAAGTGTGTGTACGTATATGTGTGCTGTCCATGAGGCTGCATTCCCTATGACTCTATTCAATTATCCAGTTGTACTAGTGGAATTCCCTATTCGCCAATAATGTGTTAGCCACCTATGCAATTATGTCAAAACTATATAAGTTACTGAGTTTTGCAAAAACTTAACACTATATCAGCAATTAAGTACAGAATGTACTATATGAGTCGCCACCATCCTGGTGAAAAGCCCTTCTTTCGAGGGTAATTCACCCTATGAAAAAACAAAAAACCTATACTATGTCAAAGTGACTGCATCAGTTGTTCACGGTGGATTGTTCAAGTTGTTAATTTGGTAAGGTGTGCTCCGAAAGGATCAATTCAATATTGATGTTGGTTAATCAAATGGAATTCTCGTACCAATCGAGATTATGAGAATTCATTTTGTAATAACATATAACAAGAAGACGATACATAGTACAGAATGAGAAGGGAAAAGGTTCAACATCAGCTTCCCTGAGAAATTAATTGAGTGGATACATACAGAGGTGTACTAGGCTGTACACATATATTTCTCCAGTCCAGGCTTGGAATACCCGTATCTCCACTGTTCCACTGATCTTCACCAAATCCCAAAGAATACAAAAAAAAGGGGGGAATAGATATATCACATTGACAATACAATTACAACAATGACATTAACAACACGAGTATATTAACAATATTAGTAAGCTATAAAACACAAGGTCAGTAAAAAGTAAATAACAGTATCTTTAGTATAACATAGTTGTATTAGTAAAAAATTTAATACAATATTAGTGAACAATAACAATAACAATATTAATCATAACATATTAACAAAATTACCATCAATACAAACTATACTAAGATTAGCATCAATACAAACTATACTAATATTAAGAGAACAAGAACATAACAAGAATAAAATAGCCCTGAAAAGGACTGTTGTATAATCCTATGACTCTGTAGTCCGTCCTCCACGTTTTCATTGTCCTCAAGGATAGCGCCATGAACTCCATTGATATTCCTAAGCTGTCCACACTTTGTGTAAAGTTCTATTATACTTTAGAATATCAAGTGCCAATGACTTTGCTCCAACAAGAAAGTGGTAAGTAAAGGTGTTAGTAATTGTTTACAGACTACAGTTCAATTTAGTAATTTATAGCGATGATCTCTGCAGAGCACCATAATGAGCAGATATAGACTCGTGAGTAACGTATCAGTTCATTATGAACTAAAGTATCTATACCCACCCATATCATGCATCAATCAGAGTCACAGGCCATTAAAAATTTCTTTTAATTGTATATCCTATTTTATAATTAATTTTAATTGAAGAACTTTAATGTATGTTGAATCATTATTATATTTTATGCATTAGATTTGAGTTTGTAATAAAATCCATAATATAAGTAACAGTCATTTGCATATTAGGCTGATTTAGATCAAGAAGTTTTGGATATAATTTAGTTGATTTACTTATTTTCAATTTATTTTTAAGGATATTTCTATATGTTATGTTTTTAAGGCATTTATTAAAGATATGATCCAAATCTTCCACTTGGTTACACATAAAACAGTTAATATTGTGTGGAAATGGTCCTAAATATTTTCCAAAACTGTTAGCCAGTTTTGTTTTTCCTACCATTATCCTATTAATTTTAATTTGCTGAGTTCTTGTTTTACCTAAAAGAGTAATTTTCCTTTTGACTATTTTCATGGTGTTATAAAGTACTCTCCCTTTGGGGGATATATTCCAATTGTGTTGCCACATATTATTTATCATGTCAGAAATAAATTGGTATATCTCTGTATGACTGTACTGTATTCGTTCATAAGACAATTCATTTAGTTTTTCTTTTGCTATTTGATCTGCCAAATCATTACCTTTTATGCCTATATGTGAGGGAATCCATAGGAAGTCTATTTCAATATCTTGGGTACTAAGTTTACTTATTTGAAATTGTAATAAATATAGAAAAAATTTTCTACTGTTAGAGTTGTTGGTACTAATAGATTTTAGAACACTTAATGAATCACTAACAATTAGAAATTTTTTGTAGTTTGAGTTTGAGTGTTGTATCCATTTTAATGCCTGAAGTATAGCCCAGAACTCCGCAGTATATATGGAGCAGTAATCTGGTAGTCGCATTCCTTGTTTAATAGTAAACTCAGGAATAACCCATGATGCTGCTGTTCTTGCAGGATCTAGTTTTTTGGATCCATCAGTGTATATTTTGACATAATTTTTGTATTGAGTATTTAGCTTTTCATTGACAATCATTTTAAGATAGTGGGAATTCTGTATTTTATTTCCTTTATCTTGTAAAGTGTTGTCTACTTTTATTGTTTTTAATCTCCAGGGAATTATAATGGGATTTTTAGTTTTCTGTACATTAAATATATCGGTAGGTAAGTTCGTTTTTAGACGAAAGATTTGCTTGCCAAATGATGTAGAGTATTTGCCCCGTTTAATAAGTGGTTTAGTACACTTTTTAATGGCCTTTAGGGTAGGGTGCTCATCGTTGTGAGTTGACAGTCTAGCAACATATCTTAACATGATTTCCTGTCTTCTAAGATGCAGTGATGGTTCACCAGTAAGTATTTGTAATTCTTCTGTAGAGGTAGATGGTAATGCTTTAGTTGCAAGGAGAAGGGCTTTACGTTGTATTGAGGTGATTTTATTTAGTAGAGCTGGTGATGCTGTGGCATAGATATGACACCCATAATCAATCTTGGAGCGTATCAAAGATCTATACAGAGTCATGATTGTATTTTGACAAGCACCCCAATGTGTGCCTTGTATACTTCTAATTAGATTTAGGTCAAGATTACATCTACTGATTATGTTATTAATATGGTATTTCCATTTCATATTTTGATCAAAATACATTCCTAAAAATTTAACTACTTTGACAAAAACTATATTTTGATTTTGTAGAGTAAGTTTAGGATAAATTTTATTATAATTAAAGGGAGAGAATACAACTGCTACTGTTTTTGTATGAGAAAATTTAAATCCCCATTTATCAGCCCAACTACCAATATTATCTAAAGTTTGTTGTATTTCATCAATATGTCGTTGATTATTAGGATCTCCAGCGCGCCATAGTGCACTATCATCCGCAAACTGAGATAAGTCAATATTAGGGGTAGCTAGATTTGTATCAAGATCATTAATCATGATATTAAATAAGGTTGGGCTGAGTACGCTCCCTTGGGGTGTACCATTATCTAGTACATACTTTTCAGAGTATGTTGTTCCTACTCTAGTTATAATTTTACGTTCAGTTAGAAAATCTTTGATAAAATTAAATATATTACCGGTTATACCATATTTGTTTAATTTAGTTAGTAAACCTTTAGTCCATACTAAGTCAAAAGCTTTTTCCATGTCTAAGAATACAGCAATGAGGTTTCTATTTTTTTTTGATGATTATTAAAAGCTAATTTAATTGCTGTTTCTAATTTAATGAGTTGATCTATAGTAGATCTATTATTTCTAAAGCCACATTGATTCTTGGATATGAAATTGTTAATTTCTAGGTGATATTTAAGTCTATTATTTATTATTATTTCCATTATTTTACATATATTATTGGTAAGAGAGATAGGACGATATGAATTTACATCATTCCTATCTTTGTTTTGTTTTAATATTGGTACTACTACAGCTGTTTTCCATTTAATAGGTAGTTTTCCTGTCTCCCAAATTTGATTATACATATCAAGTATTATTTTAACAAATTTAAGTGGTAACTTCTTATATACTGAATATCCTATGGTATCTTCTCCAGGTGATGTATCTTTTTTGGTTTTAAGAGCTTGATACCATTCATTAATTGTAATTTTATCATTTAGATAGGACTTTTTACTTCCCATATCTGAGAATGTATTTTTATTATTTATTTCAATTTTAGATCTATGTTCCTGAAATTCCTTAGTATGATTTTTATTACTGCTCATATCTTGAAAGTGCTTTGCTAATGAGTCAGCTTGCTCTTTGTGATTATTGGTATTATTTATTTTTGGGGTATTGTTTGTATGCTTACCCCTTATTATTCTAATTTTGTCCCAGACTTGTTTTGAGTTTGTTTTATAATCAAAGGTACTGCAATATTGTCTCCAAGTATCTTGCTTAGCTTTTTTAATAGCATTTTTAAGTTCAGTTTCTATTTTTTGATATTCTTTAAAATGTTGTGTATTATTAGTACGTTTAAATTTATTAAGTGCTTTACGTTTATTTTTCCTCATTACACTAATGTCATTATTCCACCAAGGGACTCTGAGTTTAGTGGGATTGCCTTTTGTTTTAGGTATTGAGGCATTAGCTGCCCTTGTTATAGCATTAATTATGTTATCATAGTAATGATCTATATTTTCATTTTTAATGCCCTCAAGTGTTTCATATTTAATATTTTGTTGAAACTTATTCCAATCTGCTTTTTGGTAGTTCCATTTTGGGATTTTATTATCATTTTGCAGTTGAGCAGAATTTTGTAATTTGGTTATTATAAGAAAATGATCACTGCCCATACTATCTTCTTGATCAACACTCCAAGATGCTAATTGAGCAAGTTTGGGAGTACATAGTGTGAGATCTAAGGCTGCTAAAGTGCCATCTACCGGATTAAGTCTTGTTTTAGTACCATCATTGAGTAATACAAGTTTCGTTTTATTAATCCAATTTTGTACTCTTTTACCTCTATTATTTGTTGTTTCACTTCCCCATGTAACATTGTAAGAATTAAAATCACCTAACACCATAACTTCATTTTGTCCTATATGCAATTTAAGCGCTTTCAATGCTAATTTATGAGTTAGTGCAATATCATGTCCAGGATCATAAAAGTTATATAAAATAAATTTAAACTTGCCTGTATTAATTTGCAAAGCTTGTACCTCTATTGTAGAATTATTAATTGCTTGTAGGTTAATTGGGACTATTGTTGCAGAGGGTATGTTATTATTAAGATATATAACAAGTCCCCCTCCCTGACCCTCATTCCTATGTTGAAAAAATCCAGGTGAATATCCTACTATTGTCGGTAATGTTTTAGTTTTATTTGTTATTTTAGTTTCCTGAATACAGATTAGATCTGGTTTTATTAAAGTATTAATTAGTTTTAATTTTAATTCATTAATATTATGTACTAAACTACGAGAATTCCATTGCCATATGATCAAATTTGTAATATTAGGGCGAGAAGTAGTTTCTACTTTTGTTGTGTTATTCATGTTGGTTTTAATAATTTTCCTGATTTTATACCCTCCTCTACATGTTGGATAAGAGCATGGAGCCCGTTCGTGAGGGTGGATAGATAACTGGTATCTTTATTCTGTGCGTTACTAATGTAACGACCTATTTCAGAGATTGCATTACCAATTGTGTTTAGACCCAAATTATTTGTAAGGTCTATTGAGTTTTCTGTTTGAGTAGAGGTTGTTGTTTTTAATTCCTCGGATGTTGCAACAGGTTTGTCCATTTTTGTTGTTATAAGAGCAGGGGTTGTCTTTTCCTGCTTATTTTGTTTTTTAGTGTTTTGTTTATTGAGATTTACTATTTGTTTTGCAGTAATGTAATCATAGTTGAACTTATTCATAGATGCTATGATCTCATTTTCAATGACCGCAACACTGCATGTATTGGAGTTAGAGGGGTGATCTCCCTTGCAGTTAACACATTTAGGCTGTTCTCTTTTACATTGCCCTGTATGTGGTCCCCCGCAGTTCTCACATCTGTGTTTGAAGGTACAAGTTACCTTATAATGACCCCAATGCTGGCAGTTGGTACAGAATCTGACTTTATTTACAAATGGTTGGGTTCTATAACGAACACCCACAGGTCCTACTCTCATTACAGTTGGAATTGGTGTTGTTGATTCAACAACCACCACACTTTGTGCTCTATTGTCTTGTTTACCTATTTTGTAAATTTTATCAATGCTATTTCCTGCTTGTATAATTTTTTCCTTTATGTGCTGAGTTGTGCACGTTGATAGCTGTCCTTTAAGTTTAAGTACAGCCTTGTATTTTATTGGTTTAGTTTGTTGTTGTTGTTGTTGTTGCCTTGCTTGTTTACTTTCTTGTTGTTGTTGTTGTTCCTGCCTTTTCCTTTCATTTTGTTTTTGATCTTGTCTTATTGCGTTTGCTTTTATTCCCTCATTGGTGTCAATGTTGTTGTTGTTGTTATTGTTGTTACTTTTAATTTTAGTAGCTTGACAGATCTTTGCTTTTTTATGCAGCTCCATAATGACTGGCATGCCGCAAAGTTTGTTTGTTTCTAGGAATTTAGCAGTTTGTGCTCTCGTACTACAGTGTAATATCACGTAGTTTGTTTTAGGACGTATAATTTTACATTGCCCTGAATGAATTTTCAGTAGTGCCTTAGCAATACTGATTGTTGTAAGATCCAAAAATTTGCTTGTTTTCCCCTTCAAAAACACAGTCATGTTAACATTATGATAATGTTTGTTTGTTCTATTGGGGTATGATCTAACTTTATTTTGATTTTGTTCTACAACTTTAGTGTTTTTGGCAGGTTTTTGGTGCTTAATGTTAAGCGCCTGCTTTCCTTTCCCTTTATAAGCGGGGGGGGGGAATAGTGCTCTATAAGTTGCACACTTTTGACCACTTCGCTATCCTTACAACTACCAGATGTTCCTGGGTTCTGGCTACTGTGATACAGTGTAGCCTTATCTGCTTGGGTTTGACCTACTTTCCTGGTAGTTTTGACTATTTGGGCGTAGGTAAATTCATGGTTCTAATTGATTGATTGATATTATGTGTTTTAAGTGAATCGTCCACTTGGGCTCTTTTCACTGTTTTGTCTCCCAAAGGGGAGTTATTTACTTTATCCTGAGGGGAAGGAAATGTGCCACATCCCCTGCAGGCATTTATGCACTCATAGAGTGCTATTTACTTAGGCCATCACCACTGGGCAATACGTGTACTGCCTCTGGGTGTGACTTCGGCCGTCACCACGGGCAATAATTGTATTGCCTGGGTGAGTGTAAGGCCATAAGCCATAGGCCATAGGGTGGGTAGGAATGGAACCTACTCACACCCACCCCTATCATTCTGTTACCTACTGATCTGCAAGAGCAGTGAAGCGAGAGAAAATTAGTTTTCTCATATCGCTTATGTCGGCGTAACGTGGTCGTGCAAGCACGAGAAATTACGGCAGCAGGGAGTAAAGGTGATGAAAAGCCAAGCGCGCACCTGTATATCAAATTCAGTCCAGTTGTACTAATGGACAGCCTAACAAACCAATAATGTATAAGCTACCTGTGCAATTTACCAAATATCTGAGTTGAAAATATTGTTTGTTATCCTATCAAAAATAGGGACTAGTACTAAGTGTACATGTGTAAGTCCCTATTGTATTTAAATTAAAGTGCCTAAGCGACACATAAAAGTGTAGTCAATGGTAGGGGTATTTGGTTATAAATTTGTTGAGTAGTGCCAAAAAAAATGTCATATTTGTCTTTTCAGGGCCAGAAAGTTAATCGAAGAGGGTTTCCCTCAGCCAAATGAGAACCCTATTAAAAATGGCAATGAAAGTAGCCCTAAGGCTAATATTCCACCGGTTGGAAGGTGGCCCTCCTGTCTTCCATTTCGGCTAAGAATGCGGCTGTTCTTTCTTCCAAAAAGACTCGTCTAGGGAAGTAGAACCCATGCTTGGTGGCGATGTAAGCTGCCGCATCTTGTAGATGGTGGAGGGGTCTGTCTTCGAAGGCCTCATAGTAGTAGCTACCCAGGATGTTTAGTGCGTGATGCCATTGGCTGACCCTTGGTGGTGAGGTCTGCAACGATCTGAAGCCAATATAGGTGACGGCAGAAACGAAATTTGAAGCTTTTTTCTTGTTTGTCAGTAATGGCGTTAGTCCCAGGTCGCTGCATAGCTTGCTCATTAATTTTTCTTTGGTATCATCTGCCATTCGCACTGTTTTGACTGGTGACTCCCACTTGGTCTTCGGGGTGGTTTCTTCCAATTCTTTATCCAGGTTCAATGCCGGCCCTGGTGATGGAGTGGGGGGTGTCGATGTTCTTAACATCCCCTTTTTCCCCTTTCCCTTTCCTTTCTTTTTAGGGGGTGGTGGCGGTGGTTCCGGTGTTTCCGGTGCTGGTTCAGTAAAATCCACTGGTGACGTGGCCGCTTCCACTGTCTCGGCTGTTAAAATCCCCAGCATTTTTTGGGATAGCATTTCTATCCGGTTCTGAAGAGTCTTTATTGTATCCTCAGGTACGGATGAGTCCTTTTCAGTCTCAGCTGGGGCTACCCCTTCTTGAACGTTGGATGGGGGGGGGGGGTGGGTGTGCCACGCGTTGGTCGGTGTTCTATTTCCCGCCTTTGCTGCTGGCGCCCTCTATCTCTCCTGTACATCAGTGACCCCCTTAGGTCGTTATTTTCTTCTTTTTCCCATACAAGAAGAAGTGTTGTTCTTCTTCCTGCGGCACGAAGGCTCCAATTAGAGGCTTCCTTCAGCTCTAATCCTAATAAGGCATTTAGTGCTGGTCGGGGAATTACATCCACCGCTAGCGTGTTTAATGTTTGAAACATGTTTTTTGAGTTGACCACTCTCTGCTCGTTCGCTGCTGACTCCATGGTTCTAATGGCAGTCCTTGAGTATATATATCTTAAGCGCGGACGTGAAGGAAAACACCCCTTACACTTACTTTTCATATTATATACTATTCACAAGCCCTATTATATACTATCCAAAATCACACCCTATACTATCCACACACACACACGAGGTAGTAGCCAAAACAAGCCCTATTATTTACTATCCAAAATCACACCCTATACTATCCACACACACGGGGAAGCAGCCAAAACAAGTCCTATTATATACTATCCAAAATCACACCCTATACTATCCACACACACGGGGAAGCAGCCAAAACAAATCCTATCATTTACTTTCCAAAATCACACCCTATACTATCCACACACACACACACACACACACACACACACAAACACACACACACACACACACACACACACACACACACACACACGGGGAATCAGCCAAAACACGCGCAATTATTTACTACCCAAAATCACACTCTATACTAACCACACACACGGGGAAGCAGCCAAAACACACGCAATTATTTACTATCCAAAATCACAACATATACCATCTAAACAGAGTCAGTGTTTATAATCACACTACTCCTCTCTCATACTCATTGGCAATTGACATAGTATTTCTTTTCTAGTTATTTGGGTAGCCCTGAGAAGGGCTGTTTTTTTAAACTTCAAAATGCACCTGGCTAATGCTGACATCTCCCAGGTCTAGCCCCACACACACATCGTCTACTCCAGTCGTTCTCCCAATTCACTCTTGTGATTGGGAGTGTAGCCCAATTCACTCTGGCGATTTGTGGTACAAAGGTAGTGGCTTCAATATCCCAATCTTCTGTTTGAGGGATAGTGAAAGCCTCTTCATATCTTCGCCTATTCCGCAACTGTCGTTGTTGCGGCTGAGGCTGTGGTTGTTGCGGCTGAGGTTGTGTTTGTTGCGGTGGGGTTTGTGTCTGTAGTGGACGAACTGGTTCTGGTGGTGAAGGCGTCCTCACCATAGGCGTGACTTGACTTGTTTGTCTCATCATACGGTGAGGCAAGATAGGTCTTCTCTTCTCCTCCTCTTCTTTCCTTTTTATTTCCTCCTCTTCTTTTTCAATCCTAGTCTGTTCTTCTTTGGCTTCCATAACCAGTTCGTCCAGGAGACGCCTAGCATTCTCCAAGTGCATCTGAAGTTCCCTCAATTTCTCTACTCTACTCATCTTTTGTGTTGATGCGTCAACGATATGTAGCCAGACTGACGAGTGCTTCTTTATATATATAGTTCAAGCGCGGACGTGATGGAAAACACCCCCTAGATCCAAAAAACTTACATTATCTCTATCATTACCAAAACACACCCTTACGTTCCAAAAAATTACATTATTCCCATCATTACCAAAAAGGCATGCGGACTTAAAAGAAAACACTCACTCACCTTTTACTTGACTCGTATCCATTATACATTGAAAAAGTTTTTTTGAAAAATACCTTGTGCTTATAGACGCACTTCCAACAAAAGTAAAAAGAGACAGTGATTATAGACTCACTTCTATTTTTTTTCTAACTTCCTTGCATACCATGAGCAAATTGAATGATTAATTCTTTTCGAGAATATTGGGTAGCCCTGAAAAGGGCTGGTTTTTTTGTTTGTACGAGGAAGGATGACAATCTTTTATCGTCTAAGATTGCGTCCTCGTCTGGCAACAGGATAGGGTCTACTTCTTCGGAAAGAGAAAGAGAACTCTTTCGTGTCCACACGACAGTCTACAAAACTTCTGTCTGGTTCCTGCTGATGTTGTTGTTGTTGCTGCTGCTGCTGTTGCTGCTGCTGTTGTTCTCTCTGCTCTCTCTGCTGTTTCAGAAGGCGATACTTCTCAGTCCATTCTTCTTTCTCTTTCTGAATTTCTTCTCTGAAGAGTCCTTCTATGATGTCTTCTGTTACTTGTAACATTCTCACATTCTCGATCTCTTCAGGCTTTGACATCAGATTGTGTCTGATACGATGTAGAGTGACGTAAGCTTCGTTCAGCTTAGCTAGTTTTGAATACATCTTCGTAGGAGGATGAGTCAAACAATGGATGGCCAGACTGGAGACTACCCCTGCTTTATATGGTTCAAGCGCGGACGTGATGGAAAACACCCCTTGACGGTTTAGGGTTTGGAAACGTTGAGATAGTTTGATATGAGGGATAGAAAGAAGAGTCAAAGAACATTTATATGAATAAAAATGTAAAACAAATGACAGACGCATTGGTTTCAAAACACAACATTTTTATTCAAAACACAACATTTTTTCAACTAACAAACATTTTTTCAAATAACAAACATTTTTTCAAATAACACTAATACATTATCTTTGACATGGTTGACAACGTTGCGAATTAAAGTGAGATTTCCACTGTTGGAAGTCATTAGGCCATTGATGTACACTACGTTTCCTAGCTAAAGACAACAGATAGCTATAATGGTCACAAAACCATCGATCTACTTTGTCATCGTTTCGAGACGAATGACGATCAAAATAAGTCACTAAATGTTCTAAAGAATATCCAAGACTACGATGATGCAGATAATAGACACAATATTGTCCACACACCATAGAATCTGTGCTTTGTAATTTCACATTATTGAATCGTGTCGTCTGGGCATTTCTTCTCATAAAGTCAATGATATCATCTTCGAAAGGGGGCAATCCATACGAATCAAAATACTCCACACAACCCTCTTGAGGAAAGTAGACAGCTACCCAGTGAGTTCCTGGAAGATAACTGTCATCTGTGTTGATGACATAAGCTTGATTCTCTTGAGGTTTGCGATGAGGTAGTTCATCTTTAGCACACACGACAGGATTCCAAGAAGCAGTGTACGAACTACGGTTCAAAAGATAATAAAGTTCCCTGGTATCCATTTGTTTATTGTGTAGCCTTGTTTTTTTCCCTTTTTTTTCACAGATGATGATAAGTCATCAATTCGATCCAGACTTTTTGCTTGAAAAGGTCTGACAAGTAACTGATGGTTTGCTTCGTCTCTTTACTCTTGGCTAAGAGAGTTTCGATGCGATCAATTTCTCGAGCAAACAATGGAGGAGAGGAATGATCACGTAAGCCTTTATACCACTGATGTAACACGTCTTCTTCTGAGATGAGACTCCAAGCTTCGTTCAGATAATTGTCCAATTTTTCTTCTTGACTCATCATCATACATTTATCGTGTTGAATTTGACTGGGATGATCGATTTGACATCCATAACAATCTATTTTAATCATGTCTCTCATTTTATCTTCCAAGTGTTGTGCAAAACAAGACACTAACTGTTGTTCTTGTTCTGGCCATCTGGATTGCATGATCACTACCTCTTCTTTTTGGTCTTGGGGATCTGCTTTTTCTGACACCTTCCATTCCATGGATTCTTCACTATTCAAAGAAGGACAAGGGTCTTCCATAGTGTCTAATAGTCTAGAATGACTTCTCTCAAACTGTTAATTTCTATGGTATTATCGAATTCAGCATACAGAATGACATTCACCGTTTCGGTAAGAGCTCCTGCAAACTGAAGTTCCACACGCAGTTGCCCTGATTTTATAGGGTGGAAATGTCCCTCGTCGCTGCCTTGGTCTGGAGTGAAATCAAAAGCCCACAAAGTGTAACCTTTTGCATAATCGTCGTAGGAAATACCGTGACTGGTGTTGGTTCCTAACTGGCCTGTGGCTTCATACAGCGACAAGTACGACCTCAAGTAATTCTTCTGTTCGCCAAAGTCGGGTTCGAAGGGTCGAGTACACAAAGTTTTGCCATCGCGACTGACTTCGATTTTGGATACTCTGCTGTGCTTAAACTGGAAAGGATTTTCATCGTGGGCTCCGTTGAGGGCTGCATTGTTGACGATACCGATGAATAAACGTTTGGGTAACTGTCCTTGGAACAGATGATCTTCGATCTTAGATCGGAGTCCTGCGGCAATGGTGAAAGTTTTGACTTCCACGCGTCGTATCGGATACTTGGCTGTCGTTCTGCTCAAAGTGTGACTGATATCATTTCCCACTTTAGGTAACACTTCCACACGACGCACGTATAACCTGGCCTCCTGGATAATGGTTTTGTATTCGTTGGCATGAGCCATCAAATGGAAAGCAGCACTACTACGATTCAGTCTCAAGCGGATATCTACTCCGTTCAGCAAATACTTTTCTTGAAACCACATGTCCAAATGTAAACGATCGAACAGTTCTAAACTACGGCCTTGCAGAATTTTCTTTCGACGGTCGTTAAAACCTACATTGTGAGGATCGGCAGGATTGTCACCCTCAGCGGCTACGGGCAAGGCTGTGTCGTTTAACTTATCTGCTGTGTCAGGTTTCCATACCACGCAAGCATCTAGATGAGTGTTTTTGGCTTCTTTTCCGTACGTCAAGAGATTTTCGAGGTACGCTCGGTAAGGGTAAGTATCCATACTACTGCTGATCAGTTTGTTATTCATGTACAAATCCACATCGCTGAACAAGGAATGCATGAAATTGTTGACAGGAGCAACTCTATCATTGACTCCTGGATTGGTGTTGTCCGTTTTGGTTACTTTCACTTTTAAATACAAGTAACTGTTATTGAGATCGATGTAATCTTCGGGTTGTCCTTTGATTTCAAACTCAATGGGAGCTGAATCCGTCAAAGAGGAGTCGGGATGAAAAATCAACCCATTGGGCTTCTTGCATGGTCATCATCGTGGGTGGCATGGCAAAGAGATCCAGTTCAGACTTGGAACAGGCACAAGATTCTTGGTGCATCATTTTTTTACTTTTAATAATCAAAAATGTCTAAGTCTCGAGCGGTTCTTTTTTTCTTTGTCTTTCTAGCTTTAGAGGTATGGAGACTTTTGAAAGGGTGTCTTCGTCGACGCTTTCTACCTTGTCCTTGCTGTGTCCTCAGGGAAGTAGGAATGTCAGACTCGGTACCGTTCAGGGCATTTATAGGACTTTCTCGTCGACCCAAAATTTCTTTACCCGTTTGAAGCAAGACATTTTTGTCTGCTCTCAAAAAAGCTTCCTTAGGGTTTTGTTTGTCAATGAGAACGTTTTGAAGAAAATCTTTGCCGTGAGTCAATGCGGCATCTTTTAAGGCGTGCAATCCTCGTGTCACCATCGGTTTCAAAACAGGGACCACGGAACGAAAGGCTGATTTAAACATATCTCCTAAACCATGTCCTCGTTGTCGAGTGACTCCTTGGTACACAGGATACATCAGTTTTTCAGTTGTTTGAGAATCGTTTTTGAAAATGGAGTTTCACTGTGACTTTCCCTTTGGTAAATGGAATATTTTGTCCTAGTTCTCCTTTTATAGTAATGTTGACACTGTCGAAATTCGACTTACTGACAGGTAAATAATGAGGATGTACAAATTCACGGTGAACGTGATAGGTATTTCCACCTTCCTCGTCAGCGGCAGTGGTATCCACTTTGAACGGAATGACACGTAGTAACGGTACAGAGGTGTGTCCTACCACGTTGTACTCCACCACATCGGAGTACACAAACATCAAGTTGAGACCTTGGTTCATTTCTACAGGGGATCGAAAATATTTTACGAAATCCGAGTTACTACTTATGCCTGGTATTTCTTTTTTGTTCGGGAGCATCTTGAGGTCTCCACCTAAAATATCAAACAATTCAGGACAAAAGGTAATGGCTATTATTTTCTTCTCTGAAAATTTGATCAAGAGGCGACGTGCCACTTTAATGTACTCAAAGGTAACACTTTCTTTGATTCTTTCCAGGGGTTTACCAAACACAGTATTGAACCTGTTGGCAATCGTAGTCACTAAATGTTGACCACTAAAATAGTAGCCTGCAGGAATGGTAATCACATAAGTGGACAGTTGTTTCGTTAAGGGCTCATTTTATTTCTTGGTGTCCATACCAGGGATGCCTCGTTCGTCTAAGGCTTGTTGCAATTGCTTGTCATACACTTCTACTGTAAAAGTGTTTTGATTTTCGACGATGTTTTTGATTTGTGTCGGGTGAATCATTTCGACTAAAGCTACTTCCCAATGATCATCTTGATCAAAATGCATGGTTTGAGGTAATTTAGACGTGTAACAGCACAACGTGTTGTTAGGAAACACCTCCATGGAACTGTCACTAGGTAACGTTAAGTAAAATTGGTTAATCGTGTTGTTCATATTTCCAATGTTCTTCTGTCCGAGGAGTCACTCGAGGTTAAAGGAGTGTCTAAAAGAGGATTGTAATTGGAAGGGGGACTGTCAGGAGAATGACTAACGTTGGACGCAGGGCTCCCAATAGTGTTACTGTTGTTCCCGTTGTAAGAGTATTTCAGGGAAGGATTGGGAAGAAGATACCCGATACAACTGCTGAGTAAAATGGTCCACAATTGTTTGTCTCCTTGTTGCAAACTCAAATTAGCAATGGCTGCACCGATGACACAATACACTACAAAGATTTGACAGAAAAAGACGATTTGCGTTTTAGGGACACGTTTTCCACACCACACCCACAAAGGTTGCTTTTGTAAATCTTGCAGAGAGGAAGTGGGTGAAGGAGTAGTCACTGTGGTCACTGAAGCTGTATTGAAAGGCATGATGGTCACTTCTTTTTATAGTCGATGACTTGCGCAGCGTTAATCCAAGAATCAAAACTAGGAGGATATCCTTTCCAACGTTCTTTGACTTCTTTGACACGGCGTTTTCCTACTTTACGGGTTCTTCGTTCGAGAATGCTTTCAATGTCGTACACGTCGTCTTCTTTTTTGGTGACACGTTGTAACTCAGGCAAGTAAAATGTTCATTTTAATACTTCTCCGTTCATGTCTTCCAATTTATAGACGGTATGATGACGATCACGCACTCGTTCAGTAACACGAAACAATTCGGTGGTCCAGTTGGGTAAGTAACCTTTGTCAAAAGTGCGTTTGGTTTTGCCCATGCGTACCCAATCTCCCGGGGTTAACACTTCTCTACCTTTCTTGAGGACAGCCATCGTTCGGGACGTACCAAACAAGCGCTCAAAAACAGTCACTTCGTTGTCGGGTGTCACCTCTTGTGGGGCACGTCCAATGCTTCTATGGTAAGATTGATTGTAGGCTTGAACTAAGTGTGGTAAGATGTCGATGTACTTGAGAGTGTGTTGATGCGTAAAATATTTCCACATACGTTCTTTCAAGGTACGTTGAAAACGTTCCACGATACTGGCTTTGGTTTCAGGATTTTCGGTGGTGAAAAAATGAATGTCACGTTTCTTTAATTCTCGTTGGAAAGCTTGGTTCAGAAATTCGGTGCCTTTGTCGGTTTGCCATCGAAGAGGGTGACGACCACTTTGTTTCAACACCAGTTGCAAAGCTCGTACTAACTCTCCGCTCGATTTGGATGTCAATGGTACAACCCAGGCAAATTTAGAAAAGACGTCGATGACACAAAACAAATATTTGTAGCCACGATTGTAAGTGGCTAAATGAGAGACATCGGCTAAATCGGCTTGCCATTGATGATCGATGCCTTCCACTTGAGTGCGACTTCTGTGAAATTTTCGTCGAATGGGTTTGTGTAAAGTGTACGTCGCTTGTTCTTGTAACCATCGTTGTACTGCAGGTAAACGGAGCTTTTTCAGGCGAGGTTTGGCAGCACGATACAATTTCTGAATGCCTCCGTAACCAGCAGGGTGAGATGGATCGTAGTAAATGCTGGCTAAGACCTTCTCCATGATTTAGTTAATAAGGTACCCACTCTTCGGGGATATTGCTTTGGGTGGGACGGAATGGGGGTTTTTTGGAAACGGTTTTACGTGTCCGATGGGCCACAGGAGTTGACGTCGAGGGTATTGGTGGTGGTAGTGGAGGTAATGAGATAGCTTCTTTGGCCTTCTTTTCTTTTTTCACTTCTGCTTTCCTTTCTTTCTTTTTCACTTCTGTCGAAGAAGGAGTGGCCATCATCTATTTAACCCAAGTTTTGAGTTCTTCTCGTGGAGGAGTGGGGGAAGGGGTTAACAAGGAAGCGGCAATCTTACTCGAAATGGGAGTGGTGGTGGTGGGTGATTGAAAGAGATCCTGGGGTTCTTCTTCCTTGGGTAATGGTGGAGTAACGTCTGTTTTAACCACTGCAGAGGGTGAGGGTGACGGGTTATTCATTAGAGCCTTAAAATCGGACAAAGTGGGTTGAGCTGTTTGTTCCACAGCTTTTCGATGAAAGAGCTGCAGTCGTTTCAAGAGTTGACCGTACTTTTGTGATTTTTCGGTTTCGGACAAATCGTGACGATGCATCAAGGATTGCAATTCGTGTTGTAATTGGGACATCTCGTTCAAATCAGGATTGGGTGGTAAATGGGGGGTACGTTGTTCTTGCCAACGATGGTATTCCATCCATCGTTTGTAAGGAACTAAAGTCAGTTTTCGTCCTTCCATAGGCTTCCAAAGGTTATGTCTGAGATTGTGGTGCTCCATAATGCCCTTTTATCTTCTACCCAATGCATGGAAAAGCCCTTGTGACAGTCCTTGACCCATCCCTTGAGGCATCATCCCTTGAGACATCCCTTGTAGCAAACCTGGTATTATACTTGTCAACAAAGGAGCAATAATTGGTAAAAATCCTCCCCGTTGCACCAGCATCTTTTTCTTTTGACGGACGGGTATTTTCTTTTGGACCATTTGACGAAGAACGTGTCGATGTTTGGCTAAGCATTTTTTCTGGTGTGAAGACAAAGGTATCGTGCCTTTCAAAACATTCAAACAACATTCGCACACGTTATCGATGATATCTTTGGAGGCCGTTTTAATGATTTGTTTTCGCATGGGTGGAGAGGCTTTGGACAGGACAGACAACACATCTCCGTGTTTGACTAAACGAGGAGGTAGTCCTTTCCTTTTCTTTCCCTTGGGGAGTGAAGAAGAATGTTTTGTGCGAGGTGACATCTTTGCTTGTTCGTTTCACAATACCACTGGAGTCAATGTCTTGGTACACACTCTCTTTTATTTACTTTTTTGGAAACTAGCGCTTCGTCAAAAAGGTAACAATGTGTTTCCCAAAATTGTCAAAGGATCCTCCTTTTTGGTGACTCTGTTTGTTCTTTAAAGGACGTTGATGTTTGGTTTTAAAGCTTTTGGTGAGATGACGACATTGTCTTTTTCCTGTTCCTTTTTGGGTAGCAGAACGTCAAGGATTGTAATGTGTACGTTTTTGAGGAGACATTCTTGAGTGCAGAAAATATTGATTCCTGTTGTTGTCCTCAAGTCATTTTTATACTGGAATACGACGCCACTGATTATCTTTGCGTCGTATCAACTTCATGGCAGGTAACACACGTCGTGAAGGAGTTCGCAATGGACTCAATCGGGACAGTTCTTGTTTGGACAAATCTAGTAAACTCTTTAACATGCCAGATCTTTCTTGGACTTTGACTTTGGGGGCAGGTACTTTGTGAGCAGCTGCTACTGACGCTAATGTGGACGAGGGTGTCACCGGTGAAGGAGACGTTTTAGGAGACGCAGATTTCCGATGTTTCATCAAATTAGGAAAAACGTGTGTCAAATTGGTTTTGGCTGGCATCACCCGCAACGGAGAAGTGGAAGTCCCTGAGGCTACTGACAACGTAGTCCCTACCAAACGTCCTTGTAGATCTTTTCTAACAGGTTGTGGTTGACGAAGGTAAGGTTGTGTCCTCGCTGAAGTGCCTCTTTTGCGAGGGACTGGTTTTTTCTGTGGACTTTTCTTTTTCTGTGCTTTGGTCTTGCCACCCTTGTTCTTTTTCTTTGGGGTTCCTTTGGCTTTTTTTTTCTTGGGATGAACTTTGGGAGCATTGGGATCCCATTTTAAAAGGGAACGAATGATGACACCTCCTAGAGAACCACTACCTCCAGGTTTCAATATGATTTGCTTTTTGATTTGAGTGTCGATGCGAGGATTGGCTAGTTGTGTCAAGGCTGTTTTGTTTCTGTCAAAAAGCGTTTGGTTTGATGTGGAATGTGAATGATGCCTTGCAGTATTTGACGTGCTGTCACCGTAAACCATCGTAAGACTTCTTTGAGACTGGCATCTAAGACGTGAGCACGTCTTTGTGGATTTTTTTCGCGACTGATGCCGTACAAGGCACGAATCAATTTGATGGGAAGATGAGACTGAAGGGATGTCATGTTGACGATGTATGAGACAAGGTTAAAGTAACCCAAGGTTTTTATAGATTTTTTAGTGCTTCATAGGGTTATGTCGACGACGAGGACGTGTACACAACAGGTCCTCCGTCTTGACACCAGTCGTGAAACAAATCGGTACGAAATCGCAAATAATCAGGGGTAGTGGGTTTTAAATCCACGAATAAATATGCGTGTGGCGTTTGAGTGGCATCTTCGTACGCATGAGTCAGCCAAGGTGTTCCTAACTGTTTGGCTAAGACTTGCACTTGTGATTTATCTCGAGGACTTTTAAACAAGACCACGTAATGAGCATTGAGACTAATGGTACGATGGGCTTTACTTTGTTGAAATAAATTTTGTGTAATGTAAATGACACTGGCATTACGATGATGCCCTTTACGTGTAAACCACAGTTTAATTTCTTCTTCGTCTTCTCCTAACATGTCGTCAAAAATAACCCAATGCGTTTGACTAGGGTCAGACACGATCCCCTCGTCTTCTTTAGGAATGCCTTCCACAAATACAATGGAATCACCTTGACTTTCTTGCAAGAGGCTGTATGACGTTTGCCACTCTTTGTAACACCACACGATACGCTGAGGTGGACGATCGATCAAATGATGTTTATGTTCGATCAAACGTTTGACAAATTCGGTTTTGCCTGAACCGCTTGGTCCAGAAATTAACATGTTAAAAGGATGACGAAGATACAAGGCTTCCCAACTAGCATGATCTAAGTGTTCGTCAATGACTTTGAATGTGGAGGAGGAAGGAGTAGTAGAAATAGTAGAGTGAGCCATTGTCGTGTAGGGTATGACAGTATTGACACAAAAACAGACAAGACAAGAGGTTTTTATACTTTTTTTCAAGACACGTTTATTTCAATGCAACACGAAAGACAAATATACATAAAAGCCAAATGGATAAATACAGGGATAAAATACACATGGAAACGATCAAAGTGGTATATAAACAAGTCTCTGTACAACATGATTTGGGTAATGAACGTCTCCTAGAGGTAGTGCGTAATGTTCTTATAGTCTCCTCTACATGAGGTATAGTCACATAAGTGTCTTCGCGAAAGGGTCTTTGTGGGGGAATATCCATGACAGTTCTGTCTTGAACAGAGGGATTGTCCTGGGTGACAGATTCTTTCTCTTCTTCTTCTGGTACTGTCACTAACACAGGTTTAAAAGTGACTTTTTTCACTCGACGATGAATTTTAGGAACACAACGTTTGGGCATAATGGGATGTTTCGTTTGTCCACGCCTCAAAATCCCAACTTTTCCAGTGACGTACATCTGTCCAATGAGGGTGTAAATCACAAGCTACACACACATCTTCGTACACTGCTTCCGTACGTAAAAGTTGCCGAATCTTTTTTTCCTGTAGAGGTCGAGACGTATCCAGATGAAACCGCAAGGCTTTGAACAGAATGAGCCTCTCGTGGACATTTAAAGGAGTCACCATACTCTCTTTTTTTTGGTAGGTAGTGTTCGTAAAGTGTCCACAAGGAATCGACAGGTAAACGAAATCCCAGAAAGCAAGTCACTAAAACACACACTACACGTCGACCCCAATTCATAGGGCACAGTTCTTGCAATAAGTGTTCGTAATCTTTCACTGTGTGAATCTTCTCATTGATATCCTTCCATGGAATCTGTTGGATCACTAGTGATAAAGGTTGTGGCATGGTCGTTCTCTTTTATACTTCTTTAGGTCGAAAACCATCAGTCTATATTTTGCACAGAATCAAATCTCCTCCAAAAGCGAAAGTGATTAATATAACCTGTAATTTCGTCCCACTGCCATTGAGGGTAACGATTAAGAAGGATCAAAGTATTTTCAGATGTAAACGTACTAAATTGAAAACAGAGCAAAAAAACACCCTTGATCCAGAGAAATCTAACATTTTGGTTAATTTTTGTCACTTTCCTCTTGTGAATTTCACGACACAAAAGTTCTACAGTCACTCCTTGAGATTTTTCTTTCGCAAGGCTTTGCCAAACGTCCTTGTAGATCTTCTCTTGCAATTCTTGTGGTAATCCTTGAATATTATGTTTTATATTATATACTGCTCTTGGTTTGTTCAACGCCATGAAGTAGTAGTGTCACTTCCAATTCCTTGGTCCTACTAAAGGTAGGTATTGACAATTCGGAGACCATCGAGCATGTTCCAGGTAAGCGGTATCTTTATGTTCCCACTCGTAAATGGACACACCACAACTGAAGCACTTGACTTTATCCCCTACGCCCGAGTAGAAAAATCCAGCTCTGGCTAATTCTTCAGGAGCTGGTCCAGGCAAATATTTTGGCCATTTATCTTTGAAGGTTTGGAGTCGACTTTTAAAGTGACAGTATTCAGGCAAGCGCACAGGGAACGAATATTCAACTCTCCTCACTTCAGTTTGATGTAGGTACGGTGAAATTCCTAGGAGTCCACGATAACGTGTGGCATCGCTTTCGCATCCCTCAGGTTTGACACGCACAGCATCACTTTCCACGGTAGATATAGGGGTAATAGTCATAGCAACGTTCCCACGATATCCTGCTGAATCGCTAAGGCCACAGCATCTGGCATCACTACAATCGCAAGGTTTATAATCGCTCCACTCTGTAACGCAATTACAGTGCAAACCGCAAGGACACTTACAGTTTCCTTCCGGACAACGACCGTTACAATGCATAGGTCTTATCCATTCAGTACTTTTCACACTTGAGGAAGGTACATTTGTTTTACAACCCTCAAATTTGAATGATGTCTGTTTAAATGGATTCATCTTTGTTTCGCTTGGTCAATGTAGTGACAAATGAACTATGGGTCTTAGACAATAGTCCTTTTTATATGCTGCCCAATTTCGATGTGACCGTACGGTAGAGTGAAGTGATTGGGAAGTCGTACTCTTTTTTGGTACACGATTTGATAGACTTTTTCCAAAGGTCGACTAACGATTTGGTGTGTGGGTAAACGAGTAATCTTGTGTGGTTCGTGGGTAGTCACTTTAAACGTTTCATCCTGTCCCAACTGTAAGGCTTCTTGAAGTACGTCAAAGTTCACCACTCGACTGGTGCGATAATTGAGAGTCAATCCTTTCACTTTACATTCGGTGTGCATTTCTCCTTGAGCGTCTCGGTATTCGTAGCCGTAATTTTTAGGACCGCCACTTGCAAAACATAGAATCTTGTCGTCGGGATGTTCATCGGTCCAGGCTCCTAATCGGTCTCCTTCGATGACAGGGTTGCACTGGTTCGGCCGATGAATGTAGATGCAACTGTCTGTGTCAAAATACAACACACGATCTCCTAACAGTTCTAACACTTCGTACAATTTTAAGCGAGCGTGGGCTGTCACGTAAGCCGCAATGATGACATTTCCAAATTTGTCGGCTTCTATAAAGTCTAGTTCTTCTTCGTAATTAACTAAGATCAAGTCCTCACGAATGACGTCCACGTGTTTGATAACTTTGGTTTTGTCGTGAATCATCTGGAAGTAGCGAGAAGGTTCAGAAAAATACTCCGTCTTGGGTAAAGACGGTCCTTGTGCCATTTTACCCCACAAACAATTGAGCATCACTTTGGCAAACGATCGACTTCCTTCGTTTTTCTCGATGTGGTCTAAAGTGATGCCTTCCTGCTCCCTATATTTTTCTTTGAATATCTTTTGGTCTTCGGGTCTGTGACACCAGGAAGGATAGCCACTAGCTTCTTGTTTAAGTTTTAAAAAGGCATCCACGTAGTCTGCAAAAAAACCTTTCTGTGTCTCGTCGCCCTTGCGGTATTGTTGTGACTTGGGAAAGTGGTAAATTTCGTACACTTCTAACAGTTGGTATCCCAAGTCCAGAGCTTTAAACAATTCCACGCTCACCCACGTTCCTGTCAAGGCACGTTCTTCCTGACTGTGCTGACAAGGTTGGTCTTGGTTGCACGTTTCGGCACAAGTGCGACACAAAGGAAACATTAGTTTTCCTTGGCAATGGTAAGGTAAAACGGGATGGTACAAGTCTGTGGGAGGTAAGACTTTGCACTTGATTAATCCTTCGTACTGACGAATGTGGTCCAGGTCAATGTGTTCTGTCATCAATTGTGGATGCCCTACGGGAAAGTGACAATATTTGCACACGTAAGGATACAGCGAACACACGTCCAAGTATTTGATTTCTTCTCCCTTCTCCTCGTCCGCTTGGTACAGCAAACAGGTAGCATTCGTTCGTCCTCCGTACAAACTATCCCGAGGGTTCAAGGGGTCCACCAGCTTGTAACTTTCTACGATGTGTTTAAACTCGGGATCGGTTTTCAAACGCTGATCGTACTCGTGTTCCCACATTTCCACTACCTGGTATCCTTGCTGTTCTAACTTCAAACGTCGCTGACACGTGAACTGGTACAAGTCTTCCATAGTCCTTTGTAAAAACTGATTTTTGGTGTTACGCTGAGGGAAGCATAGGGGGCATCCGTGAAATAAGCATCCGTTAAACTCGTACACGATCTGAGGGTTTTCTAAGTCCCATCCATCCACCGAATACGTTCCGATGGTCTTTTCGCCTCCTCCGTTGCGAGAGTGTTGGATCCATTTGTCTTCCTTGTCGCACAAATAATGGAGCCAGCGTAAGGCTTTGACCGAGTACTGACGTTTGACAAAATTTGTCGTTTGAGGACTGATGACTGCTAGAGTATTTTCGGGCATAAAGCGTTTTCGGTACACTAAAGAACACGCTTTGGCAATGGTACAAGCTTCTTTCAAAGGATCGATCCCTCCGTATTCCATGAACAATTCTCGAAATTTTCCACAGCAGCGTCGTAAAATGTCAACTTCAGATCGACAGTACTTTAACATTTCTTCTTGAAAGTCAAAGGGGTCCGAGGCGTGAGTCTGGTACCAAGCATGGAAAGCTTCTCGTTGTTCGGTGCGCATGTTATCGGGGTCGTAGTCGTCAACCTCAGGCAAATGGGGTAGAACGGTATGTTGATTGGCTTCGGTATTGAAAAAGTGTGGAAAATAACCTTTAGCCATTTCTGTCATACCAAACGTTTAAAGCATGCGACTCAAAGGCATGGCCAAGTAACTCATCGAATCTTTAAACTGTACTTGGCCTACTTGCATAGAAATGATTTTGGCTCCGTTCAAAGTCACTTGAGGTTGTTCGGTACTTTGTTCCGAATAGTATCTGAGCAGAAATTGCCCATCGTATCCCGAGAAATTGTGAGCCATGACCGTGGCATGGCAATGACAATCGCCGTAACGTTCGATGTCTTCTGGACTCCACGTTTCGTCGATAGGGTTTAGAATCCATCGGGCAAAATTGGCTAGCGTGTTTGACCCTCGAAAGATTTTTTCACGTCCTCCAGGAATTTTGCTACAGTGAGGGCAATAACTAAAGATAGGTTCTTGGATGCACTGTTCGCACGCACGGTGAGCCACGCAGAAATTAGGAATGTGAATACCGGTCTCTTGCATGCATTCGAAATCAAAAAAGATAAAATTTCCTTTCTTCTGGGTATCTTCTGGTCGGAGTTGATATTTTTGAATGAAGCATTCGTGCTCCAAATCCACGATTTGGTGACAAATGTGACATCGTTTCTTCCCTCGACAAACGTGAAACTTGACACTATTGGTACGTATGACTTGTCCACAAGTAGGACACAATCTCAGGAGTTGACAAGTATTTTTCTGCTGTGAACCTTGCATCTTCAAATGTTGTTGGTAACAGGTAGAACTGACAAAAGTGCGCTGACAAGCAGGGCAATGCACTCTTTTTTGTCCTTTGTCCAGACAAGGTTGAGAGGCCAAACATCCCTCACATTTCGATCCACAATGTTTGTGTTGTTCTCGATTGTTATAACCATAATCACATTTTTCACAGTAGTAACCGTATCTCAGGAATCCAGTGATACTGGTAATGGTATCAAAATGACCATCGTGATGATAGACGTGAATGTATTTTCCGTCTTTGAAATCGTGACCTCGAAACAAAAGAGGTCCACGCACTTCTTGAGGGTGTATTTTCAAAGTGTAATGTGGAGCCAAGACGTCTTGCAACTTTTGCATTTCTGGAATGCCGCAAGGAGTGTCTTTGGATATCCCCGCTTGCTGTAACAGGAGTTCTGCTTCACTTCTTTGTTTGGCTCGGTCCGATTGTTGAATAGTTTTCCAGACTCTTTTCCATTCTGCCGTGTCGTTCTTGTTGGCATACGTTCGTCCCACGACGACAGCACGGGATAAACACATTTGGTCTTGAGGATTGTTAATTCGGACGAGACTTAGTTTGGTGTTGCGAACGTCGTCGACCAATAATACTTTTTTGCGTCCTGTCCCCTGGGGAAGAGACACGTGGGTCATGAACAGTGTGGCTTTTCCATCGGTGATGTGAAACTTGTCATTGGATTGTTGCACATGTTGAATTTTGTCAATGACTTTGGAAGGGGTTAATTGTGATGGGCTAGTAAACTCGATCCAAACGGGAGACTTTAAATTATCGTGATGAATAGAAAGTCTCAAGCGATCGTCTTCTTTGGCTTGACATTGCTGTTTCAATGCAGTTAATACAGAATCCCACACCTCGGTAATGAACCCTTCTGTATTCTCCAAAGGTACATTGGACTTGAAATCTTTAAACTTTACGGCATACGTGTAAGCCGATGTTCTAAATTTTCGAGAGGAACGCTTTTCCGTCTCTCGAATGTGATAGTAATTTTCAGGGTTTACTAAGGGTGCTGCACTTTGTTTGGACGTCGATTGTCTGGGTGTAGATTCGGGCTCACTCATGTCATCTTTAAAATCACTGGCATGAATTTGAGCCAAGACTTCAGCTACTGTGCTAGGCGATACATTACGTTTCTGTCTCTTACTGTTTTCTCCTTTCTCGACAACATGATGTGGTCTTTTCATCTTGTCTGCAAAAAGTCAAATGACTACCTTTTAAAGACCATAACCCCTATATATTCATGTCATATCGGTGCATATATAAAGGGCTAGTGTCTAACCTTTCAGTATTCATTTCACTCTCACATTGACCAGAACGATGGAAGAACCTACACAAGTGGAACTTCTCATCAGAGGTTTACGTGCAGTCATACGAAAGTATTCTTCAGACCAGCCGACGGACTACTCTTCCTCCTATCGAGATAAAAGTCAAGATACTTGCTATATCTGTAAGAAGAAAGGGCACTGGGCTACAGAATGTTCAGATCGTGACAAAAACAGAAAAGAGTACAATAGAGACAAAAGTCAAGATACCTGTTATTATTTTAAAGAGAAAGGACATTGGTCTCCAAACTGCCCTAAGAAACAACAGGAGCAGGAGGAGGGGGAGGAAGAGGTACCCTCCCCCAAGGAAAAACCCCGACACGTTCACAAAGACAACAAAAGAAGAAGAAATGAAAGTGAAGAAGAAGAAGAAGAAGAAAAAGCTGTGACAGTAAAGAAAATGAAAAAATAGAAAGAGTGAAACAGAAGAAAACCTATGAACTTTTTTAAAAATGGTATTGTGTTATGTTATGTTGTGATATTGAATTGTAACGTTTATACTAGAATAAACCTGAGAGAAAAAAAGTAAGTGTCTCTTGGTTTTGATTTGATCGAATAAGAACCTACACTCACACATTCATTCACTCACACGTACATCATGGGTTTTTTAAAAAAAATAATAAAAAAGGACTTTTGAGTTTTCATTGAATTAGGCAATTGAAATAGTATTTCTTTTCGAAATAATTGGAGTGGTCCTGAAAAGGACCGTTGGTGTTTTGTGTGTTTAAAACAAAACAAACTCAGAAACGGGACGAAATCCTCTTGAGATGACTTAAGCCTTTGCCACGGCCAAGGCCTACTTCGGGACTGGTGGTTTCTGTCAATGATTTGGTAGAAATCACTAACGGTGGTATGGCAGACGTAGTCACAGAGAGATCAGGTTGTTTCGCTCGAGAAGGCCTTTTTCTCTTCGGTCGTGATAAAGAAGTCTGATATATTTGTTTCAGACTCCTTAACTCTGCTAAAATATCTAAAAGTACCGTCGTGACCGTTTGATTTTCACTATTTTCTTTCTGTCCTTGGTCTTCTTTCTTCTCGGTTACTGCTACTGTTTCTTCCTGGTGTTTCCTTCTTGCTTCTTCTTCCTGCTGTTGTATAAGAAAAGCTTGTTCTTCTACTTTCTGTTGTTGTAAAAATCGCTCCAATGCTTCTTTTTGCCTTTGTTTAAAATCATCGACGTGTACATAAGAAGATGCAGAAGACAACGAAGGTTCCGGAATAAACTCTTGCGATGTTAAAAAATCCACAATATCCCAGTTAAAATCCACTTCTTGTTGATGTAGATTTGTTATGACTTTAGTAGTCACTGTTGGTCCATGACTTGCTGTCTCTACTCCTGACTCACTCCAATTCATCGTCTTCTTACTGTCCGCCATTATTGACAACTCTCTCGAATCGATTGACTGCGCACAGGCGCTAGTGCCTCTATATAGAAAAGGTGACGTCACAGACTGCTCTCTTCCGATTGGATGGCTGTGACTGACTTTTGTAACGCGCGCTTGGATTGGTCGACACACTCAATCCGTTTCGATCCGTTCTTCCCCTATAAATAACCGCAGTACACGGCATTCGCTTCACCTGTTCTCATCACAAGATGTGGACTAACGTTGAATCGTCAACCCTTGTGTCTAGTATGCTGTTTAGGACTGACATACCCATGTATGTCAGATCAGCGTGGAGTGTGATTCATATGACGGAGACATCGTTTTGGAAGAGAAGGGTCTACGTAGAAAGACAAAGTTGCTTGAAGAGAGTTCTCTTCTATGGACCCCTAGTAAGGAGAAGTTTAAGGAAAAGAAAAAGATCTGTGAGATGCCCTCTATGTTAACAAGACAACGTTAACATTACACATAACGGTCCTTTTCAGGGCCACTCCTATACCTCGAAAAGATATTAGCTTTCATTGCCGCCATTTTTACCAATCCTATTTCCCATGTTCCATTCCCCTTGACGCTAGATAGTCCCACCATGTTCAGTTCCTCTTGACGCTAGATAGTCCCAAATAGTTCCCATGTTAAAATTCCCCTTGACGCTAGATAGTCCCACCATGTTAAATTCCCCTTGACGCTAGATAGTCCCCACCATGTTAAATTCCCCTTGACGCTAGAGTGTCCCAAGCTGTTTTACATAGGCTTTTCCCATTGACGCTCAAGTATCCCCATTAACTACTTACATTGTTGGTTCTGTCATGAGGGATTTTTGTTTTTTCAATGACTGTTATCATCCTCGAAAAATCATTTTTGATGGCTTCGATGAAGATTTTCGTCTCATCGATGGATTTTTTAATATCAGGGAGTTTTAGTTCAATTTTATCGAATGTAGTTCCAATAAATTTATCAATGATATTTCTACGAAATGAGGTAAACTGTTTTATGTGTTCTTCGGTTTTAGATTGAAGTACTGCTAGTTCCAATGCAGAATCGTTGAGAGTTTTCAATCTATCTGTAATCGTCGAAATAAGTACACCCGGTTTGAGTTTACCCTGATCCGAAAATAACGCGATAGTATCCTCGATTGCGTTTCGTTGTCGTGTTAAAATATCATTCAACGACACATCACTAGTTTTCAATTTACCCAGACGATCTTGAAATACAACTATTTCGTTCGGGTCAACACTTGTTAAATTTAACGTCTCAGCGATTTCATCTTTAATTTTTTTTTCTATATCACCGGTTGCAGTGTCATCGGGTTTAGGTTTCAGAGGTCTTCCCCAAATATCAATCATATTATTGTAAAACTCTCTCTCTAAAATCTTTGTTGACGACTTCGTTGAAAAATCTTCGATTTTCGCCAGCGATTACTAGTGTATTCATTTACGACAATATGAGGTGGTTTTCCGCTTGGGTTACTCAAGGAGTTAGAAATAGCGTTAAGGACATTTAATACTTCGCTGCCACATATTGGTGGGTCATTCATTTGTTGTGTTGGTAGCGTAGAATACCAAGTCTTCATTGGAAGGGTTTTTATATAACGCATAAACTCTTTTGGCGGGGCTAATCCATATGAATCAAAATAGACAATCCCACGTGGATCAATAGCGTATGCAACCCAGTGAGTACCAGGTCCGGTGCTGTTATCGAGATTAATAATACCTGTTTCAGTTTTGTTTGGTTGATGTGGTAATTGATCCTTCATAAAAACACCTCTGAATTTTTAATCGCTAGTTTTTTAGCAGCATCCATTAAATCAAAATTGGACATTGGAACCATCCAAGATTCCTCAATTAATAAACCGGTCCTAGTCTCAGGCCTGATCCGTGAACGGATCTCCCGCTGTACCATCAATACGGGGTTCCTGGTAGTCTTAGACCCTTTCCGCTGTACCACGAATACGGGGTTCCTGGTAGTCTTAGACCCTTTCCCTTTTTTTATATCCTTGTCCAGTTGCCTTTTTTAGTGCCATTCCTGCTGCAGTACCAACGGCTCCTAACGCCGCTGCTTTAGCCACCGCTGGGGCTGCTGCTGCAATCAATGCTGGTACTGCAGCTAACAATGGAAATATACCGCCTGTTTTAATCATATTTTTGATAGCAGCCGCAGAAAGAGTAATCTGAACCCCTTTTTTTGCTACAAGTGCATCATTGAAATGTTTTATTTGACGAGTTGTCAGCGATAATTTTTTTGCACCACCAGTCATTTGACTCGGTTTCAACGTGATTGTGGTTCCGCATTTCTTAGCCGATTCTGATTGCAATTTTTTGATTTGACCAGGAGTTAACGCAACACTAATAACACTATATGACATTATACATAATAGATTGATTCTAAATCGTTTACAATTTCAATGAAAAATCGAGAAAATCAATCAAAGATTTTCTACTGGGGCATCTACTACTCTCATTCTTCCTCCAACACCTTTGAGTAGCATTGATTTATCGCTGAGAATGACAGCAACCGCTCTATAATTAGCGATAGCACCACGAGTCACATTAGCTCTAAAGTGTATATCAACGACAGACTGTCTTGTTAAATCGAGATGTTCCAGCGAAAAGTAATAGATCGGATACAGATTCTTAAAGTCGTATTGTGATATTTGTAGACCAGTATCAACATTTTGATCGCGTGCCATAAACGACAACAATCTATGATACACGCGAGCAATATGATTTTCTGTGTAATTAAGTTGTACATCTTCAGATGGTTCCTGCTGACCGTTTATTCTAAGTGAGACGTCTTTAACACCTAATGGATCAAATATCATATGGCTGGAGAATTGATTGCGAACTCGTGCGTCATCCTGTAACGCTACAAATATATGACGTGGCGCAGAAACACCTTGTTTTGATGCTAGATTCCACGTAAATAACCCGTTCAGATTTGATTGTTTAACATCTGTAATCACGGTTAACCAACTTAGTAATGATTTTCCTCCTTGATCCATAAATGATAGTAATCGTCCTTCTGCGGTGATTGCTGGAGTCAACATTGGCATCCACAATGATATTTTTGTTAATTTGACTTTACCGGCATCAGCATTGGGATTTGCATTGTCTGCTGGAATCCTCCAAATTGCGTCATTATCATCCCCCTTTCGTACAAGCGCTACTGTATGATTCGCCCCGTAGATAACTTTTCGGACGTTTCTACAGAATCCAAATATGTGATGCAGTGGAATCGCACATGAAAATGATTTACGCGCTCCTTGCAACATTGACATACGTGTTGCAGCTCCTAGATTGAAGTTAGGATCGTTGTTTATAATCATATCTTCGGCATCAATATTAGCAGTGCCAGCATTATTCTTTGGTCGTCTTACAACAAATTGATTTCCTCCAGCGGTATTCTTACCATCCTTTGCAAACATCATAGAAGGTCCCGCCGATCTTGTATAATCATCAGAATATCTCGCTAACCCGATTATTGTTGTAGCCACATCAACATCGCAATCTATCGACTCGATTTCTTTTCCATCGATGAGATATCTTGCACTCTCAAATAACGCCATAACACCATTATTGACAAAACCGACTTGAGTACCAGCTGGATACGGTGCTGGTACAGCAGGAGTATCAGCAGCTGTTACAAGTTCACCTTCTACTTCGATAAACGCTTCAGCAGGTAGAAAATACTTGCTGGTATCATGGACTTGAAGTTCAATTCGCGATCGACTATTTGAGTCTATTGCATGATAGGCGTAATATTGATAATCGCGTACAGAATCATCCTTGCCAACTGGGGCGTCTATATCAAACGCTGGATCAGATGACTTTTTGAACATTTTATTCTATTTATCAGAGTCTAAATCGTGAAATCGTAAACGAGTTTCATCGACGTAGTTTTTTAAAACCACTCCCTGCTATCATATTTGCAATATTGCTTTGGTCGGGAGTTATCAATGATGGCAAAGCCATCGACGCTAGTTTTTCGTCTACCGCGGAAATGCCTGCACGGGTTAGTAAAATTATAAATAACGCAGTAGACGAAAAACTAGCGTCGATGGCTTTGCCATCATTGATAACTCCCGACCAAAGCAATATTGCAAATATGATAGCAGGGAGTGGTTTTAAAAAACTACGTCGATGAAAATCGTTTACGATTTCACGATTTAGACTCTGATAAATAGAATAAAATGTTCAAAAAGTCATCTGATCCAGCGTTTGATATAGACGCCCCAGTTGGCAAGGATGATTCTGTACGCGATTATCAATATTACGCCTATCATGCAATAGACTCAAATAGTCGATCGCGAATTGAACTTCAAGTCCATGATACCAGCAAGTATTTTCTACCTGCTGAAGCGTTTATCGAAGTAGAAGGTGAACTTGTAACAGCTGCTGATACTCCTGCTGTACCAGCACCGTATCCAGCTGGTACTCAAGTCGGTTTTGTCAATAATGGTATTATGGCGTTATTTGAGAGTGCAAGATATCTCATCGATGGAAAAGAAATCGAGTCGATAGATCGCGATGTTGGTGTGGCTACAACAATAATCGGGTTAGCGAGATATTCTGATGATTATACAAGATCGGCGGGACCTTCTATGATGTTTGCAAAGGATGGTAAGAATACCGCTGGAGGAAATCAATTTGTTGTAAGACGACCAAAGAATAATGCTGGCACTGCTAATATTGATGCCGAAGATATGATTATAAACAACGATCCTAACTTCAATCTAGGAGCTGCAACACGTATGTCAATGAATCAAGGAGCGCGTAAATCATTTTCATGTGCGATTCCACTGCATCACATATTTGGATTCTGTAGAAACGTCCGAAAAGTTATCTACGGGGCGAAGCATACAGTAGCGCTTGTACGAAAGGGGGATGATAATGACGCAATTTGGAGGATTCCAGCAGACAATGCAAATCCCAATGCTGATGCCGGTAAAGTCAAATTAACAAAAATATCATTGTGGATGCCAATGTTGACTCCAGCAATCACCGCAGAAGGACGATTACTATCATTTATGGATCAAGGAGGAAAATCATTACTAAGCTGGTTAACCGTGAGTACAGATGTTAAACAATCAAATCTGAACGGGTTATTCACGTGGAATCTAGCATCAAAACAAGGTGTTTCTGCGCCACGTCATATATTTGTAGTGTTACAGGATGACGCACGAGTTGGTAATCAACTCTCCAGCCATATGATATTTGATCCATTAGGTGTTAAAGACGTCTCACTTAGAATAAACGGTCAGCAGGAACCATCTGAAGATGTACAACTTAATTACACAGAAAATCATATTGCTCGCGTGTATCATAGATTGTTGTCGTTTATGGCACGCGATCAAAATGTTGATACTGGTCTACAAATATCACAATACGACTTTAAGAATCTGTATCCGATCTATTACTTTTCGCTGGAACATCTCGATTTAACAAGACAGTCTGTCGTTGATATACACTTTAGAGCTAATGTGACTCGTGGTGCTATCGCTAATTATAGAGCGGTTGCTGTCATTCTCAGCGATAAATCAATGCTACTCGAAGGTGTTGGAGGAAGAATGAGAGTGGTAGATGCCCCAGTAGAAAATCTTTGATTGATTTTCTCGATTTTTCATTGAAATTGTAAACGATTTAGAATCAATCTATTATGTATAATGTCATATAGTGTTATTAGTGTAGCGTTAACTCCTGGTCAAATCAAAAAATTGCAATCAGAATCGGCTAAAAAATGCGGAACCACAATCACGTTGAAACCGAGTCAAATGACTGGTGGTGCAAATAAATTATCGCTGACAACTCGTCAAATAAAACGTTTCAATGATGCACTTGTAGCAAAAAAAGGGGTTCAGAGTACTCTTTCTGCGGCTGCTATCAAAAATATGATTAAAACAGGCGGTATATTTCCATTGTTAGCTGCTATACCAGCATTGATTGCAGCAGCAGCCCCAGCGGTGGCTAAAGCAGCGGCGTTAGGAGCCGTTGGTACTGCAGCAGGAATGGCACTAAAAAAGGCAACTGGACAAGGATATAAAAAAAAGGGAAAGGGTCTAAGACTACCAGGAACCCCGTATTCGTGGTACAGCGGAAAGGGTCTAAGACTACCAGGAACCCCGTATTGATGGTACAGCGGGAGATCCGTTCACGGATCAGGCCTGAGACTAGGACCGGTTTATTAATTGAGGAATCTTGGATGGTTCCAATGTCCAATTTTGATTTAATGGATGCTGCTAAAAAACTAGCGATTAAAAATTTCAGAGGTGTTTTTATGAAGGATCAATTACCACATCAACCAAACAAAACTGAAACAGGTATTATTAATCTCGATAACAGCACCGGACCTGGTACTCACTGGGTTGCATACGCTATTGATCCACGTGGGATTGTCTATTTTGATTCATATGGATTAGCCCCGCCAAAAGAGTTTATGCGTTATATAAAAACCCTTCCAATGAAGACTTGGTATTCTACGCTACCAACACAACAAATGAATGACCCACCAATATGTGGCAGCGAAGTATTAAATGTCCTTAACGCTATTTCTAACTCCTTGAGTAACCCAAGCGGAAAACCACCTCATATTGTCGTAAATGAATACACTAGTAATCGCTGGCGAAAATCGAAGATTTTTCAACGAAGTCGTCAACAAAGATTTTAGAGAGAGAGAGTTTTACAATAATATGATTGATATTTGGGGAAGACCTCTGAAACCTAAACCCGATGACACTGCAACCGGTGATATAGAAAAAAAAAATTAAAGATGAAATCGCTGAGACGTTAAATTTAACAAGTGTTGACCCGAACGAAATAGTTGTATTTCAAGATCGTCAGGGTAAATTGAAAACTAGTGATGTGTCGTTGAATGATATTTTAACACGACAACGAAACGCAATCGAGGATACTATCGCGTTATTTTCGGATCAGGGTAAACTCAAACCGGGTGTACTTATTTCGACGATTACAGATAGATTGAAAACTCTCAACGATTCTGCATTGGAACTAGCAGTACTTCAATCTAAAACCGAAGAACACATAAAACAGTTTACCTCATTTCGAAGAAATATCATTGATAAATTTATTGGAACTACATTCGATAAAATTGAACTAAAACTCCCTGATATTAAAAAATCCATCGATGAGACGAAAATCTTCATCGAAGCCATCAAAAATGATTTTTCGAGGATGATAACAGTCATTGAAAAAACAAAAATCCCTCATGACAGAACCAACAATGTAGTATACACAATCCAACACGGATCATTTGAGTGGACACCTACAAACAACAAATTAGATATCACTGCAACCGTTAAGGGTATTTATCGATTAACAATAGTGAGAACGACTCAATTTAATATTTCATCGTCGAGTTCATCCGGGGTCAATAATACGATTTCAACGATCATCGACAAGAATACAACTGAACAGTTCACGTTAATAGCTACTGATAAAAATTTGGTTAGGGTTTCAACAACATGGTATGTGGAATTCGTAGCAGATTTAAGTAAATAACTAAATTGAAAAGAAAATCCTTCGGATTTCACAATTGAAAACGCTAGCGTTTTTAAAATAAAAATGATTTCATCAACGCAATGTCGCTATGATCAGGTCAGAGAATATCAGACTAGACTCAAAACCCTCGCCGAGGAGTATCAAATAAAAATAAAAAAATACCGACGAAGAATCACCGCAATCGATATTACTATGTACTCGGTGTCAAGCGTTCTCGCTGGCGCCGGAATAATACTTGCATCGGTTACAATGATTGCCCCGGTCGTAGTTCCAATTTGCATTTCTGCGGTGGCTACAATCGCGGGTATATCAACCGGGATAACAAAAAGGATATCATCATGCAGCCAACGCAAACTGCAGGATTACTTAATTCAATTTCATATTGCATCAACCGCGTACTCGCAATTATCATTGATGATATCATCGTCACTCGATAATACGATTATATCAGATAGTGAATTCTCAGCGATGGTCAGTATTTTTGATTCCACGATATCGAAATTAGAGCGACAACATGAATATAATAACAATGACAACACCGATGGAATTGGAAAACACGAACCCGAAAACCAAAATGATCTCAATAACATCAACCGTACCAGATTGTGAGTTCTCAGTGATGGTCAGTATTTATGATTCCGCGGTGTCAAAATTAGAGCGACAACAACAGTATAGCAACGATGACAACACCGATGGAATTACTTCAACGAATAGTGGAGAACACGAACCCAGTACAAACAAGTATGATATCAATAACATCAACGAAACCCGAGTTTAGTGTGAATTTCCCTAGCCCAGTTCCCGTGAAGGAGATAGCGCTAGCAAAACTGCGAGTGTATCACAGTTGGCCTAATATCAGATCAAAATCATTTGGTGGTCAACAACCGAATAATTCAATGGTGTTCGCGAATAAGAATAAAGAAGACGGGACTCCAGACTGGAACGTCGTTTCAATACCAACAGGGTCATATCAAATTGAACAAATCAATGCTGAATTGCAACGTAGAATAAAATCGATTACTGGAAAAGAGTCAAAAATAGCTATAACGGTTCATGAGCCAACACTATCATCTGACATTGAAATAAGCACAGAAGGATATGTCGTAGATATATATCAGAGTTCTATTAGAACCATACTAGGATGGCCTGAATTACCACCCGGGGGAAAAACCGTTGGAATACCCGAACCACAAAAAACTGATTATATCACCGACAGGATAAAACCTGATAATCCAATAAAGAGTTATGAAGAGTATAGTATAGCTATAGATTTTTTTGGGTTAGGATACGAACATAGGGCGGAGGGTGGACCACTGCAGGGACATTATTTTGTTGACGAACCTAAAATCGTTAAAAATTTCAAAGCAATGAATAATGATTTTTCACTGTTGTTAATATCTCTTAAATCCGGCTCTCTCACCCGAGATGAATTTATCAGTGTTGTAGAAACATGTAACAAAATCATCGACGATATGGAAAAATTTAATTTACGAATTATTCAAGAGGTATTAGATGACGATAATCCCACATCGAGAACAACATTTGCAATAGACTATAAAATCCCCGTCAAAGATATTCCGACATTCAAACTACCAGGATATAATGTACCGGAACTAAAAAAACTTCTCAGTGACACCATCGATGTTGGTTTTAAAATAATTCATGATGCATGGAAAAAAACAGCATCACAGGAAATAAAAATCCTCAAACATAATAATGACCCAGACGGTGGCGGCAGACATATCGCTCCGTTCAACGTGAATATATCCTCAGTGATTGCGCTCAATTTAGTATGCGATGTTATTGAAGGAAGCTATCAAATTAATCTCGAACGATCAAATCAAGCTCAGCAAGGATATATTCTATACTCATTTGCACCAATAACCCCTCCAGGATTTTTAATAATTGAGTCTCCGGTTAATCCTGTCTTTATGCGGTGTCATAATGATTCGCTAACCAGAATTAATTTCAAACTCACTGACCAGTCCAATAATCTGATTGATCTACAAGAGGAGGTGTTAGCGATTAGTCTATTTGTAAAGTCCTAAAAGAATTTTCATCGTAAAAAAATTATTAACTCAGAACTGAAAGTTCAGCAGCAGAGAGGGTGAATGACAACAAGTTGCGACCTAAATTAATTAAAAAATCGTAAAAGTCTCCGTTTTCATTTTTTTAGTTAAAATGAGATTTCGTAGGGAAGGCTCGTTAAAATTTCAATCAATTTTTTGTCTAAAAACGTATTTTTTTTGGTTAAAATGAGATCGTAGGAAGGCTCGTTTTAAGATTTCAATCAAAATTTTGTCTCAAAACGTTGTAGGGTTCACCCTCTCTGCTGCTTATATAGATAGATAGATAGATATATACAAGTTTAATCATGCAAATGAAGCTGAAAATGTTTCACAATATTCTGTTCAAAAGGCTAGTAAATATTAGCTTTAGTTTCAGAGTGCTTACTGTACAAACCATCCCGGCGTAACTGAATGACCATCCCACCCCTGCAAAAAATCCTGCCCCCCCCCCCCCCCCCCATTGCAAAAAAATCCTTCGGCCGCCTATGGTAGTAATGAAATTATAGATATATTTGTCTTCTTTATTTGAAATGGCTATAATGTAATTTTGTTTGTATTTAGCCTGCTGCACTCCATCCAACATGTCAGAAGTACGCAGTTTTCTAGGCATGACAAACGATTTATCCCAAATTGTTGAACAGTCAATGAGCCTATTCGAGCCTTAACCAAACAAAATCAACCATAGTAATGGATTAAAAACACGATAAGGCGTTTGAAAAACTCAAACTGGATTTAACAAATACCGCAATAATAGAGTATTTCGATCCAAATCAATAAACGCAATTAATTGTAGATGCAATTCCTGTTGGTCTAGGTGATTTCTTAACTCAGAATATAAAGGTTATTACGTACGCCAGTAGAGCACTTTCAGATGTGGGAAAGCGGTATTCACGGACGGAACGTGAAGCATAAGGTTGGAGTTCATCTGCACCTGTTTTGGTCATATATTTAAGCTAAGCAGTGACTGCAAGACCCTTGAAATCATTTTCAGCAATCCAAAATCACGACCCTTTACAAGATTTGAGAGATGGCCAGTGTACCAGGCCCCGTGCTCATATGGGTGACGGAGAAGGGTCACGTCCACCCAGAGCAAATAGAGATAACACAACTCAAATATACGATGAACAAAACCGATAGTAACCCTAACCCTGCAAACAACTAATAGTAACAAATAAACACAGAAATAAAAACATAAATCGGCTGGGCAGGGAAACCTCGCACCAACACATTTTCTGGAAAGGGTGTCACCTTAAGGACCAACCCAGCCAATGTTGGGAAGGGACGAAGGGTGTCAGCAAAATATACCATGCCTCCGAAGCAGGCAGCAGAAACTCTAATCTACAACTTCATCTGGGGAGATTAAAAATATACACCAACTCTCCAAGCATACTTTTCCAAAACAAGGGACAGAAGGGGGATTAAACACCCCTGACCTCAGGGCAAGCATTGACTAGTAACATAGATCGTATACAAAACTTACAACAACGCCCGACACCTATATGGCAAGGCATATACCTATACTGGCTTGGATTTCTCTTCCAAAACAAACCAGATACATATATAGAAACAGTATGATCACAAAAATATTAAGTCCACCCAAAATTGTTTATAAAATAACAAACAGAATCAAACTATACAGAGAAGACAAAGAAATATGGAAACAAACAGGGAAGGAAAATACAGAAATACATATTTATAATAAGACACAAACACATGCTTAATAAAGTAGAAATGAACAATCCCAACATTAAATGGGATCAAATATGGAACAAATGGACACAAAGAAAAGACAAACAACAAGCAAGATTATTTCTTTATTTATACGATGCGTGGTTGGACATGGGAGAGTGCTTTCAAAAGAAAAATTATAATAGGCATCACCCTGCCCAATATGCAAACGGAGAAGATTTTTTTAAGACCCACCTAATTCGACAATGCAAAACAAAGGAAACACACAGGAAAGAGATTATAAATAAAATCCAACACGATAGAGTACTACTAAAATAATAAGCATCTCTTATATACTATCAGCATTAATGAACCAAAACTACACACATAAATAATTTACTATATATACAACACGATGCATATGAGGAGAAGAAACATATGGTTAACAGAAACAACAATAACTTAATGGATACAAACTATTTCTTTATCATTCCACTCCTCTCCCTCTCTACATACACAAATAAAACACTCCTTTTTGTTGACAACTCTTAGCCCCTCCCAGCACGTATAACTGGTTAGGACTTTGAAGTGATGCCCTGTTTTTCTAAAGATGTATATCGTGCATGTGTTTCCCTGTTCACCAATTGGAGTTTGGCTTGTATTGGTGTATATAAGAAAACAATCTAAAGTATTTTGAATTTAGTGGGTTTTTTTGTGCATGTGTTTCCCTGTTCACCCATTGGAGTTTGGCTTGTATTGGTGTTTACAAAAACAATATCAAGTATTATGAATTTAGTAGGGTTGATTGTTTGCTCGTCAAATTATATTAGTGTTTATTAATCCCATTAGCTTTGGGAGATAAACATACTCCATTCCCTTTCTCAAGGCTGGCCTTGGGCCTGGTTTCTGTATCTTTCTTGTATCTCTCACCCCCACAATCGCAGAAACGATCTCTAACACCCCAAGACACACCCCATGCCACACCACTACCAACAGACAATGAAGAAGGAATGGAACAAACTAATAACCCGGATGACAGTGACTCGGACACAGAACATTTCACGGTAGTCCTCCTAAAAGGCAAACGCGGTAAACAAAAAAAAATAGGTATAAACATATTAAAAGACAAGCAACCTCACCCAAAGTGAGTGAAATAGCCAAAACGAAATCCGAAAAAATAGAAAACCTAACAAAAACAAATGAGACAAACGATACGGGAAATGAAGAGAAAACCCCCTCTAATACTACAAATAATTAACAAAAGGGCTACTAAGGAATCGACCAACGCAATACCACACCTATCTTCTCGATCCGAACCAGATCAAATAGAACACATGTACACTACAAATAATTAACAAAAGGGCTATTAAGGAATCGACCAACGCAATGCCACACCTATCTTCTCGATCAGAACCAGATCAAATAGAACACACGTACACTATAAAACAAAACAAACATTTCAAACACGACCAATGAGCCCACGGAGTCACTGCGCAGTAAAGAAACAAAAACAAAAACCAAACGAAATATCCTGGAAAACCCCAACCTAAATCAAAGAGAACTCAAAATAAATAAATCAACATAGTTATTATATATGAATAATCATACTGTAAATAGTACAAAACTGGAAAACATAACCAAAAAACCGGAAAACATAACCAAAAAATCGGAAAACATAACCAAAAAACCGGAAAACATAACCAAAAAAAAAAACAGGAAAACATAACCAAAACACCAAAAAATAAAAAAAAAACGGAAAAACATAACCAAAAACAAACCGGAAAACATAACCAAAAAACCAACTGGAAAACAATATAAAGGAAGACTTAAAACACTATCCCTGCGTATAGGGACTCAACATTAAAAAGCGAAATCCCTTTACATAAAATAAACAAAACGAACATAATCATATCTAAATAGTATGCAAACAAACTAAACGATAAAACTTAATAAAATTATATATATATAAATTAAAAATTACTTACAAGCCACGAAGGGATGTCTAAAACGGCTTTGCAACTGATAAAAATACAACAATTCAATTTTTTTAAATCTTTTTGATATTTGACTCCGCGACACAAAAATTCAAGAAAAGGTACGTATACATAAACATACTTATTCATTTCTCCCTTTCTCACACGATCCCGATAGTAATAACCAGGCGCACGGAAATGCGAGTCCATGACCACCACACACCGCCCATATGCAAACTCTAATCACAATAGTGAGAACACACATATTTTGAATTGCTATCATACAAAATAGAAAATAGAATTTGACTCAAACCTAATGGATTACACTAACATGATAATTAAACTGAGAATTATTATTCAAATTACCTTCTGATCAAGATATGCTAAAGAATCCTCTTGAATATCCGGATAATTAACCACCAGCAAACCTGACCGTTAAAGCGTACGCCTTCACCACTCATGTATATATTACGGAACAAACCAAAATAAGTGCCACGGCAACCTAAGCCCAATTAACAGTACCACGGCAACCTAAGCCCAATTAACAGTACCACGGCAACCTAAGCTCAATTAACAGTACCACCGCAACCTAAGCCTGATTAACAGTACCAAACAACTGCAATGCCCAAGATTAAAAAACAGTGTCATGGTGAAAATGATTCCTATCACATAATTCGAAAATGGTATGCTAAGGCGTACAGAACACTTCAGATACATAATAACATAGCTCAAAATACACACGCACAAAACACAAATAAAACACACGTAGGCACCTTATTTATTCTAATATTTAAATTTATATTTTGGATTAAAATAAAATATTCTAAATTCTATACAGTTAGGTTTATATGAGAAAAACAACTATGACCAATTCGACCTAGTTTTCGGTGTAAGAACAACGAATGGGGAACTATATAACAAAAGCACTCACCAAACAACACCACACAAGGACAAAGTTAACTCACCAAATAACATCACACACGGAAAAAGCACTCACCAAATAACACACACACAACCTTAAAAAAAATGACCCGACTTTGTTAGAATTCAACGAGGGTTAAAATGTATTACTACACCTAAGTCGTTATTTAATAGGACATTTAAAAAAGGGTCAGATTTTAACGTGATACTTTGATCACGGCCGTTGAAAAACGAGGGTAAAAATTTAATACTACACCTGTTTTTCAATAAAGCACACTAAGCACGTGCTTAGGGCAATCTAACAATAGAACCAATAAAGAATTCATATCAACTGTTTATAATGAAATTAAATTAATACTATAAGACCGTCTCGATCTGCATGTATATATTTTAATTATTTTAATCTTTTGATTTTGTTGTTTAGTTTCACATTTTGTAGGAAAGTGAGAAGAAAAACAAATGGGGGTGGGGGATCCATATTTTCAGTGTCTAGAGACCTGGAAAGATTTAATCTTTCACTGATAGCAGCACTCTTTTACATATGATAAATACATACCTAATGCATAATTGATTATATACGTTACAAGTATTTACAGCATATGTAACGTTGTTTATCGTTTTGTTGTTTGCTGTTTCATACATTATGAAAATAATGTCAGAAATACGTAGCGTAATTTAGTTGAGATCTATTTAGCATTCCACTATGTGTCATAAAGAATTGTAATACATATGAGCAGTACCTGCAACATTCATTCTTGCGGACGTTGTAAAGAATCGTGTGTGTGTGTGTGTGTGTGTGTGTGTGTGTGCGCGCGCGCGCGCGCGCTTTGGATTTTTAATGTAGCTTTAACAATTTTGACAGTCATATCGCTACAATGTCTGCAGTGTGGCAGTTTATAGTGATGTCTAGCAATGGGGCATATACCGCAGACATGAAGCATGATGTCCTACCTTGTCACATTATCTTGACACCAGGCCGACGAGTCATGACACTAACCTCTTAATGCTAAATGCCATGCTAGGCAGCTACACGTACCATTCTTATATGTCTTTTCATGACTCGGCCATCGAACCCACGACCTCCCGCATTCGAGGCGGGCGCTCTAACCACTAGGTCACTGGAGCGGTCATAAATAATTGAACTATCAATGTTCCGCAACAGAGATTAGATTTATAATATCAATCTTAGCAGCAGAGAGGGTGAACCCTAAACGTTTTTAGACAAAATTTTGATTGAAATCTTAAAACGAGCCTTCCTACGATCTCATTTTAACCAAAAAAAGGGCGAACCTCACAACTTTCCGGCAAAAAAATCGATTGAAAAATCTCATATTTTAACTAAAAAAAATATCTCCATTTGCCATATGGAGATTTTACGATTTTTTAATTAATTTTGGTCGCAACTTGTTGTCATTCACCCTCTCTGCTGCTGAACTTTCAGTTCTGGTTAATAATTTTCTTACGATAAAAATCACTAAGATTTCAACCGAATATTTGATCGAGTCCGATACGATATCGTGTCCGAGGATCATGTAAATTTATCGTTACAAATCCGTGCGGGGTTGACTGAGCACGGCTAAAGAAATTTCTAAATTGATTATGATCCATATCACCGCAGCACCAAGTTTGCCAAATATTTCTAAGAGTATGAGTATCAACTCCGTTGAATACACACAATAAATTGCAGTTATCTCTGATCACTTTTGGAATCTGAGTGTAGCGTTGAGTGACATATATCACGTCAGTGTTTTTGTGCCTGCCTCGGGAAAATATTCTAGCTGGGTTTGTTTGTTTATCTAACATCACATCGTCGTATACAACTAAATTGTTAATGTTTCCATCAAGATCTTCTACTGATGGCGCCTCGTCAATATCGGTAATAAAATCAACGACGTTTTCATCCTTAATCTCTGATGCATTCTCGTTAAAATCTTTTAGCACTTCATAGCATCGTTGATCATCTACGCTAGGGGCAATTAAATACAACTTATCCCACTTCATCCATCTCATTATTAAATTGAGCAACAATTGCGTCTTGCCGGATCCAGATGGCCCGATTATAATCATCCGGATAGAGTTTGGTAACGCTGCATGATGCTTAACCGGTTCTCTTGCTTTAGTCGCTGAAAAATCAATTATATCCATATCTCTATACATAAATTATGGATCTATATTGTATGAAGTGTAAAATGCGTACTGGCACAGATGACTTGATGACGATTACAACTAGGAATAACCGATCAGCGCTTTCTGGTAAATGCGTACAATGTAGTACAAAGAAATTTAGATTTATTGCACTTGGTAAACCCAAGGAACCTTTAAAAAAAAAAAGAGGAGGTGATATCGCAGCCAAATTGGCAAAGCTCCCTGGAACCCCATAGGCAAAGTACCCCGGAGAAAAGCACCTTCCAGGATATAGCTACTGTGGCCCCGGAACACGATTAGATATCAGACTTGATGATCAAAATCAACCTCGACGTGGTGAAGAACCGATAAACGCTATTGATAAGGCGTGTCATGCTCATGATGTTGCATATAGGAGCAGCGATTTGCAGCAAAGACATCTAGCAGATGTGAAATTAATTCATGCATTAAATGCTATTCCTGATAAATCCTTCAAAGAAAAATTAGCTTCATGGTTAATAAAACCGGTTATGAAAAGCAAATTGATGTTAGGTGCCGGTAATTAATAACAACATGGAATCTATTTATTATTCTCCAAAAGGATACTGGCGGGGTAACGCTGCAATCAATAAACTCGCTAGCGCCGCAAAAGTGAAAAAGGCCACTGCGGCTAATTGGTTATCCAAACAAGCTATATGGCAAATTTATCTACCAGCGCCTAAACAAATTAATTACTCGCATTTTGATGTGACTGTCACTAATGAAGTTCATCAGGCTGATATATTATATTTGCCACATGATCGTGGTTACAAATACGCGTTAACCGTAGTTGATATTGCTAGTCGATACAAACAAGCAGAACCGCTAAAAACAAAATCATCAACTGAAGTAGCTTCTGCATTTGAAAGGATTTATCGACGAGGCCCACTACGCTGGCCAAATCTGTTACAAGTTGATCCTGGCAAGGAATTTCAAGGCGTTGTTTAATCAACGATGAAACATCACAAAGTCACCATCAGACGGGGGCATACTGCGTTACATCGTGATCAGGCAATTGTAGAACGATTTAATCGGACTCTTGCAGAGCGGTTATTTGGATATCAATACGCGAAGGAGTTTATTCAGGATAAAAGATCCCGTGAATGGGTTAAGAGATTACCAGCTGTGATTACCGCACTGAATAACGAGATTACTCGAACACTTAACATGAAACCTATCAACGCGATTAAAAAGAAGTCTATACCTAAAATGGAAATAGAAGGAATTTCGCAAAATGATTCTAGCGTTTCCCAACCAATTCTTGGTAGTAATGTCACTGTTAGGTATTTATACGAACCAGGAGAGCTGGAAGGTGGCACAAAAAGGGCTACTGATCCTATTTGGAGTGTTACTGCACACAAGATATCTACTATAACACGATCAACTGGTAGACCTCCAATCTATAAACTGGATTCAACTGCCCCTCAGCGGGGTTTTACACGCGAACAACTCCAAGTGATTCCTGACGATACTCAATTACCACCACAGGGTCTTACCTAGCGCCGTTGCGTCTATTGCACTCAAGACAAGTCAACATCACATTGTTTCTGATATGACCGAGACTGCTATTCTTTCTGTCTACGGTAAATTGGCGAGGATCCTTATCCGAATACTGCCAACGCATTATACAATTGCAACTTGCGCAGTGATTATTCTGTTGTTGTTTCAGCGTGATTATTAATCCAGCATCAATGTCAAATTCTCGTTGTTTTTTTTTGTCTTGTTGTTTGTAACCGGATAATTTTTTATCAATAATTTTAACATCAATATCATCCATTGTTGTGTCATTATCATCGAAAACAATTCTTCGAAGTTGATTTATTTTTCGTACTCTGGATACTGCGGGATAGACTAAATTTGACCATTCGATGCGATTATCTACCATCCAAACAATTGTATCCGATATAGTCAATCCCTGTGAAGAATGTATCGTCGCTGCGTATCCTAGCGTCCACGGGGACTTATTAGCACGCAATGCATCTTCAACGACGCTGATATCAACCAGCACAATATCATTTAATACAAGAATTTGTTTTTCACTCTGTCCAGGAATATCAACTTCTATATTTTGCTTTCGTGTATCCGAAGGCCTATAACACAACGGTACTTGAAGCGTTGCAAATTTTTCTTTATGCAATTCAAATAACTTCATCTGAAGTGCGTCTCTGACAATTTTTCTACTTGCAATTATCAAATCGTTTGGTCTCCACGTTTCCCAAAAATCATTCATTGGAGTCTCTGAAATCACTTCACGCGCTATTTCACACTGGATTCTATCCGGTTGTAATCTAATTAGCGCTTTGAATTCTCGTAATCGTTCATCAAGTGATCTATAATCAGTGTTAATTTCTTCGTAATAGTCTACAAAACCCTTTAGCCATTCATGTGAGGATACACCGACAAATGGTGGTGGTTGGCCGTGATCCCCGCACATAACGACTTTTGTGTTTTTGTTTAACAACCACTCAAGAAATGTTTGTAATACATCTAATGATACTGTGCATATTTCATCCCAAATTATGATTTCAGGAATGAATTTATCACCCATACGCTCAGGAGTCCATTTGTCACCCTTCCATCGAAAGAAGCTGTGATAAGTACAGGCATTTACCCCTCGTTGTTTCATCTCTCTGGCGAGTCTGTGAGTCGGTGTTAACACAATCATGTTTGTGAAATCCGTAGGACTTTTCCCACGGAATAATTCGATTGCACGAGTTGTCTTTCCTGACCCACCACAACCGTTTAAATAAACTGTCTTGTATCTACAGATTGGATCAGATACCGGTGGTGCATTAGAAAATTCTGATTGAATTTCAATACGGTTACAACAAAGATATTTATCATCCATGGCAACGTCTGCGGATTCGCAATACTCATATAGTGTTTCCTTTTTAAATCGCCAACGTCCCCACGCTTCCTCGGGATCTGTGAATGCCGCTACAGCTGATTTGTATTTATTATGTATATACATCGAATCAGTGGCTACTCTAACTGCGGTATTAGGAAATCTATTTATTATCGAAAATAGATTAATACAAGCATAGGCTAGCATAGAACTTCTTAAGTGTGTGTACTGGGAATTATATCCATCACAGTAGGTAACAACCGTACCTAATTTTTCACCATTGGATAGAAAAGCATCCTTACGGGATACAAGTTTTCCCTGTTTCGTTAAATCCGCTACAATAAAATCGTATACAGCGACGTCTATGATCAACCGCGAAGAGTATTTTGCATTGTCGTATCTTCCACCCTGGGTAAATTTACCGATTATTCTTCGTCCAAAATCCTTTGCTTGTTCTTTTTTAATTTCAAATACCTTCTTAGACCTATCCATGATTTGTTCTTCATTGAAATCTGGAAACAGTTTTCGCTGTTCGCTAATTATTATATCTAGATCGGGTTGTGGTAGCCAAACTTCTTTCTGAGCTCGATAGGATATAATCGCCTCACTGACAATTAACGATATTAGCATACCACAATCGATCATATACCGCAATAACACTATTGGCATCCAGGTCTTTTCAGATAGGTGTCTACCAAGCCAAAGATAGCTACACGGATGTAACCCTGCAGCGAATTTGAATGATATCACACGAGCGAATCCCGTTAAATCAAAATCCGGTAAAGGCCCATTAATCGCAACACGAGTCATTTCATGCGTGGGGTGTCCAAATCGTTTAAAGTACTCAGCGCATTCTCCATACCCGAGAAAACTTCCAGGATAACACACGGATATATCAATTGAAATCATACCATCACGTGAGTATTTTGTATTCCACAGTCCTCCATGACCAAATTCGACGCAACTCAATTTAACGTCCTCGAGAAAATCACTTCGTGTTGGACGCCATGAGTTTTTTTCTCTTGCAAAGTGAGCTACCACTGATGGAATAGTAAAACTATCCGTGAGTAGTTTTTCATGGAAACTCTCCGGTGAAAAATCATTTGCAATTTTTCTCATTCTGTTATCTAACTCTTCAACGCGATATAATTCACCATTTGGTCCTACAAATTGATCGAATCCTATTTCGGGATCTTCATCACTTCTAAGTAACCACACTGACACAGGATCATCTTTACACAACGCGTGAATAGCATCGAATAATTTCTCTTCATAGAAAACATCTCCGGAAAATTCCTCGGGGATATATTTCACGATTCGTTCTCGTGGAAATATTGTTACTGCAGGTGTCCACGCGTGTTCGTTATGATCAATAATTTGTATTGGCGCTCCATTTTTGTTATATTTCGGTTCGTATAAAACTTCTCCGGTTATCGTCATAACGGTTATTGGGAATCTTAATGATGTTTCTAATTTAGCTATATCAGAAATCTTTGCACCGTTCTGTTTCACTGTCAGTTCCCATTCGGTTATTTTCCTACGTCGCAGATCAGTTAGTTTATTTCCTCGGGATGGATTTGTGAAGTGTTCCATTACCCGTGTTGCTACACAATTCAACGTCGAAGATAGTTTCATAGAAGCTAGTTTTGTAATATCAGGTTTATCATTTAGCGGGTATATTCCATAAACGACTGCTGTTACAGGATAAGATCTCTCGTAGTATGGTTTGTCGATTCCAGTTAGAATTCCTGGTTTGGAATCTCTACTCAGTGTGATTGTTTTTTTTATTTTTGAGGATTGGTTCAAATTTATCCCTAATAATCCATTTGCCATCGACTTCGATAATGAATTTTATTCGGAAAAAATACCTTTTTTCCCCAACACGTGAAATTATCACTGCTGCTTTTTCATCATTCATGGTAGCGTCAACAACACCATCAATTCGAAATGTTGATTAACAATAAGATGCTCCATCACGCTTGAATTCATTAAAACAGTCTCTGATTTTACTAATCATGGCTTTATCAAGAATTGTATTCTTTGGTGTATTAGAAACTATATCAAGATTGAATTGAGCATCTTTCCAGGGTAATCTCTTGGACGTTTTTTTTTTTGGTTTATCGAGATTAAATTTAGGATTAATCTTCAATAATCTCTTAAACTCTTTCATGTTTCCGTCTCTTGGACGTTTGAGATTAAATTTGTTACGTTTTTTGGGTTTATCGAGATTAAATTTAGGATTAATCTTCAATAATCTCTTAAACTCTTTCATGTTTCCGTCTCTTGGACGTTTTTGGGGTTTCTCGAGATTAAATTTAGGATTAATCTTCAATAATCTCTTAAACTCTTTCATGTTTCCGTCTCTTGGACGTTTTTTGGGTTTATCGAGATTAAATTTAGGACTGATTTTTAATAATCTCTTAAACTCCTTATCAGGATTGAATTGAGCATTTTTCCAAGGCTTAATTTTCGATAATCTCTCAAACTTCTTCATACTATAATTAAAACAAGCATTTAAATGAAAGATTTATATATAATGAATCACTGCAAATGGCTCATGATTGGATCAACGACTCCATGTAACAAATCATGTAGAAAGGAATTCTGTGGGTATCATATGCAAAGCTTTCGTCGTGGAAGCCTTGGTCCGTTACCCTGCATACGATGTGGGATTGGGGTCAGGGGGGAATCGCAGTTATGTCTACGCTGTGGTGGTAAACGATATAGGGAATTGAACCGTTATTATGACAAAAGAATAAAAAATGGACAATCAATCAGAAATTATGACCCTGAAAAAGTCCTTGACGTTGACAATGTCAGTATCAAGGATAAAGTCATAAGAACCCCCCAAGACTACATCGAAAGATTTTCCAAAGATGTAATCATTAGACCAAACAATGAATTAGACAAACAATAGTATAGTATATAAATGAACCAAGAATTCAGACCACACCCTGTGATCACAAACTATGAAGCATCCAGTGATGGTATTATCAGACACTGTAGACTGAAGAAACCAGTTGGGTGGGATAATGGTATGGGGTATTTGATGTTTAGTGCTGGAAAGAAAAAATATCTCAATCATCGTTTCGTATTTGAATGCTTTTATGGATTGATCGAGGATGATTCTGTCATTGATCACATTGATTCTAATCCAAAGAATAATTCTTTATCAAATCTAGAAGCTATCACACAAAGTGAGAATACCAAACGAGGAAAGACTGGAAATTATAAATCAATTGGGAAAAGACAAGTAAAATCTTTTAATACAATAACTAATGAGGAAAAAGTATTTTCATCTATGAATAAAGCCAGTGGGTATTTCAATATTTGTCCATCTTCTGTACAAAAAGTTGCCGAGGGAATTTATCGATCTGCCATTTCAAAAAGGACTGGACAGAAAATTCATTTCATTTATGTCTGATGCGTCATATTTTTCATTTAGAAATATATAATTGTTATAGAATAATGAATTCTGAAAAAATGAATAGCATTATTGATGAAATTTCAAAATTGAAAAGTCAGGATATCAAACTATCAGATGGTTTAAATCCTGATCAAAATCATGTCAGATTTTCAGGATATAGAATACGGAGTTAACACTAACAAATATATGCTGCCAAAGCAATACGCGCTCATCAAAAGAATTCAGAATTCTATTCGGGACTCTCTTGCATTCTCCAGTGACGTAAGTGTGTTCGCTCCGTTATATACTATCGTAGAACGAATACGAAAAGAATTAGGTAACGAATACGAATTGAAAAAGGAGGTTAATTCTAAAATTAGAAACCTACGGGCGTTAATTTTAGAAAATGAACAATTTTGACCGTGACCGATCTTCAAAGAGATTTTGTCCGTGACCGACCCTCAGAGAGATTTTCATTTTTTTTAGCATTGTTTGATTGAAAATGTCAAATAGATAGGCCGTTAATGGATGGTTTTCTCGATATGATATCAGATTGATCAGCGTAGAAAAGTGGGGAAAGTCACAATATTATTTATTTTATATACAATTATGTGACTTTCCCCATCATTGATAACGCCGTTAAAACAACAAAATAAGACTTCTACGGTGATTCCATCACTGGTGTTAAAAATCATCTGACATGTAACAAAAGTGTTTTCGTCTGTTAGGTCAGATTCGGAAAATCGTTTTACAATTGAAAAATTGTTTACGATCTCAAATAATGGTCAATGAAGCATTAACGACCCGATTGGCTCGTGAACGACTTGATGCAATCAAGAAATTTATACCAATTCGCGACTCTGTAAGAAATAAACTGCAACAACGACAGAGTTTACAAACTGATTTTGCTGTGGGGTCTGAAGAATTGTTTAAACCAGTAACCACAGCAACGAAAGGGATAGAGCGTGCTATACTGGGAGATGTTCCCGAGACGGGGAAATCTGTTATCGGTGAACTCGAAAAAATAGCAGCGAAAACTGAACAAACAAAACAGGCTATACAAAAAATGGAATCAAAAGAAATAGTAGATGATTTACGCGTGATATTTAACGAGGCGGGGTTAGCAGAAATTAATAAGACTGATCCAACAGGAATTCCCGAGCTTGTTGTTACGAATTATGAAAACAGGAAAAATATGTTGAAACCAGAATATCATAAGTTTGTTAGAAATATAACTCACTGGGCTGATATATTCTACAAAATCAAAACTGAAAAAACAAGAATTAAGAAGGATAGTGCATCATATATTCAATATATCAATGCGGTGGGTATAGTGTATGAACGATACGGAGAGTTTAAACAACAACAAAAACCGCGAAAATTGCGAGGAAGGCGACAGCAACCTGCAAAGAAAGTAGTCTACTCACCTAAAAAACAACTTCCACCTTATCGAGATGATGATTTTCTTAACTATTTCCAAGAAACCGATTTAGAAAAACTGGATGAAGCAACTGGTTATAGCGGAAGTGGATTGCAAAACGCTAGCGTTGGAAACTCTTCGAGGGAAAATCCTTGGATTTCATGTCCTGGTAGTGTTCTCAGTGATATATCACGATTAGAAGTTCTTGTAGGAGGTTTCCGAGCTGGAAACAACTCACCGGAAATAATTAATGAAGCAGCTGATATCTGTAGACGATTATTTCAAGGCGGTATCATAGATATCAGCACATATCGAGATTTCATTGGCGACTTAGTGGAGGATTATCACAGTGATTAATCACCGAGACTGAATAAAAACGCTAGCGTTTCCAATTGAAAAATGGTTTCTGATTTCAAATAATGATCATACACTACAATCATGATAAACCAACCCCCGTCTATGTAGTTAATTCACGGTTTCCAGTTTATAGAGCATACTATGGTGATGGTTTAGGTAATACCATTGCGGGGTTATTTGCAAGAATGGCTCCAAAAGTGATGACGTTAGCTAAACAATTATCAATGAAAGCAATTGATGTTATTCGTGATAAGGGTACCAGCAAAATCGGAGATTTCGTTGGAGATTTTGCCGGGAAAGCGTTTTCAGCCGCGAAGAATAAATTAACATCATTGGTGCGACGAAAAAAGAAACCGTTACCGTCTACCGCGGAAATGCCTGCACGGGTTAGTAAAATAATAAATAACGCAGTAGACGAAAAACTAGCGTCGATGGCTTTACCATCGTTGATAACTCCCGACCAAAGCAATATTGCAAATATGATAGCAGGAAGCGGCTTTAAAAAACTACGTCGTTGAAAATCGTTTACGATTTAGACTCTGATAAATAGAATAAAATGTTCAAAAAGTCACATGATCCGGCGTTTGATATAGACGCCCCAGTTGGCAAGGATGATTCTGTACGCGATTATCAATATTACGCCTATCATGCAATAGACCCAGATAGTCGATCGCGAATTGAACTTCAAGTTCATGATACCAGTAAATATTTTTTGCCTTGTGAAGCATTTATCGAAGTAGAAGGAAAACTTGTAACAGCTGCTGGAGCATCGTATCCAGCTGGTACTCAAGTCGGTTTTGTCAATAATAGTATTATGGCGTTATTTGAGAGTGCAAGATACCTCATTGATGGAAAAGAAATCGAGTCGATAGATCGCGATGTTGATGTGGCTACAACAATAATCGGGTTAGCGAGATATTCTGATGATTATACAAGATCAGCAGGACCTTCTATGATGTTTGCAAAGGATGTTAAAAATACCGCTGGAGGAATTCAATTTGTTGTAAGACGACCAAAAAAAGTCAGTGCTGCTAATGATGATGCTGATGTCGAGGCTGTAGTTATAAACAACGACGTTAATTTCAATCTAGGAGCCGCAACACGTATTTCAAGGTTGCAAGGGGTGCATAAATCATTTTCATGCGCGATTCCACTGCATCACATATTTGGATTCTGTAGAAACGTCCGAAAAGTTATCTACGGGGCGAATCATACAGTAGCGCTTGTACGAAAGGGTGATGATAATGACGCAATTTGGAGGATTCCAGCAGACAATGCAAATCCCAATGCTGATGCCGGTAAAGTTATTTTAACAAAAATATCATTGTGGATGCCAGTGTTGACTCCATCAATCACTGCAGAAGGACGATTACTATCATTTATGGACCAAGGAGGAAAGTCGTTGTTGAGTTGGTTAACCGTGAGTACAGATGTTAAACAATCAAGTCTCAAAGGGTTATTCATGTGGAATCTAGCATCAAAACAAGGTGTTGCTGCTCCACGTCATATATTTGTAGCGCTACAGGATAACACACGAGTTGGCGATCAACGTTTCAGTCATATGATATTTGATCCATTAGGTGTTAAAGACGTCTCACTGAGAATAAACGGGCAGCAGGAACCATCCGAAGATGTGCAACTTGATTACGGTCAAAATCATATTGCACGCGTGTATCATAGATTGTTGTCATTTATGGCACGTGATCAAAATGTTGATACTGGTTTACAAATATCACAATTTGATTTTAAGAATCTATATCCGATCTATTACTTTTCGCTGGAACATCTTGATTTAACAAGACAATCCGTCGTTGATATACACTTTAGAGCTAATGTGAATCGTCCTCCTGGTATTGATAATTATAGAGCGGTTGCTGTCATTCTCAGCGACAAATCATTGCTACTCGAAGGTGTTGGAGGAAGAATGAGAGTGGTAGATGCGCCAGTGGAAAACATGTAATTGAAATCCTCTATTTAGAATTAATCTATTACGTATAATGTCGTATAGTAATATCAATGTGTCGTTGACACCTGGTCAATTAAAAAAATTGCAATCCAAATCAGCTAAGCAATGTGGAACAACTATCACGCTAAAACCCAATCAAATGACTGGCGGGGCGAATAAATTATCGCTGACAACTCGTCAAGTAAAACATTTCAATGATGCACTTGTAGCAAAAAAGGGTGTCCAGATTACTATTTCTGCGGCTGCTATCAAAAACATGGAAAAAACAGGCGGTATATTCCTGTTGTTAGCTGCGATTCCAGCATTGATTGCGGCAGCAGCCCCAGCGGTGGCTAAAGCGGCAGCGTTAGGGGCTGTTGGTACCGCGGCAGGAATGGCATTAAAGAAAGCAACGGGGAAGGGTTATAAAAAAAGTGGAAAGGGTCTAAGACTACCAGGAACCCCGTATTCGTGGTACAGCGGGAGATCCGTTCACGGATCAGGTCTAAGACTAGGACCGGTTTACTAGTGCCTATGTCCAATTTTGATTTAATTGATGCTGCTAAAAAACTCGCCATAAAAAACTTCAGAGGTGTTTTTATGAAAGATCAATTACCGACACAACCCAACAGCGTTGAAACCGGTATCATTAATCTCGATAACAGCACCGGACCTGGTACTCACTGGGTTGCATACGCTATGGATCCACGTGGGATTGTCTATTTTGATTCATATGGATTATCATCGCCGAAGGAATTCATGCGTTATATAAAAACTTTTCCAATGAAGACTTGGTATTCTACGCTACCAACACAACAAATGAATGATCCACCAATATGCGGCAGCGAAGTATTAAATATCCTTGACGCTATTTCTAACTCCTTGGGTAACCCAAGGGGGAAACCACCACATGTTGTCGTAAATGAATACACCAGCAATCGCTGGCAACGACGAAGTCGTCAACAAAGATTTTAGAGAGAGAGTTTTACAATAATATGATTGATATTTGGGGAAGACCTCTGAAACCTAAACCCGATGGCGTTGCAACCGGTGATTCTAACAAGAATATAAAAAAACTAATCGAAGATGAAATCGCTGAGACGTTAAATTTAACAAATGTTGATCCCGGGGAAATAGTTGTATTTCAAGACAAACAGGGTAAATTGAAAAGCAGTGATGTGTCATTGTATGACATTTTGATACGGCAGCGCTATGCCACTGAAAACTCTATTGCGCTGTATTCCAACGGTGGACAACTTAAACCAGGCGCACTTGTGACTACGATCACAGACGCGATTGCTACCAACGAACGTGAGCTGAATGATCTTATACGAGGTTATAATAGTTTTCGCAAAAATGTCGTACATAAATTCTATGGAACCCCGCTTGTGGTTGGCATGACTCTCGCTGAAATCAAAAACTATCTATCGCTATTCTTCGCTAACAAGGAAGCTGGAAGGATGATGAATGAAAATGAAATCAAGGCAAATTATCTTGATATTTACAATGATATTTCTAAACTAATAGAAAATCTTGAAAGAGTGCAAAAACCCACTAACGACGTCGTTGTTAAGTTTTTTGGAACCCCGCTTGTGGCTGGCATGACTCTCGCTGAAATCAACGAGTTTATCGGCAAGCATACTCATAATGCCTACGTCGCTAATAATTTCTTTGGTGTCCCGGTTACATCTACAATGACTCTCAAAGATATTAATATGTTTATGGTGAGACAAACAACACTTAATAACATCGTTGATAAATTTTTAGGGAGAACACCTGTCTCTGAAACCACATCGTTGACAGGCCCGACTCTCGCTGAAATCAAAAAAACCTATCTCGACGTTTACGACGATATTCTTAAACTAAAAGAAACCTCTGAAAGGGTAAAGTATGGGACCTTTGATTGGGTAAAAGAATCTAATGCTAAATTGAAGGTCAATATCGAGAAGTGGCCTCATGGTATCTACAGGATGACGTTAATCTCTAACAAGCAATTTGATATCATCGTAAGCGGTAAAACCTACTTTGGTGGCACCGCGACAGTAATTATCGGAGGTGAAGAAGAATTTGAGATTGTCGCGGTTGATAACACCGTTAGATCAAAAATATCCTGGTGCTTAGAATTCGTATGCGAAGTAAATAACTAAATTGATAGGAAAATCCTTTAGATTTCACAATTGAAAACGCTAGCGTTTTTAAAATAAAAATGATTTCATCAACGCAATGTCGCTATTATCAGGTCAGAGAATTTCAAACTAGACTCAAAACCCTCGCCGAGGAGTATCAAATAAACATAAAAAAATACCGACGAAGAATCACCGCGATTGATATTACTATGTACTCGGTGTCAAGCGTTCTCACTGGTGCCGGAATAATACTAGCCTCGGTTACAATGATTGCCCCGGTCGTAGTTCCAATTTGCATTTCTGCGGTGGCTACAATCGCGGGTATATCAACCGGGATAACAAAAAAGATATCATCATGCAGCCAGAGTAAACTGCAAGATTACTTAATTCAATTTCATATTGTATCAACCGCGTACTCGCAATTATCCTCGATGATATCGTCGTCACTCGATAATACAAATATATCAGATAGTGAGTTCTCAGCGATGCTCATTATTTTTGATTCCGCGATATCAAAATTAGAGAGACAACAACAGTATAGCAACGATGACAACACCGATGGAATTAGAAAACACGAACCCAAAAACCAGAATGATATCAATAACATCAACGATATCAGATTCTGAGTTCTCAGTGATGGTCAGTATTTTTGATTCCACGATGTCAAAATTAGAGAGACAACAACAGTATAGCAACGATGACAACACCGATAGAATTACTTCAACGAATAGTAGAAAATACAAACCCAGTACAAACAAGTATGATATCAATAACATCTACGAAACCCGAGTTTAGTGTAAATTTCCCTAGCCCAGTTCCCGTGAAGGAGATAGCGCTAGCAAAACTACGAGTGTATCACAGTTGGCCTAATATCAGATCAAAATCATTTGGTGGTCAACAACCGAATAATTCACTGGTATTTGCGAATAAGAATAAACCAGACGGGACTCCAGACTGGAACGTCGTTTCAATACCAACCGGATCATATCAAATTGAACAAATCAATGATGAATTCGCGCGTAGAATAAAATCGATTACTGGAAAAGAATCAAAAATCGCTATAACGGTTCATGAGCCGACACTATCATCCGCAATTGAAATAAGCACAGAAGGTTCTATTAGAACCGTACTAGGATGGCCTGAATTACCACCCGGGGGAAAAACCGTTGTTGTACCCGAACCTAAAAAATCTGATTATATCACCAACGTGATAAAACCTGATAATCCAGTAAAAAGTTATAGAGAGTACAATATAGCTATAGAGTTTTTTGGGTTAGGATACGAACATTTTATAGGGAGTGGACTATCGAGTGTGTATCATTTTGTTAACGAACCTAGAATCGTTGAAAATTTCACAGCGATGAATAATGATTTTTCACTGTTGTTAATATCTATTAAATCCGGCTCTCTCACCCGAGATGAATTTATCAGCGTCGTAGAAACATGCAATAAAATTATCGACGATATGGAAACATTTAATTTGAAAATTATTCAGGGTATATTAGATGACGATAATCCCCTATCGAGAACAGAGTTAGCAACAAAATTTAATATCCCCGTCAATGATATTTCAACATTTAAACTACCAGGATATAACGTACCAGAACTAAAAAAACTTCTCAGTGATGCCATCGATGTCGGTTTTAAAATAATTCATGATGCATGGAAAAAAACAGCATCATCGGAAATAAAAACCCTCATACATAATAATGACCCAGATGGTGGCGGCAGACATATCGCTCCGTTCAACGTGAATATTTCATCGGTGATTGCGCTCAATTTAGTATGCGATGTTATCGAAGGAAGCTATCAAATTAATCTCGAACGATCAAATCAAGCTCAGCAGGGGTATATTTTGTATTCATTTGCACCAACAGCCCCTCCAGGATTTTTAATCATTGAGTCTCCGGTGAATCCAGTCTATATGCGGTGTCATAATAATTCGCTAACCAGAATTAATTTCAAACTCACTGACCAGTCCAATAATCTGATTGATTCACAAGATGAGGTGTTAGCGATTAGTCTGTTTGTGAAATCTTAGTGATTTTCATCGTAAAAAAATTATTAACCAGAACTGAAAGTTCAGCAGCAGAGAGAGTGAATGACAACAAGTTGCGACCAAAATTAATTAAAAAATCGTAAAATCTCCATATGGCAAATGGAGATATTTTTTTTTAGTTAAAATATGAGATTTTTCAATCGATTTTTTTTGCCGGAAAGTTGTGAGGTTCGCCCTTTTTTTGGTTAAAATGAGATCGTAGGAAGGCTCGTTTTAAGATTTCAATCAAAATTTTGTCTAAAAACGTTGTAGGGTTCACCCTCTCTGCTGCTATCTTTGTCATTAAAAGTTTTAATAGGTTTTGTAAAAATGATAAAATAAAAACAAAACAGAAAAAATTAAAAATTTAATGTTTTCGCCCCGTTATTCTGACTTGTTAGAGTACCTCTTTTGTCATATAAAACTTTTTAATATATTCTGTAAAGAATTTGATAAATATAAATATAGAGCACTTGGGTTTTGACTTATTAAGTGTAACGATCTTTGTGATATAATAGTAGTTACTTAGAATTTGTGGACATCATTAATACATGAAAGAATTTTAGAAATAATCACTCACTACTTTGAGATCATTTTTTAAAATTCAATCTAGTCACGACCAGCTGAAACTCAGTAATACTAATGCTATTTTGGCATTCTATATTTGCATGAAATGATCCGCGTGTGCAGGTGAGCAGCACTTCGTGATATATTGTAAATTCCACTAATTCATTATTTCGTTTTAATAGTTTCTGGTTTTCCAAAACACTGATTGGAATATTGCATTTCTTGATTTTCATAAAAAAAAAACGAAACACAGTGACAGCAGTAATACTTTAGATGATATTAATACCTCCATTTTTGCATTTTATACACTTAGTCTATTGGTCTTTTTTTAGGGCATAAGCGCAACTGCAGTTCAACTTGCGCAACCAGTGAAAATCACGTGACTTCTGTCTAGACAGTTTCCGACCCTCCGCTTGTTGCAAGTTATCTTACACAGGAAACATGGCTGATAGGGCTGGTCGCTATTGTTCTGAAAAACATATTTACCACAAAATTTGATTTGGTAAGTACATTAAATTTTAATGACCGTTTGTGTAGTACTTACAAATACTTTAATATTTGATAATAGAAGGAAAGGTTTTGCCAGACGTGCGTATCAATGTGTCTTCCCGAAAAGATGTACAGGGAGTGTTAGTACCTTAGAAAGAAAAATCTACTATAGATAGTTCCTTTTGCACAGCTTATCAAATGATATACATATACTCGTACACAGCTTATCAAATGATATACACGTACTCGTACACAGCTTATCAAATGATATACTCGTCTGTTTCACGTTGAATTCATTTCGTAGACGAATACTTTAAGCACAGTTGGTACAGAGATACACCATCATTTCGATGTCTTGAGAGAAAAAAGTGTTTGTTTTTTTTTTTTGGGGGGGGGGGGGCACCAGACAACACTTTCATTCATCTGCCTAGAACATGTGTATGAGAACCACGCTTCTCGCCCAAGCGACAGAGAAATCTTGCTGTTTTGCTAACCTTACTTTTCTTATCTCAGTCTAGTCATCTCAGACCAATCGTCTCAGTCATGGTGTCCACGCGCTGAGAACTACTTTTAACAAAAAGTTGTTGTCTTCTGCTGTGCCATAGTTGTTCTCAAATAAAACAACAACAGCAGCAGCAACAACAACAACAAATAACATATAACCAAAACATAGTTATTTAAGGTCAATCTGTCTTAGAAAACAAACCAAAACAAAAACATCTTGATAGAGACAAATACACACACGCATACTATTTCGAAGTTTTGATATTATGTTAGTTCGTTCTAACTAGCATGGTCAAGTTTATTCTATATGCAGGACTAGCTCAGTACATTTTCAGATCATTAAATGTAGCTAAAGCAACTGAACTAGTTGTAAACACAACGCGTGAAACACTGTATATACTGTTAGCTACATTTAATGAAGCTGACCTGAAAATTTACTGTGCTACAGATAGGATAAAATTCTCAATGGTGTTTGAAATGAACTATGTCAGAAAACACTGATCCATGCACATAAGACTATATACCTATACACTTCATAGCAACCCAACTCTCTAAACAACAACGGAAAACTTAGCAACAGCCAGAAATGTGCTATGTCAAACATGCTCTATTATAATTTTGTTAAGTATCTCCATTGTGCTCAAGCTGAATATACCTGCAATATTTATTGACAGATAATACACTTACCAGCCAGAAGGAATCCTTTATCCCTCAACACTCTAATCCATAAGCAAATTGCACTGCATCACTTGCCATATTTCCAAGACAGAAATGTAAATTTTCAAAGAATCCGTGAACTTGAAAGTTTAGCGCATTGTTATCCCCTGGGGTCCGCATATTTGGAGGGTGACGAGGGTCTTTTATACGGGAGAGTGGGGTACTCAAAATTGGAAATGATGAAAGGAAACAGTTCCTTTCTAATAAATTATAACTATTTATTGTTAATTTCATATAACATCTATATATTAAATATGATAATACCTCATTACTATGCGACGTATTATGTTGTTATTTTTCTTTGCTCACGCATATGAACTGTGTACTTCGGACTCAACTGTCACACCACAGCCCTCATTAGCTTATTTGTATTCATGCGCCACATGTAAACATTGCGACATGCACACTTTTAAAGAGTTCTTTTTACTTTAAAGGATAATATTGGGTGAGAAAAATAATCTACGTTGGGGTTTGGACCGAGACAATGATATCCCAGCAGCGGAGTTACATTATATATCTCCCCACTCGGACAAGCCTCGTGGGGAGACAAATAATATAACCCCAAGGCTGGGATTTCATTGTCTCGGTCCAAACCCCAACATGGATTCTATATTTCTGCCTATAACTCACCTAAAATAGTATATATATATATATATATATATATATATATATATATATATATATATATATATATATATATATATATATATATACATACAACATTTGCGACAGAGTAATACACAATAGCCTGAATCCTTTTCTCCCTTCACATTTGTCAAAATCCAGATACAATGTTCTGGAGCTTATTGTTTAAAATGATGATAAAGCTTTAAATCACAGTTTCGCGAAACTAAAGGAATGCTTTCATGTTCTTGTGAAGCTTCTTAGTATTCTGTTTTCCAATATATAAAAAATTAAATGGCTATACTGGGGTAATTTCTAAAACATTCCAATGAGATACAAATCAAAGATCAGTACTAGGTGAGATACAAAGCATGACTAGGTTAATTATTAAAACAGTCCAATGAGATACAAATCAAGGATGTCATTTGATATTAAGATCGACAATAACTGAGATGAATGATTCTTGGCTTGTGATGTGGTAAGCTACTAAAGTGAAAAAAATATATCTGCATATAAATAGAAATATGAGGCAAGTTATTTGAGGCATGTCTTGATGATATAGAAAATGATTATTAGGAATAAAATATTTAGTACTTGTTAAAATCTTATGACGAAACAAGGATCAGCAGTATTGCCTAAACAGTGTACGGTATCAGGAAGTCAGGACACTATCTCAGCGACATTCAATCAGTTATATTGGGGTAGTCAAAGTCTTTGACTTCTATAAGTGTTGAACATTCTATTTAATCTTCTGCTGAATCAAATATAAACTTTATGTCAAATGTGCCAAAATATACCACTAATAACTGCATAATTCCGTCTGCTGACTTTATGCAGCAGTTAAACTGATGCTGCAGACATCATTATTTACGGATGTTATGAAGTGTTGATCCCTATGCCAGAATATAATGCTCGTATTGTATGTGATTATGTCCATTAATATGTGTGAAATTTAACAATGTGTCTGAACTGCCGCCCCCCACCCCGCAAGTCTGCCACATTCATACCCAGGAGTCCTTATAAAGAAGGATTCTAAATGCACTATCATTGAATAAAGTTAAAACATTTCATGTGAGCTGAAAAATGAAGATTCATAAACATATATTGCGATGTCCCTACGCGGAAATTCGTCCTAAATTAGCTGCAATATGCATTAAAATTTCTAGATATTATTGAAATGCAAATGGTTTTATCTCTTCATAGTTATTGTCGATTTCAGCAAGAAAATAAAAATGGATGAAACCATACCCTTTCAACATGGAATGTTGCTGGGCAGGACCTATGACCTTAGGCGCCTATCTATTGGATCGGATATTTTTCCAACGGACTATACAGCCAATCCAGAAAGATACCCATGTCCTTCAACGAAAATAAACTATAAAGTAATTAAGAATTCATCGGATGTGAACGATGTACTTCATATTTCGGGAGACATATCATTGAAAGTTAAAGCAGGGATTTTAAACGTCAAAGGAATGGGTTCCTATCTCAAGGACATCGGATCCGAGGAGAATGCATTGGAAATTTTGGCCGTAGCTCAAGTCGAAACGGTGAGTTTTCAAATGTTTCTGATATGGTTATTATACTTACAAGCTCTTTCAGTAATTAGACAAAAGTTACTAACATTCACCAAGAATAAATAGACTGTCAAGTGCCAAATTTTTCGCCAGTGAAATTCATTGATTAATTCGTAGTCTAGCCGACAATTAATTATCTTGGAGTAGAGTTTGGAGGAAGGAATGTTTTCTTACCTCGGTCAGACTGTTACAATATTTAGAGTGAAAACGGACTGGGTGTTTGACACGCGTAAAAGAGGTGATTTCTCACGCAAAGCTGTCAAAGTGATTTGAAACAAATGATAGGGTGATAAAGTGGCATTTTTGGCATCTTGATAGACGGTTTTTCAAAATGTCCGTAGGAATAGCATTTATTCCGATTGGTCAAATGTAGAAGGAATGGAGGGGGGGGGGGTGTCGAACCCTAGGATCGGGGAAATATATTCTCGGAGTTAATGAGTTTAAATTAGTCTGAAAATTTCTCTGAAAGAGAGAACCGAAGGTAGAAGTAATTACCAGGACTCCGAGCGTCTTTGAAAGACAGACGTTCGTAAAATTGTGGTTCCAGGTTAAACTGAATGTGGAACGATTGTGAGACGCCAAAAACACAAGGAAAATAGTTTGTTTGGAAAGCGTGAGAATCAGCGAGAAGTTAAGAAAAGGAGGGAAAAGGAGTCAAGAAAAAAAGAGGGAAAAGAAGTCAGAGTGTGAAATTCCCCGTTCAATCAAAGGGCAAGAAAGTCGTAACGCACGCAGAAGGAAAAACCCAGTCAACGAACAAGGTCATTGTGAATCACCCAACAGTCCAATGTTAATGAACATTCGATTCCATGATGAAAGTACTATCAGTTATTAACGGTTAAAGTCATCTATTTTATTAGTGTTTGAATTTTAATTAACGTATCTGCTATTTTAAAGCTTAGGTTTTGAAGTACTTCTGAACGAAGAATAGTCAGAAGGAAAGGAAATTGTAATTTACTGTGTCATTCTTCTCTTAATTGTATTTTAATTAAATTCTCTTTTTATCTTTACGGGGGCTCGTGTGTTGTTTTGTTCAAGATACCGACTCAAGATTACCAGATCCATTCTAACCGGGCATATTACACCGTAGAGGTCATTCCTTAGATAAACGAGTATTAACGGGAGGTGGTTTCGAGTGTTGTTCTTGCAAGTTGTGCAATACCTCTGATCAGCGGCTTGTGCAATATTGTACTGATAACCCTTGATAACCGAAGAGACCCGTTACATAGACGATGGTGAATACATAGTTAATCTTGTTTTGTTTTGCGATCGAAGACAATAGATATCTCAAGAGTCAAATTGAGTTAAACATTTACCCATTTTGTTATTTTTCCAAGCGTGCAAATTCGTCATTTCTCTTTATACCTCTAATTCTGGGTAAAAGACAAAATACAGTGGCTAATGAAAATTAGCGCACAAGTTCGCTAACATACTTTAAAACTTTGCTTAAGTATTTTATTATTCAGCTGTTAAAATATGATTTATCGGTTAATCAATTCCTTGTTGACAGGCATGTACAACACTGCGGAACCCAACGTCACCTGGTAATTGGAACAAGAAGACTATAGGCTCACATTACATCCGCTCAATCATCTATGGAGGAGAACTAATCATCAAAATCAGCTACATGACTTCTAATTCCAAACAAAAAGAAGAAATAAAGGCACATGTTAATGCGGGGTTTCAAATGCAGGGCATCCTCAATGCTGAGGGCGAAGCAAACTTAAGAAAAATGGAGCGCGACCTCAAAGAGAAGACAGAAATCAAATTTAGTTACTATGGCACAACGCAATGTACAGATTTACCAAGAGATATGGACAGCATGCTGAAGACTTTGAATGATTTCCCAAATCAACTGTCAAAGATAAACGAGGGAATAGGGGCACCTCTCAGATGCGAATTGGTTCCATTAGCAAGTATTGATCCTGGTTTTCCAAACTTTCTGCGTCAGACAGGTCTTGAAACTCCAATGAGAGAATTGGAGGACAAGTATGACGACATCAGGCAGTCACACGCCATGCTGCTGTCGTGTTTAGTAGATGATGCAGAGCACATACCAAAGGAGCAAGAAGAAAAGGGCAGCGAAATTGAGATCAGGATTCACACTGTCAAGTCGCGTTTCGACAAAGTTATTGGACTGTTGGATGTCACGACTGATGGTGATGGCCTGAATCAGATTGAGGATGCCGTTAATTTTTACCGTACAAATAAAAAGGCCGTTAACTTCAGGACCGAAGTAAAAAAGTTCATCAAAGAAGTTCAGCCACTAATACCAGTAAGCATAATATTTTTCTTATTGTTTGACTTTTTTATATTTAAAATGTTGCATTGATCAGATTGTTTGTAAAACAAGATATCACATCCGTTAATTAAAAGTGAAAGCATATATAAATGTTTTTCTTTTGACAATATGAGTGTATAGAGAGCAAACGGTAACGTATTTAATTTACACATATTCCAAGCTTTTTTAATTCGTTTCGTTTCTTCAGACACGTGCTCCTGTCAAAGACTTCCCAAAGGGCAAACCTCTAAGCATTCTCCTTGTAGGAGTGACTGGCCATGGAAAAAGTGCAACGGCGAACAGCATCTTTGGTGAATATAAATTCAATACGCATATGGGATGTGAATCCGTATGGAACAGGTGTCAGATGGAACATGGTATCATAGGGGGAAGAGAAGTTAATGTAGTGGACACACCGGGATCGATATACATCAGCACATCGAGGTCAAACTTAGTTAATCATTATGACCAGGAACTAAAAGAATTAGAAACTGCATTCAAATACCAACCACGAGGATACCATGCTTTACTTTTTGTACTTAGCATAGATGTCAGGATTAGAATGGGGGACTTGATGGCGATTAAGATGCTCAAGGAGAAGTTTGGAGATGAGACACTGAAAAAATATGGCATCATTATTTTCACGCACGGGGATAGTTTTGAGAGAAACATGAAGAAACTTAAACGGGAGACGAGTTTTGAGGAGTACATCAACTCCGAGAAATCATTCCAAGAAAACGTTTTGAAGGAATGCAGGAACCGCTATGCCCTTATTGACAATTTAGAACAAGATCCTGGACGTCTACGAGATCAAGTTATCAGTATAATTGAATTGATTGACAGACTTGTTGAAGACAATAAGCATATAACATATAAATGGATGAAATAAATTTAGATGGGGCGGTAAAGAATTTAGACGAAGAAAAGGCTGAACTGGAAAGAAAAAATATACCAAGAAGCACTAGCAGTTTCAAGTAATCACGCAAAGACAGTTTCCTTAGGGACATGTGCTGTCAATATTCAGTTTGGTACAATAAATACAATGATTGCGTAATTGTATGCAATCATTTAAAGAGTAGTGTCATCACATCCTTGAAGTGTTAGATGAACAAGCAACTGTTTTCTCAAATAATTTGTACGTATATAACGGCTTACCGAATGTACTCGCTTATATTGTTGAATAAGACACGTCAGTCCGAAATGTGTTTTTTTATTGTTGCGTACCTTTAACAGTTTTTCAGTCATATCTCTATAATGTATGCAGTGTGACAGTTTATAAGGATGTCTATCTTGACATTATATCGACCAGTCGCAACACTAACCTCTTAATGCTGAGCTCCTAGTGAAGCAGCTGTTAGTACAATTTTTATGAGTCTTTGGTATGACTCAGCCAGGGTTCAGACAAACAGTCTGCCTGAAAAAGAATGGCTATGGATTACATCTCTCAGTCTGGTCATGTACAGTTAAATATAAACTGAAAGTAAACTTACACGACCAGATATTAGTCTGCATGAGCGTGGTGAAGGGGCTAGTTTATTGGAGACTAATAAAAGGGAATAGTTTACTTGAGCATAAAAAGGGGGATTCATTTATTTGAACATGGTAAAGGAAGTTATTATGCTTGAGTAGGGTGAAGGGGGTTAGTTTGCGAAGTAAATGGGGTTTTCTTAAAGATAGTAAAAAGGGTTTAGTTTGATTCAGCTTTGTGAAGGGGGTTAGTTCACTCGAGCATGCTGAATGGGTTAGTGTGCTTCAAAGTGATGGTGCGTTGTTCACTTGTGATTGAGAGAACATTTGGGAATATAGTATGACCATTTTATAGCAAACAGTAATTATTTGATAATAATTTATAATTTTGTCTTGACTGCAACACAATGGTTATTTACATTTCATTGACGGCCTTATTGTATGTTTTTGTGATTTTAAGCTGTCCAGCTGGGCCAAAAAGGTGCCCATTCATCTGTTGTCAATAGGAATTTCGTCAATGGTTATCAAATGCAATTTTGTAATCCTACGTAAACCACTTTCCACTGCTGTCGTGATCGAATGATGACGAACTATTTTTGTAAGAAAGTAGTAAAGTGTGGCTGTTTGGCGACAATGGGAAATAACATTACAGACTCTCACCAGGGGCTGTTTGGCGACAAGGTTTTAAAAATCGTCCTGGGGATGTTTGATGACATGGGGACTTTAACATGAGGACTATTGGGGCTGTATATCGATAAGGGTAAATGGAGTGGATTTTTGGGACAAGAGGAATGAAAGAAGGGAGGTGAGGTCACGGTACTGAAGATTGGTAACAATGTTGCAACAATGGTAGAAACAGGTGTGCACCGGGTTGACCTCGGTGTGGAGTAGATTTGTTGTTGTAGGGTTTAACGCCATGTTTCAGCACATGATAGGCTATACATGGCGGCCAGTATTAACGGTAGAAGAAGAACCAGGGGAACCCGCTGAAAGAACCACCGACCCACGAGACGCTACTGGCAAGCTTTCTCACAAAACTACATTAACCGAATCTTAAACTTCGAGCCCACGCAGACAGGTGAGATGGCAGTGATCCGGAACGGAGATCGCTTTAGACCATTCGGCTCTCAGTGTGGAGTAGAGATATACTCGTAATGTGCATGGAGTGAAAGAACACATACAACATACAATAATATACAGGCACATACATTTCACATTATTTTTGTTGGTTGATGCAAAGAAAGAAAATCTTTTCGAGACCTATGAGTGGCCCTGAAGGGAGTGAAAACAAACCACATATCATACTGTTACAAGCACAGGGGTATTCACTTGACCGAGCGGTGTCAAAACCCTGGCGCGAGTCACGCTGGAAGTCATATGTTTTCCCCAAATTTCCAAAGACTTCCATACAACTAGAGTTGTAAAATGGAAAGAAAGACGTGTCTGCTATAATTATTAATCTTTGCTGTAATCAATGGGCGACCCAGAGGAGACAACTTGCCCAAACGTCCATTAACTGCACCTTTACATGGTTTTTCTTCATTATCATCCGTTTTCCGTACCGATAGCTTGTCATGCCATAGAAATTACACCAGTATTCCCTTACTAACTGGGAAATATTTAACTGCGCGACCCTAGGCCAGTCCATCCACAGAATTTCCGGCGTATCACACTCATATACATACGCCAATTTTCCACTATGGCCACATAAACGGTACCTACCAAGTTCCAACTTATTGATTCCATTCTATAATTTACTGATTTCCAACCATAAATGCTGCCTTTTCAATCACACTACTTGTATACACTACTGAATTTTAATATGGACTATGTTACTACAGGGACAGTCATTCGGCTTGTACCCAAAATCACTACTAACGACCCAAGCATGGTTCAAATTCACTAACACTTACTCCAAAGTTTATGACAATACAATCAAAACCCACAAAATCTACTATCCAATCAGAAGGGAGTGAAAATAAATCACAAAGTATACTATCAAAAACCACAAAATCTACTATCCACACAGATGAGAGGGTAAACAAACCACAAAATATACTATCAAAAAGCACAAATTCCATTATCCACACGGGAGGGAAGAAAAACAAACCATAATATACCATCCAAGACCACAGACATTATCATGCTTATCACACGCTTATTAATTACTCCTGGAGAAAGGAATGAATCAAATGTGTAGCCAGAATGATGATGATTGAATTAAAGTGCTTCGGCCACTTAGGGTCATTTAGCATTATTTTATCCAGCAAAGGCTGGTTATTTCATTATTCATGGGAGAGGAAATGATGCCGCCTCCCACAGGCTTTTATGTGTTCGTAGAACACTATTTAATTTGGCCACCGTCAGATCGGAGTCGTTATTGAGCAACTATCGAAATGAATGGTAGGCCGAGGTGAGTGGAATGGACCCAACACACATTCACACTTATCCAGGTCGATACCGCTGCGGATAGCCAGAATTAGTTTTATGAATTTAGGTCGCTTACGCACTATGTGCTTGTGCAACCCGGTAATGCCCGATAGTCGGGCTATTTAATTGGTTGGGGCTGTAGGTATCATTAACAACACTAGGCTGTGTTGTCTCCGGCACTCCAGCACCCGTGTTAAGTGGCGATCTCGCCTTGATGAACATGTCCTGGCGCGGCAAAGGAAGCAGGTGCCCGGTGGGGCAGTGGATCTCAGAAGCTGCTGCGATGTCGTTTACGCCCCAAAACACCAGAAGCCTTGCTGTCAAATGTAGTCCAGTTGTACTAGTGGACGATTAAACTTTAAATAATGTGTAAGCCACCTTTTAGCCAGAAGGACGAGCGTTTCCCTTTATATACTATAAGTACGGACATGGAGGAAAACATCCCCTGTTACCAAAACTCACAAAGTTTGATATAATCACCCAAAAGCGAACGGACCTAAAATAAATACTCTCTCACTTTGTTTACCTACAAGCACTAATTGCAAACACATAAACAAAGGCTATTTAACAAGCTACGGAAAGGAAGAGCTTATAGACATACTTCTAAGAAAATCAAACGAAAGAAGGGCAACATCAGAGAGGTTGAGCCCACCTTATAATAGATGCAAGTATTTATTAAACCAAGGCTTCTTAATACAAGAAACTAAAAAAGAAAACAATAAAAATAACGCCAATGATGCAAACCGAAGCTTCTAACTAACCAAACGTTTCTCTTTCTTTCCAAGTTATTTGTGTTATTTTACCAGTCATCAATATGTTTGTTTTATTAGTATACGCGCGATGTTTACCACATGGACACTTATTCGAGGTCACACCTTCTCGTGTGCTGTAAATTAAATCACTCTTATATCAATAATGGTTGGGGAAGCATTAAACACTCGGTGGGCACAAGAGCGGCTAGAAGCAATTAAGAAATTTCTACCAGTTCGTGATTCTGTCAGGCAAAAATTACACGA